>VWZO01011302.1:110794-123484 GCA_013396975.1 Bucco capensis | reverse complement strand
TAGAAAAAATTGAGATTCTTTGTTGTTTTTCTATGGGAGGCTAAGATGCCTTTCAGGTAGAGTTTCATGAAAGCATTCAGAGTCTGGAAACTTGTTCCCAGCTCTCTGTAGGAGATTAAATACAGGATAGTTGTTTAGTGACACATAGCAAGAAGTAATTGTGTATTACACATACCTGAAAGAAATATTTCTAGAGTCTCATGTGGGTTGTGTTGGAGCTTTGGGCGAGCAGGATTGGTGTGTCCACTCCCCCAGTGCAGGGCCACTGTGGTGCCAGGCAGCATCGGCCTGTGGGCACTGCTGGAACCATGATTAATTGGGAGAGGGGCTGCATTTTGCCAGCAGTTACTCTGATGCAAGGACAGGTCCTACTTCTTTCCTTATGTTACTTCTTCTCTGCCCATTCTGTTTTCCAGGCTGCCTCACCACAAGTGCGAGCGCTGACCTTACTGTCACCATAGGAATAGAGCTGGCAGAGCAGACCTCACCCACCTTACCGCGTGCCTCCAAGAGCAGAGTCTCTGGGAAGCTGCGCCGCTCTGCCAGCGCAATCAGCAAGTCTTCCAACTGAGGTGCTGTGAGAGCAGAACTCCAGCTGAGAGAACGCCAGAGACCTTAAAATGGATAAATTATTTACTGCCTCTTTTGAACATGCAATTTTGGGTGGGCACATTTGAAGGGGACGAGCAAGGGGTTTGCTCTATGGAATTGCAGTTCTGATGTACTCAGATAGATGTGGCTGATGATCAGATCTCACCTGCACTATCATCACACATTTCATGTGATCGTGTCTGTCACAAAGCAACCGAAGACAGTGGGAGCTCTCACTGTTGGTGGCATCAGGCTGATAGCAGCATGTACTTCTCCACCCCAAGCACCTGTGTACAAGTACTGGTGTCACAGCAAGAAGACATGAACTAGTACTGAACGTAGTTAATTTAATGGAACTTTAGAGCATTGCTTTTAGTCATTCCAATCAACACTTACTGGTTGTGCTTGGGAATTTTGTCTAAATAGAGGTTTTCCTATGAGAAGCCACCTAACAAGTGTTCCCCTCCTCTGGGACATGGGTGAACGATGGAGGTGCTTTCTTGTCTCTGTCAGCCTCTTCTACCCTCCTGTGTCTGTGCCATCCAGCCCCAGCTCTGTGCATGTAGCTGAGAATTAGTACTCACTAAAGAGGTCACTTACCCAAAATTCAGGAGGGTACTGCCAGTTTCACTTGCATTAAAAATCTGTTTAATCACAGTGTCTTGTTCAAGGTCCTGTGTTACCACCTGCTGTGTAAACTCCTGAAGGTGACAATGCTGCAGCCACTTGCCTGTAGCAGAGGTGCCCTCACTAGGGTAGCAGTATCTGGCGCAGGTGACGTACTGGTTAGCAGCTGCTGCACCAGCTGGGTCGAACCATTCACCTTCATACTTCTGCATTTACTTTAGAGAGAAGTCCCTTTCTCATCACTGCCTTTGGCCTGACGGTTGCAATGGGGTATGTGATGGCTGCATGCTGTGAACTACTCACTAGAAAAATTAAAATATACAAATTCCCTTTTTGAAGAGTAAATGCTGCACATTTGCCATGACTGCTTCTCACCATGATTTGAATAATTAGACAGTGCACCTCTTTTAGGTAACCACCTCCCCTTGTCACAGCAACATCAGCAGCCCAACACATCTCTAGTTAGAATAAAATAAACCCGAAGGCTTTTGAGGCTTTGCAGTGTCCTTCTGGCACTGTGTGTCGTACGTAGAGCTTGTATTTTCAGTAGGAAATACAGTTCCATCTACATGTATCATAGCTTTCTAGGGGTGATAACTTTTTATAGCTAAAACCCCCTGTGTTACAGCAAATCTGCAAGACAACCTGCAACCACTGGGTGTGAATGAGGATGGCCAGGCCAAAGGCAGAAAGGTGTTACTGCTCCACTGTGAAGGGCCTTGTGAGACACTGACCAGCACTGGGGCTGGGCTCCCCATCCAGCCTGGGCATCCCTGCCCTCCTGGCATGTGGGGATGAGGAGGTGGCTGTAAAGCAAACAATAATGTGTTAATTTTTGGATGTTTTGAACATAAGTGTCTTCCTATTCCCAGATGTTGTGTCAGCTCTCCAGCCCTCTTCAGGTCTGGATCCTGTTGTCACTTTTTATTGTGTTTTTGCGTGTTTTGCTACTTGGCATTCAAATGCACTCCTCTAAACTTAATGTGATAGGCTTTAAGTGAAGGGCCACCATTTTTTTTGCACTTCCACTTAGGTATTACCGTGACTGTCTGTCTGTCTACATGTCAGTGTCCAGCCCTGTGATCTCCCTGAAAATAGGGAATTATGTTTTATAAATACTGCCAGTGACACTGAGGCAGATCCACACTGTGCCCTGGGCTCTGTGCTTGGTGGTTTGGTCCAAGGGCCCAGCCCATGATGCCACCAGACTGCCCAGAGCAGGAGCTGGTGGCACTGAGGGTGACCTTTGCCAGCACGCAGGGACATGGGTGACACAGCTGTTCTGTTGGGACAGCTAAGGGCTTTGACTGCCATTTGATTTTCTGCCTCACACATTGGGTTTGCTTTCTACTGATTGTGTTTTGGGAAGGGAAATTAGAAAATAAAATGTGTATTTTAATTTATTTTATTTTCAGGACTGGCTAGGCGAGGCTGCCTTGGTCTTAGTTATCCCATAAATGGTCTGAAATAATTTCAAATTTTACATTTCTTCTGAATAAAAGGAGACTTTTCTCATTAGAGCAATATGCATCTCTAATTCAGGGAAGAATTAAAACACTGATTAAAGTAGTATTTTGCTGATGTCAAAACCTTGAAAATATTAACTTGTAAAATTTCAGCTGTGGATTTGTATTATGAACTGGATAACAAAGCTGTTCTGTTACACCTCACAAACTCAATAAATTGTGGCTCACAACAAAAAGAGCAATAAAAAATCAGGTACCAGTGTGGTGTGTGTGTGCCGTCTGTGAGGCAGGCAGTGCCATGGCTTGCCAGCAGCTCTGCCTTCCCACCACCTTGTGATTCCAGCAGCTGGTCCTAACCATGCCTAACCCAGGCTGGAACTATAGGGCACAATTTAAGCTGTCCAAGTGTCGTGACTTTTAGGTCTGGATCAATTCCCACCATGCATTTCCCTGATTGTAGTCTCAGCTTGGGGAGCCCTAGACCCTCAGCCATGTTGTTTGCACTCCCTCGGCTCCTAGCTCCCGGGGTGGGTGCCTACCTCTATCCTCAGCCCTTCCCACTGTGTCAGGTGAGAGGAGCAGTCTCACCCTGGACATGCTGCCACTGACTGTGGGGCTAAAAGGGAAGGAATGAACAGGTTTGTTGGGCTGAATTCTACCCAAGCTACTACTGAAAGTTACTTCTGTATGTCTGAGAAACAGCTTTGAGGCAAAATAAAATTCCCTGCCACATTCCTGGCTCATTAACCCCACCAAGCACCCTCGGCAACCACCTGGCTGGGCAGGAGCCCAGAGCCCCTGTGGCAGCAGCATTAGCTATGGCTGCTGCTGACGGGGGCATGCAGCAGTTTGCTAATAACAATTACAGGCCATTAGGAAGCCCCAGAAGACATTATTTATTATATACCTTTCACTGCAAGACCTACGGAATGACTCAGGTCCTGCTCTGAGCCCTGTAGTGCCTTACTGCTGATAGATTTGCATGAACATAAAACACAACATGTTCCTAATGGTGATTTTCTACTCTATGGAGATGTTGCTTAAGTAAACAACAAGAGCCTGTGCTCTCAGGCATAATGATGGTGGGGTGCTCACCTTATCACCCACTTGTGATAGTGGGACTGTGAGGGAATTACTTGGTAGCGGGAAAAGACACTTGGAAATGTCTGTTTGTTTGCTGAAAAGCAATGACAAAGTTCTCTCTCAAACTGTTTTCAGGTGCTTTAGTCAGATATGGAGAATTAATACAAGTGGCTCCAGACAAAGCTCTGAATTCATCCATTTGCAGAAAAAACTTCACTTGTTAACTAAGCATCAGGATCCCAGCTTCCACCCATCTTTCCTAAGGAGGATCTCTGCCTCGTCCCAGGCCCAGCACTGGCCACACTCATGTTGGGCTTTGTGAACAGCCAGGAAGTTGCTGTTTTCCATCTGCAAGGAAACCCTGCTAAGGAGAGCCAAAGATGGCTTGCAGGGGCCTCCACCAGCACCATGGCTGCTGTCTACCAGTTATGGAGTGCAGGACAGCTTCAGCTGCACCTTTGCAACCATCTTCCCTAGTGCAGCCCCAGCTGAAGGCCCCAGGGCCAAGGGGATGCCCAGTGCTGGTCTATAACAGTTGGATCATGCTTCAGGAAGCTGGATCACCCCAGCTGAAGGCCCCAGGGCCAAGGGGATGCCCAGTGCTGGTCTATAACAGTTGGATCATGCTTCAGGAAGCTGGATCACCCCAGCTGAAGGCCCCAGGGCCAAGGGGATGCCCAGTGCTGGTCTATAACAGTTGGATCATGCTTCAGGAAGCTGGATCACCCCAGCTGAAGGCCCCAGGGCCAAGGGGATGCCCAGTGCTGGTCTATAACAGCTGGATCATGCTTCAGGAAGCTGGATCACTTACAGGCCATTAATTGCCCCATCCATTTTAATTTACATCATTATTTGAGCTGGGCAGTGCCTGTGCACCCCAGGGGATGGGTATTTATCTGACCACGTGTACCCCTCACACCCCTGTCCCTGTGCTATGCTCTGGCCATGAGTCCCCCACACCTAGCTCCCTAGAGCAGCTTCCTTAAGGCACACACACAGGAGCTGGCACAGCCCAGCGCTAGCACCCTCAGGGGGTGCCCAACCCCACTCTGCCCTGCTCTTGTACCCCAAACCAGGGGAGGAGGATGCACACAGGGGTGTCCCATGCCTGAGCAGATGTGGGTGGGTGCACCAGAGCCCCATCAGCCAGGAAGAATGTGGCCTGGGAGGACACAGCACCTAGTGGGGCTGCCATCAGCCATGGGCTTGGGTCACCTCCAGCCCAACCAACCACCAGCAAAGGACAGAGAAATATCCACAGACAGGCACATTAAAAACAAAATAAAAAGAAAGATGAAGATAAATAACGTAAAATAAAATTAAAAAATAAAGAGTAAGATAAAATAAAAATAAAAAATTAACTAAAAATGTGTACTTACACATAATAATGGCTAACAATTATTTTATATGTATTATTGCTATATCTATTAATATGTTCTATATGTTATCATTCTACAATGTAACATATTATGTATATAATATTATGTTATATTCACTATGTCCTCTAATATATTCATTGTCTAATATTTTATATGTACATCTGTGTATGTGTATTAGATATAATCCATATTATAGGTACTAACTATATACATAATGTGTATATATTATAGTAAGTATTTAGCGTACACAATCTATGATCTATAATCTATAATCTATTATGTAATGTATATAATGTGATACACATCCTATAATATACAGTATATTACACTATATATGCACTATTATATTGCATATTAGTAATGCATTAATATTCATTTAATAATATTATATATTTATTAACTTTATCAAAAGATGGATTCTAGGTTATATATATATACTATGTACCTTATTTACATTATATATGCATATATGCATGTATATATATATATACACACATGCACACGTTCCTAGTATAACTTTAGATATATGTACACATTACTATGCAAAGAATAATATTGTATGTATAATATAGATGCAGTACATTTTTATGTAAAAATGTAGATTAGAAAATTATAGTTATATAAATCATCTCAGCAATGTATTAGTAATATATAACACATTATACTATATATTGTATATATAATATACATCTAGAATCTTTAATACAGTATGTACAGTACAGAATATAACTCTATAGATCATAGATTATGCTGTTGCTGCCCCTCAGAAACTTAACAAATCTTAGCACAGAGTTCTTTAAAGAGCAATAAAAAGATACATACCTGCCTGCAAAGATTATCACAAATTCTGTAAGACACTATTATTTCATTACATGAGTATTGATAATGTATCAATAATAATATATAACGCATGTATGCATACTGTATGTAATATACTATGCATTCATTATATATTAGGCAATATATAATTTACAGTATGCATGTTATTATACATAATATACATTCTATAATATGCATTGATATAGTAATAATATTATGTGTAAGGTATTACACATTGTGCTACATAAAATATACTGTTATAAAAGGAATTTATATATATTTATTATGTAGAAGTGTAACTTACTTACTATATACCATAAATTCTACATTTTATGTGTATGTGTGTGTCTAAAACCAAATGTTCCCAGCCAGTATCCCATGCAGCTGCATAGCATTTTCCTCTGTATTTTTTTTCTTCTTTGAACTGTTATTGCAATACATGCAATTTACATATGAAAAACTGTAAAATTAGCAAATAAAATGTTAGCGCAGTTCCTTACCCTGATAAATAAAACTTCCACTCAACTGAATCTGTTCCTGCAGCCACCCATGCCCCATCAGGAGGTCATGAGCCCAGTGCAGTGCAAGGAAAGCCTTTGCTCTGCTTTAAAATGCTTCTGTAAATCAACTCCCCCATCACAAAAGAAAAGGTTTAAGTTTTCTATGTTAAAAGATCAAGATTTTGAAGGTTAAAAAATTGACTGTGGTCCTCCGGCCCTGGGCACATAGAGCACAGGAGACAAGGCAGGAACGAGTTGAGCTTTCTACTCCCTTGCCTGCGAAGCCGCAAGGGAGTTTTTATTTAGTAATGGTGATTCTTTTCCAAGAGTAACAGGTGATTTCGCTGGAGCTGACTGTTAAAAGCAACGTCCCAGTCACCCTACCAGGAGGATGTGTTCCAAAAAGCATCGTGATGACGGTTCCCCTCCTTGCTCACATCGTCACAGCTATGCCACCACTCTGCCGCTGTTGCTGTGCACGTCTCTGCCCAGGTTCAGTCTCTCCCTGCCTGTACTGGTGAGAACAGAAGAGTCAGGAGCTGGGGCCAGAGTATTGCCAGGATATGTGTGCCTTTGCAAGACACATTGTGTCTTTTCAGTTGTGCACTTACTTATATTAAATAAGATTTATTTAAAAAAAAACCCTGCTGGTGTCCTGCACTGGATCTGTTATCTGTAGGACAGCCACGAGATGAAAGGCCACGCTTGCCATGTCCATCTTGCCAATTAACATATCAAATGTTTCCATGAGGCAAACCTTTGTTATACGGACTGTAACCTAAATTTAATTCAAACTCTTTAAAGCCACGATGAGGTGCTTTATCTGCGTGGAAGGATTGGAGATCTCTGATCTCTGCCATATGCAGCCCAGGCACTCTGATCCTTCACCTGGGTGCCCAGGTAACTCACTGTGCAACGCAGCTGGCCCAATGCGCCTGCCAGAACCCAGCACCCTCACAGGCGGGCAAAAAGACAGGAGGTGTGTCAGCATTGCCAACCCACAGCACCCCACAGCACCCCATGGCACCCCGCAGCACTGCATGCCCTGCTGGGAGCAGCTGGGCAGATGCGCCTGTGGCTCCAAGAGCCATTCTCCCACCTGCCAGCTCGTTATAAAGTGACATGGGTGATTAAACAGGTTGGCAAGAGGAAAAGGTCTGACATTCATGGCAGAAACTCTGTCTTCAGCCCATTCCTGGGCTTGGCCTAGCCCCTGGAACATCTCCTCCCAGCCACCTGCTGAAAAACAAACTTGAAGGTGCTGGGCAAGGCCAACCTGCCTCTGGCTGCACAGCCGCAGGGCCAGGCCCCAGAATCTTTGGCTGTGCCCAGCCATGTCTCCTAGCAGCTCCTCTGAGCAAGGCAGCCGATCGATGCACCCACTGCACTGATGGCTATGAGTGACCAGGTTGTTGATACCAAAATTGCTAAAAAATGATGCTTGAGAAGCAACATCATAAAGACAGTTGGCAACATACTAGCGCTGACACTGCTGACAGGAAAAGCTCTTCCCAGCTTCCCACTCACTCTGCACGCACAGCTCAGCAATGTGTTCAAGCTGCATGTTTGAGGACCCAAAGGTTCCTGTAATCTCCCTGGTTCCTTTCAGTTTGCAAACAACCCATTCCAGACCATGTGTTCAGCTCTTTGTGTGCTCAGAGAGGAGCAAGGCTTCAGCATTTCACAAAACGGGCAAATATCTCTGCCCATGTGCCCAGAGAGTGAGCAAACTGCCTCCATACCTGCGCGCCAACTGCCTCCAAGAACTGGAGACCGCATCATATTTGAGGTAGGATCACCATTTTCCATGATGCCCAGACCTCTTCCTGCTGGATTGAGAGGCATCAGCAAATTGATTTGTTAGCTGACAGCAGGAGGCTTTGTTTGCACAGCGCTGGCCAGCCCGTGCTGCCGGATGGCGAGAGCATGGCACTGAGACGGCAACACCTGCATTCCCAGAAGCTGCTGCCCGTGGCACTGGGCACGCTCCAGTTTTGGCCACATGGCTCAGCTCCCAGCATATCCACCAAGCTGACAGTGGGCTTGAGGGTCCCATGGGCACTATGGTGGAGGCAGAGGGGAGCCAGGCTGTGGTCCCATGCTGGGGATCCGGTTGGTGGGAGTAGCTCTATACTGGGAGAAGTTGGCGACAGGGGAGGATAGATCCTTCCCTGAAATATTGCTGAAAGGAGGTGGCTTGCAGTGAGCAGGTGGCTTTGTCACCTGTGGTGGTGTGATGCCCTTCACTGCCTGAGTTGCAAGAAACATGGAATGGTGATGCTGACTGCTCCCTGTGAAATCCCATGGGCAGCTGATGCCTCATGCTCGTTATGACCTTCTCCAAAGGTTGGCAGCAGTACAGTTGATGAAAGGAGGGATGCAGCCTGCATGGACCTGCATTTCTCTCTGCCAAGGCTGCTGCAATGCTTAAAACGACGCCAAAAGTGATTCCCCCATTTTACAGGGTGTTTGTGAACAGAGCACAACTTCCAAAGTACTCCAGTGTCACCTCTCCTCACTCCCCCTCAAAATATGAGCTTCCACTAATCACACTGCCCCCTGCTAGGTATGTTCCCATCAGCAGAAGACGCAGAAGTGTGGGTGCTGATGGCCACCCTGGCAGTTCCCTACAAACCTGGGGAATTCTTCTGACCACAACAGACTTTATCTGGCTCCTACCAGGACAGGCATGAAATTACTTGACTATTAGGAAATCGATACCAATATGGAGCAGTTGCTCTGTGGCCTGTTGGTGCCACAGGCTCAGAGCAAAGAATTCAGCAGGGGCACGTCTGTCAAGATGTGGACAGAACCTCTCTGAAGGATGCACTGGGCATGGATCTGGAAACGGTGTCCATTGGTCCAGTAGCACTGCCGCATACACTGGTAATGTCCCCCGTGGGGATGTCTGGCTTTGTGTGAGCAGAGACCTGCCTGCTGGGCTCACAGGCAGCTGTGACACAGCGAGTTGTGACAGCCCAGTGCCTGGGGCTTTCCGAGGCCAAAGAAGCTGGGAAAAGCAAACCCACACACTTCTTGGGAAGCACATTTTGCTGCCTGTATCTCTCAGGCTGTTGAGGCCACATTCTCTTTTTCAGCATATCATTTTACAGGTAAAACCACAGTTTTGCCTATGCCTGAAATCAGTCCTGGAATAATGAAGTTGGTTTCCTAGGAGTCAAGGCAGCAGGAGCACACTGGTTCTGGTGCTTTTTAGCCTGACCGAAAAGAAGAAGAAAAATATATTTCTCTGGAAAGATTTTCTGTTTCTAGAAGCTTTGCTATACCCAAAACCACTCAGACATTTCCTGGGGAGCCTCCCTGCAGGAAGCTCCAGAAGGTCACCTGCTTTTCCCATTGGGAAGCAGCTGCATTCCAGACCACAGCCCTTGTGAGTGAACAGCGCAGGAACAGATCAGAAACCTCTTCCTGTGAGCAAAAGCCTCAAAGGCATTATGGTCCTTGAGATAGAGTGTGCCAAAACCCCCAAGCTAAGACCTCTCCACCCAGACTCAACCCTTTGCATGCCAGTATGTGACAAGCTGTTTGTTTTCAGGGTTGCCAAACAGACCTGCATGCCAGGAGGTCATCTCTGCAGCTTCTCCTGCTGGCAAAGGCAGAGATTGACTGTGCTGACACCTGAGAGAGGAGTTTCACTGACCCCACATACATCTTCCCCAACTACACTGATTTTAGCTACAAAATTAAGAACTGCTTTTTGACCAAACTCAAGCCCTTTTCATGTAGAGATCCAAGCCTTGCCAGACATCATTGCTGATGGCCCCAAACCACTGTGGGCTAAGGAACAGTAACCTCTCCCTCTGCAGGGTGAGCCGGGGCACTCAGCACCTTATTTTCCCCCAGCTCCTGACTTTTTGCATGCATTGGTGCCTTCCCATTTTCCAGAGGGACATTCTGGCACACCTGGCTTGCCAAAACCCTGTGGCTAGTTGAAGGATGGTGCTGAAATCCCACCACGGGGCAGAGTAGGACCATGCAGGATCAGGCCCTAGCCCTAAGACAAGGCACACCAAACCCTGGCATTCCTTGCACCAGCCTCCACAGCTCACAGCAAGAGCAGGGTACTGCTTTGCCAGATCCCCTGAACCCCACACCTCAGCATGCTGAACACAAGGGAAAGGCATCCATGAAAACAGCATATCCTCTTACAAGCAAGGATTTCTCAAAGATTCTCACTTTTCCCTGCAACACCTTCCAGGGAAACTCTTTCACAGCTCTTCCCTGTAGCCAAGCACAGGGACAGCCTGCACAGTCCAGAAGCAGGGTTGAGGCTCCAGCCTGCAGCCACTGCCCACGGGCACAGGACAGCACCGTTACCTTCTCCCCAGGTCTAGATGCATCTCACCCTGTTTTCTCCCTCCCTTTAATACCTTTTTTAATTAATCTCATCAAAAAGTTGAGAGCAGGCTGGTGCTTAGCAGAGCATCCTGCCAACCCAAGCCCAGGGCCTGGCCCCAGTTCCCTCCAGAGCCCCCTTTGGGGTCAGCCCAGCAGGGAGAAACAGGGGCACACATGAATTTGAAAATATTTTATTTGAATAGTAAATAATTATACAGTTGAAACAGTTCTATTGAAGCACTCTATAAATAGCTAACAGTTAAGAAAATAATGTGTGTAGAAAAAGAGATTGCATCTAAAAGTAAGAGCTGTCAGTTGCACAGGATAAAATGGTTAAGACTGTGAGTTTTTCTAGGTATAAAAGTTAAAACCTTTTTAGCAGATCCCTTTTAGAAAAAAAGATCTTCTAAAATGCACAGTGAAATGGCAGGCAGGGGAGACAAAAAAGCGCATCAGGATATCTGCAATCAAATTATATCAATCTTCATAATTAATATAAATAAATAACAAATAAATAACATAATTACTCAAACCAACATATACAGATAGTCAACTCAAGCTACCTCAGTAAGGGCAAACATAACAAAAACAGAGTTGGCATGTCACATTAAGGCAGTTTCTACAGCATTTTCTGGAGACGATCAACAGCAGAGTCAAGGCATTTGTGACTATACTAAGGGAAATTATCGTTTCTCCTCAAGCAGTTTGATCTGTTCACATTTATAAAAAACTGAAACGAACGGACAAAAACCTCAAAAACAAACAAACCACAAAAAAAAAAAGACCCCGGAAAGGTAAATGTAAAGCCAGATTCCAGCAGTTCACAAGCCATATTAAAGCTAATCGTGTGGCGAGTCCGAAGCGCAGCCTGCGGGACGGGCTCGGCGGCAGCCCCGGGGTGCGAGGGAGCGGGGCCGGGCCCCGGGAGCAGTCCCGGTCCCTGGGAAGGCACGGGCGGCTCTAGCAGGCGGGGCGCAGCGGCACCTGAAGCAGGATGACCTGCCTGTTCTCGGAGGGGTGGCACTTGTTGATGTGCCGGGTGAGACCGGGTGAGCTGTAGAAGGTGGCCGGGCAATATTTGCACGGGAAGACCTGGGCGGCATGCAAGAGGCGGAGGTGCCGCTCCTGGCTGCTCTTGCTAGGAAAGGTCTCCCCACAGACCGGGCAGAGTCGGCACTCGGCGGGCGGCGGCGGCGCAGGCAACTCCTCGGCGGCGGGCTCGGGGGCCGGGGCCGGTGCGGGTCCCGGGTGCCCCTGCAGGTGCTTGCGCAAGTAGGCCTGCCGGCGGAACCGCTTGGCGCAGCGGGGGCATTCGAAGAGCCCCTCCTCGGAGCCAGCCTCCGAAGCGCCGCCGGGGCTCGGTGTGTCCCGCTCGCTGCCGCTACCGCCGCTGCCCGCCTCCTTCGGCGGCTCCTCTGCCGGCGCCCTGCCCGCCTCGGGGCCGCCTTTGGCGGAGGGCGGGCGCGGCTTGTGCCAGCGGCGGTGGGAGGCGAGGTTGGCGGGACAAGAGAAGACCTTGTCACACTCGGGGCAGCGATACTCCACCCGGACGATGCGGGAGCAGCGGTGCTGCGCTAGCGCGAAGGGGTCCCCGTACTCCTCCTTACAGAGCTGGCAAATGAACTCGCCAAGCGGGCGGGCGCAGCCGCCCCGCGCCTTCGCCGGCGCCTCCACCGGACCCTCCTTGATGCGCAGCCCCAGCACCGGCGACGTGGTCACCTCGTCCTCGAAGGTCAGCTTGCGGATAGCCTTCGCCTTCTTGCCCGACGGGGCTTTTTGCCGACCGGACTCCGCGGCGCCCGGCGGGCGCTTGGCGGGTTGCGGGCGGCCCGAGGCGGGCGGCGCGGCTGGGGGAGGGGGCGCGGC
>VWZO01011302.1:0-110338 GCA_013396975.1 Bucco capensis | reverse complement strand
AGTCCAGTAACGGCGGGCAGGCTATTGGCAGGGGCAGGCTGTTGGCAGGGGCACGCTGGCACAGGCGGTGCCAGAAATGGAAACCTGGAGCAGGAGGGGATGAAAGTCGCTTGTGCGGCCGGTACAGACGAGGCAGGCTGCGCGCTGGTAGGGTGCCGAGTCAGCCCGTCGGTGCGGCGGGGGGGGTCTGTCCGCCGCCGGCATCAGGTGCTAAACGAAGGGTCTAACCAAGCGGACCAAAATAACGAACTGGCTTGCGGCGGCGACACGAGCCGTATCCGCCACCTTTGTGAGGGACATCAATCCTGCAGTACCGGGTGCTGCAGGCGGTCCCCGCAGACCGGCAGTAACTTGTTACACTCTGCGCCCTCCGCCCGTGCCGACCCCGCCACGGTGCCCGCAGCACCCCAGGCCGTTCAGCCGCGCTTCCCGCTCTCCCGCGGGATGGAGACGGCTGCGGCACTGCTTTCAGGTGTCCGTCCGAATCGTTACGCGTTCGGTAGAAGGCGACGCAGCTGACGAGAGGGGACAGCCCCGTTACCCATCCATCTCCCGCATGCCTCGGCGGGCTGTAAAAGCAACTGCCCCCCGCTGCGGCGCAGCGGACGGACCCGTCGAGGATGCGGCGCGCGGGAAGCGTTTGCGGGGGTGGGGGGGCGACCGCTACCGCTCTCGGCAGTGCGAGGTGCCTGTCCCCGGCAGCAGGTGCAGCCGCAGCGGGGCGAACCCCAGGCCGCGGCCCGGTTCTCCCTTTAACCCTTTGTCCGCAGCACGGCCCACGCGGGGATTTGCGTGGGGCACTCGGCGCCGCTGCCCACGGCGTGGGGGCGGTGCGGGCCGGCCGCGATGTTCCGCGCACGCAGGTGGTGGCATGGCGCGGGGGGGATTAGTAGCGGGGCCGTTCCCCGCTGCGAGCAGCCGGCCGGCCCCGAGGGTGCGACACCCTCCCCCGGGCCCCCTTCCCCCGCGGGGACTGCACGCCGAGAGCCCCCTTCTTCCCCCTTCCTCCATCAGGGCTGCACACCAAGAGCCGGGCCCCCTCCCCCGTCGGGGCTGCTCACCGAGACTCCCGTCCCCCTTCCCCCCGATGCGGCTTTACGGAAGCGGGATGCCGCTGCCTGGTAGAACCGGCACGGCTGTCTCACCTGTCGAGGGCGGAGATCCGGTGCCGGTGATCCTGGCCGGGGCGTACATGGGCAGGTGGGAGCGGTGGTGGCGCAGGTAGCGGAGGATGGGCTCCCGCAGCGGCGGCGGGCAGAGGCTCTGCTCCGCGGGATCCTCTGGGGGCAGCTCAGCTGCGGGGGACATCCCGGGCACCTGCAAGACACAGCCGTAATACGGGCGCCCCGGGAAGCGCACTCGCACGGGGACGAGCACCCAAGATGTTAAGTGTGGCGGCTGGGACCGAAAAGGGTGTGAAAACCCGTCGGGGGCGAGACAGGCGGGAAGGCAGGAGGACGTGGACAAGGGCTGGCACTGGCGGCACCCTGGGCCCAGGCAGGCAGCCGTGCCTGGGCAGAGCACGGCCACCGGCTCGGCAGGCTGCCGACTGAACCAGTGCTTCCCCGGGAGCGCAGTGGCTGGGGCTGGCACCACTTGCTTGTTGTCTCCCCAGAATGACCTGCGTGGTGTACGGCCAAAGAAGATAGGTCTGCGTTGAACTGACCCAGAGTCTCCGTGTGCAAGAGACTCTGGAAATGCCCGACCTCCCAGAGAGGGCCATGGCTGGTTGCTCACTGGAGGAAATCCCCCACCTGCGCCTTATTCACTAGCTGCTTCCAACTGACTCCTTGGAGCAACCCCAGCTGCCATTTGAGAACCAGCCTGTTATTTCCTACCAAGGACAAGTGCCGTTTCTAGACACTTGTGCTGTACATGTCTGCCCTCAGCTTGCTACGATACTCAACAGCTGATGTAGGTGCAAAAGCCCAGCCCCACCATCTGCATGTTTGCATAGCTGGAGCTCTGCATGTCGCAATAAACACATGTTTGTGATCCTGTGGAAGGGTAAACATTCCCCGCGCCATCGCCCTGTTTCCAGCGACAGGCAGGAGAATCCCCTGACAGAGTCAGGCATACATCAAGTGCAGCACTGGGCATACACAGTCGCCATCCCAGCTGTAACTGGCTTTTTGATGCATGTATTACTTACTGCTAGTGAACATCTTCATAAATACTACCTTTAAATGCATGAGACTGATTTCCAGTTTCTGTGGAAACTTTGTCTAACTTCTGCGTATTTACACAGAGTGTTCTTAAACGATTCTTTCAAGGGTGTATTTTCCCTGCTTTTTACATGTCGTTACTAGTTTATCATTCTGAAGTGAGCTGGAATATGTGCAACAGGAGGCAAAGAGAGTAGGTCTCTTGCTCCATACAGAAATAAAGCCAGTTCCAAGGCATTCAAGATACAGTCCATAAGTGCATGGTACCTACTGTGTATTTGCCAGTGCACCTAGAACACCACCCAAGGGCAACATAAAAATGTGGCATTTAGTAACTAGAGTTAAAATCACACTGAAGAGAATCCAAATAAAAATACAGAAAGTAAAGACAAATTTGCATTCAGGTGCAGATACTGTCAACTGTGTTCATATAAGCAGTTCTGACTCACAGAGGTGCTTTCAAGTCCACTTGGTGACACTATTTCTGTGTGTCAGGACTACTGCAACAAGACAAGGGCAAGGCAAGTGAGTCTTTTAATTTGTAGGACACCATTTCCCCTTTCTCTAAAGTTGTTCACAGAGCATGCGAAACGTGGTTGAATGCTGGCAAGAAAAACACTTCACATCAGGCATCCCAGTCTGCACAGAATTTCATTTTGAGCTCTTTCATAGATGTCTTCCAAGAGAATCTAAAATGAAACTGCATGGAGGCACTTTCTGTGTCATGACAATAGGAGGAAAATTGCATCCAGCCCTTCTAGGAGGAGGCTGGGTTGAGCATGTAGGTGGCTACAGCTGGGACCTATGACAGCGCTCCGTGTGGGACACAGAAGCGGGTGGGCTACAAGCCTACGCAATGTCCCTTTCTTTTGTCTCTCTGCCTCCATTTACCATTGACTCTGTTTTCTGCACAGTTTAAAACTCAGTGAGTGGACACTTAAAAAATTCTGCCACCACACAGGATTCCACTGCATTAAACAAAAGCAGAAGCAGCACAAAGATAGAGAGGGGTAAATCAGTCCTATGTAGCGGGTTGGAAGTATCAAGATCCAGACTGCAAATTATGTTTGAGATCAGCCAGAAATTCATCAGGGGTGCAGTTCCTGGGGTTGTTGGAAACCTGATGCAGTTAAGGGTTCTTTTCCTGTGGAGTGCAGTGGGGTTTGGGTTTTGAGCAGGCAAAGTTATGGGCTGCTAAGACTTTATGCCTTCCTCTACCATACTAAGGCCAAAGCTGTAAACAGCATTAGGAAACATTTTCATTTCATCCTTATTCAGGAAGTCCACTTATCACTGAAAAAGCCAGTTGCTTTCACTCTTTTGGATACAAAAGCCATTCCCTGTGGGTAGATGTTGAAAACTCTACTTCTCATAGGCTCAGCTGAGACAGGTTTCGGATGGACAGTAGTGTATTTGTGTTAGGAAACATTAATTAAAAAGGGGGATAACTGAACAAATAAGCCTCCAGATCCTGCTGGGCAGTTGTACTAAACTGCACATGTAATGCAAAAATGTTGTGAAGGAAAACAAAGCAACTTACAAGTTCTACTAACGGATTTGAAAATACGCCCAAATAACAGAACCAAACAATGTTTGGTGAATCTCCCCCTGCTGTGAAGGTCTAGGATCTACTCAGGTTTCTCAGAGGAAGTAGCTAAACAGAAATGTAAAGCTTTAGGAAAAAGATAGAAGAAACCAAAGTGAACAACACCAACAAATTACCTAAATAATAAAATGCACTGGCCAGTCATTTCTCTTACCTGTTCTGACATCAGGACTTGGCGCAGTTCCTTCTTGAGATCAATAAACCGATCGTGATAGATGGCCATGGACCAAGGTTCCCTGAAGTAGCTGGTTAAAAAAGAAGAAATTTAGTTATCTTGTGAACCTCTCATTAACCACTAATAAAGTATTTACCTGCTTTTTTGCCTTTATAAATTACAGTTCTGGACCCATCATGATCGTTTGTTCATAAAATGCCTCCCGTAACAGCATGGTCAATCAATTCTTTTAATGGATGTTCCTGATGTACAGCCAGCTTCAGTAATTACATTTAAAGTGGCTTAATTCAGAGCTGTGGCAAGACCCAGTGAAGAATCCTGATTTTATCAGAATTTAAAAGCCTGAAGACCTGTAAAGAACGGTGTCTCCATTATCTGTCCTCATTTGAGAAAAGCAGATTGCAGGATTAACTGAACTGCTGCATAAACAAATTAAATTTGTGTAGACAATGACACAAATGTTGTTCATCATTAAGGTTTCTGGATTAATAAAGGCCAGAAAAACAGGCCACCGCAGTGTTGCAATATGTTCTTTGCACTAGTACGCTACAGCTAAATTGAACCCTTTCTAGGAGGATGCACTTGTAACTTTTTTCTTTCAGTGACAGCATTCATGACAGCATTCTCCTGTGAAAAAGGACTAAAAAGGATGGAGAGGACATGACTTGACGTAGAACCTCCAGGCTGTAAATATAATCAGGGGCAGCTAGATCACAAAGCTGTAATTTATTTCTCTTTCCTTTGTAATAGAAAATAATTTTTACAGCTTCAGCAAGATGCTCTGTGTGTAATTCTTGTTAATGCTAACTGGAGTCAGGAGGTGAAGCATGTCCATCCCAGTAATAACCAAACAGATGTCAGTAGGGCCACCAGGAAGTTTTAAGATGGGTGCATTTGTATGGCTGCAACCAATGTTCCTATCTTTGGGATGGCAGCAGCACAGTTGGGACTGCTGTCAGGACTACATGTACACCATCACTTGATTCATTTGCGTGGTCTTTAAAAGAACATCTGGATAAAAAAATTAAAAAGGCACTACAGACAGATCTGTCTACATAAAACTAATGTATAGTTCCCTTTTGGTAGAAGATTGATTTTTTCATTACTGTCAAAAGGCAGTATTTCCCTCTCCCACTCTGAATGGACCTTCAGCTCTCACTGCTGCCCTGCACTATTAAAAGCACTGTGTGCACCTTGCAGAACTTTGCTGTTTCTTCACACACTCATCCCATCATAAGCTCTCTTCTCTGTGCCCCTTCATCTGCATTTTGCTTTGTATTGCAGGCTGGCTGGAGCTGCCCTTCCTGGATCTGCATGGTGTCAGCACAGCAGGGCTCTCTCCAATAGATGTTTTCACAGTATAAATATTTATTGATGCTATTACAAATATTCTCTGCTGTGGTAAGTGCTGCCCAGCCCTGGGGTCTCTGGTAGCACATTACCACGACTGACACTACCTATTTATTTAAATGTGAAATGTTACAAAAGATGAGCTCAGCTTTAAGTATCTTTATTTAAGTAATTATATACCTATAATGTGTGCAGAGAGCTAGGGAAGAACAGGGTATTTCCCAAATACTTAAAACCACTCCAAATTCAGCAGAAACCCCCAGTCAACACAAAACTTTAACTCAATGCTGATATTAGCAAAGCAGAGAAAAGGTGGGGGGTGTTACACAGGAAGACATTAAGATAATTAAAGACTCTTCTTTTTACCGATACGCCCTGCTAAAAGCCATGTTGCAGTCCAAATATTTTGTTTCCAAGGTGGCATCTTAAGTTTTAAGTCTAACCCTGATGAGGTGATTTCGTCTCTTGACTGAGGTATATCTTCCAAGTACGTTATCTTGGTTGTTAACCTGCCTCACTGAGATGTTGTATTAAAAGATGTTTATCAAAAGTTTCAGGGATGCTATGTATTACTGCTACGGTTACCAGCTTAGTCCATAACTGCATTTTTAAGTGTTCCTGTCAATATTCACAGATGTGGAGCTTAAAACCTGAAATGTGTCATTCAGTGTGCAATATTTAATGCAAATAAAATGCCCTTTTTGGGAGAATGGAGGATGCCTTGTCTGTATTTTCTAGATAGGCTGCCAAGGGGAGCTACCAGTAAACACCGTTTTCTCCCAGATTCCCTTTATTTGCCCTCACCTGAAGAAATGCAACCATCAAAGGCAATTTAAAAACATGCATCACAGAAACAATTCACTTTCTGTGCCAGCTCTGTGTTTTTATCTATTTATCTTTTCCATTAGAATCACCTTTCTAAAGGGGCACATGGTGTTTTTGAGAAAGCAGATCTACATATGGCTGCTAAAGGGAAGTTTAATAATGAAAAAACCCATCTGAAGCCAAACCAACAAGTTGACTTTCTGAGGCTCATTCTGAATTTTATTACCACTTCAGCAGCAGTCCCTCAGGGCAAGCTGTGGAAGGCTTGAAAGTATAATGCTCTTCAGTATACAAGATGAAGCTGGCATGCTACCAACAGAGGCTCAAAGGCTCCTCAACTATCATGAGAACGGCATCTGCCACATGTGTTTGCACCATTTAGTCTTTCATAACCTGCCAGAGTGATCAGGCTAAATATGTACACGATGACAATGTTTGCCAGGAGCATAACGGGTTTTCAAACTTGGTCACTTCCTAATGGGGATCCCCTGCTGGCAGACCTTTATATCGACAGAAGCTATCATGGGAAGGCATTTGTAACGAGATGGGATGAAATGGTCTCCTCTGGAAGACAATAAGCGACATCCTTTTTGTTGCTAGGAAGCTGGTCTCGCTTTTCATTGACAAACAATATTTAAAGTCTGTTCTGCCTCATTTGTGATGTGTAGCCTACATTAGACGAAAGGGAAGAAGGAGGAAAATATTTAGTGGTGTCCTGTACAAAAGACAAGGATTCTTCCCCTTTTTAAGAGATGCATCATTAAATAAAACGGACAAAGTTGGCCACTGCTAGCCTGCACAAATGGAGCAAGCATGCTCATGGCTTTCTGTCCAAGAGCTATCTATATTTACTCTCCCTTTCATTTGCAACTACATGCCACGTTCAGCAACAAGGCTTCTGCCTCTGTAAAAGCTAATTCTAAAGCTGCCTAATGTCTACAGACCTGACACTGACTCCTGGCAGTGATTCTGCTGTCTAAGTCAGGTCTAACAGCACGAGATGTGTCACTGACATCAACATGTTAAAGCCAGGAAATCTTAAAAACTGAATCAAAAACCTTCAGAATAATGCACTTGGTTTGTGCAACAACAAAACAAAAACAAGGTATAAGGTTAAAAAAAAAAGTTTTATAATTAATTTAAACTCTAATGACAAGAAAGTAATAGTGGAAAGATGAAGATCAGCTCTGTGTGTGGAGTGAGCTTATCTACTCTAGTAGATCTCATCTTTTATCATTCAAAAGCTTAGCATAACTGAAATACTCATACAGACCAGTTTTACACAGCACTGCAATGTTTCTCAAACTTCTGCAGGTTGGGCTTCCCTTCAGGAAAATGAAGCAAAGTAAGGCCTGAATAATTTCCACTTATATTGTTAAAGATCAGCTTCTGAGGACCATTGCTGACTTGGTCTTTATGCATTTCATATTGGGTGCTTTTCTTGGAAAGCCTCAGCTGAAATCCTCTCTAAAGAAAATAGATCACTGGTAGAAAGAGAAACTGAAAGCAGTGATATGAATGTATCCAACATGGCAAAAACCCCAGAAACCAATTTTTAAAAAAGGTTTGATTTTCTCTTTCCTCTTAATGTGAAAGTAAATGTCATTTTTGCAGGCTGAAAAATAATGGTTTACTTTTTAATATGAGGACTGTAATATGTTTTTAATTACTTCCATTCCTTTTCTTGCTGCTTCCATGAGCCTGGTGACAGCAGCGATGCCCAGTGCCATGGACAGGCCTGCAGGCACACCTTACGCACACGGAATGCAGAGCTGACGGCTTCTTACATGACATGCAATAATCCCTCCCTGCAGGTGAACTTATCAAATTCCCGGAGCACATGTGCACACCGAGGCCACTGCACTCCAGCCCAGAATCCAGTTAAGGGAATTTAAACCGCAGCCTCAAGCAGGTGGCACTTGCTGCTGCTTTGCCTACACTCCTGGTGACTTCTCTCTGCTGTGAGACTGGGATATGGTGGGGGATTTTCAAAAGCTAGGGGGGCAGGTGGACACCCATTCCTTCTGACAACACCTTTGGAAAATCCTTCCTGGCATGTTATTAACTACAGCTTTTGGGGATGATGTGTCTGTCAGTGTTCTTTTGCTACTCAGAGCTTTTGTTGAAACAATAACACAACCAAATTCAACCTCCTGCATCCCTGCTATCGCCATCCTTCCACTGACACTTAGAAACTCAGAGGAAACAACCAAGTCCAGGAACTCATAGACAATCTATGAAATGGCTTGAATCTGTTTGCAACTTTTGCTAAGTATCTGTAAATAATCGTTCATACAGATCTCTCGAACTCCCATTCATTCCTTTGCAAAGCAGTCTACAATTCACTAGTGACCTGCTTGAAGTCCCTGTTTGTCCATGCATTTTAGTCACTCCTGGGAAATTCATCAACCTAGGACTCTGTTACAGCTCTGACCCAGCAATTAGTTACATCAATAGTCTTTTGGACAATTAATCTGTAATGATAGTATTCACTAATTTACAGGCTGACATTTCTTTTGCACTTTTGGATCAGTAAATCATAGAACAGAAGCCTGTGCCTTTTTACCACTTTTAAGAGAACTATGTCCAAACTCACTGTGTTTTGTCTTCAGAAGATAACTGGTTTAAAACCTGTGGCTTACAACCCCCTCATTCCTGTAGCTGCAATAGCAAAACACAGTGCAGTGCAACTGATCTTGCAGTTCTTGCTCAAGAAAAAAGGCCTCCAGACCTCATAGAAGACAATACTGAACATGTTGGGCCCAGTCCAGAACCTCACCAGGGCTGCTGCCAAGACTGGCTGCCTTTGTGGGGGATGTGGATCATGGTGACATGATGTACTGCTTGCCAGCATCTTCACTTTGCAACCACTGGTTATCTATCATGACTGATAAACCATTTCTGTTTTCTTCATTTTTAGTACCCCGGAAATGTCAAAGTGCCATCACCTGGAGGCACCAGCAGAAAGCAAATCTTTACAATACATTGAGGTGTTGCTGTCCTTTCCTAGCCCAAGTATGCTTGAGAGATATTCTCCATTATTTAGCACCGGTATTTGGTAAAGTTTAGATACTTTACCAGATAGTAGCTGTTATTTATGGCTGATTCTCACTGAACTGCTCTTTAAACTTTCTAAACTCTGTGCTCTTTAAAACTGATATTATAACATTGCTGCCTGCCCTTTTAATGACGAAATTATGGCTGACACTGAAATAAGGTTCATTGTATTTTTTCACATAGTACTATTTCACACATAATGTAGTATGAAAAAACAATTAAAAGGAAATTAAATCTGATGCACAAAATCAACAAATAAGCTGTGTGCAGTGGAGTGATTGCTTTTCTGCGATTACTTGTTTATGAATTCAGAGTTCAATCATTCATAATGGTTTGAATAATTTAATATGAATCAGCAAGGTTCAACTGCAAATTCATGTGGTAAGACTCAGTTGAGCAGCCTTTACTTACTAATTTGGATATGGAGTTTCTTAGTAATGTCAGTTTTCATTAGCACAGTAGTCCCTCCTTAAAAACTACATTAATACATAGAAATCTAAAGCTACCTAAATAAGTCTACCATTTATATTGATTTGCTGTCTAAGTACAGCTTTACCAATGCACCTTGGGGTTAACATTTAATTTTGGTAGCAAAAAAGCTGTTAGTGCTTTGATATCCCTTCATGTGCTCCTCTTTACTCATCCTCTCTCTCTTCATAAAAAGCACACAAATTTTTCTCTAATTAGGCTGTAAAGTGTACTGAGTAGCATTAGTCCCTCTCAGCCATGCTCACTAGCTGCCACATTTCCTTTCTGGCTTTTTTCATCCCTGCAGAAAACAAGTCTCACTGTCTGCATGATAAACAAAAGCCTAAGGTGGAATCCCTTAAATGTAATCATGGTGTGCTAATGGTATGGGATCCGGCAAATTCCAGTCAGCTGTGTTCTTGTCTTTCTCTTAGTGAACAATCACTATTTTTGAAAGTCTGGTTTAAAAACAGCTTTTCCATGTAGCATGCATTTCATGTTTAAATAATTGCTGATTATCCAGGCTGTAAGTAATAAATTTATAGCTTTACTTATTCCTTTTAAAAAGAATACTGAAAACATCAAATGTTCTTCTTTTTCCTAATTTATTTGTTATAGTGCAAGATTTATTAGAGTTGCATCAATAAACAGTCCTATGTGGTGTTTCTGATTAAAGTCTCATTAAGTTACAAACCTTAATAAATCACTTTTAGCCTAATGTAAACAGTACTGTGATGTGTGAACTTAGGTAGAAGAGATCTAATTGGTGACTTTAAAATAAGTAAATGTTGTTCATTCCACTCAAAATATTTTTGAGAATTTAGCCTGTACAGCTAAAAAAAAATGTTATGTGGGCATAAATGATGAGGTTTGAAGAGAAGAGCTAAGGAAACATCCAGTGATACTATTCACTGTTATAGTTTCTGGGTGGTATTTTCCAGAGGATCTTGGAGAAAGCGAGTCTGAATCTGTGTGTTTCTGTTGCATGTTTAGCAGCCTTGTGTCTGTAGTGTATCACTACCTGCTGCTGTTTAAGTTGTGCCACTTTGAGTGGACTATCCCTTATATTTTAGTGTGCTTAGTCTCTTGGACAGCACTATCCATCATGGTGGCAGGCAGATCTTCTAACAGACATCTGGGGTGAATCATCACAGATCTGTGCTAAGTTGCTCTTTCCCTTCATAGGTGAGCACTGAATCCTATTCTGGCACTACATTTTGGTAAAATCCCCTGTACTTTTTGTCCCCTGCATAGGTACTGCCAGAGTCACAAGCAACCCTCCCAACTCCTACTTGCCAAATGAGGGATACTCATTCGCACAAAGTGGCACTGCTTCAACACAAACAGAGTCTTCTTGAGCTCAGCTTGGATGACCATGCCTGTAAGGTTTCTCTGCTAATTGACCTGTAAAAGATACGTTGTCATCCTGGACTTCTTCAAAGGAGTGACCTTGTAATGCTCCTCAGTTTTTAGCTGGAAAGCCTACATATATATAGTAACATCCCAATGTCCAGCCTGTGCGCACCAAGATGTCTCCACAATGCAAAATGAAGCATAGGAAGTACAGGTGAGTAAAAACATATTTCTGGTAAGGACTAAATATAAACACAACATAAATAGAACACTTAGTACTCTGTGTTATTCAAAATACTTAGATTGCTACACCATGTGTTAGCCTATCAGCATGCTTTATGAACTATTAAGCACCAGAAGTGTTTTAACAGACAGAATCTTACTACAGCATTACACAAGAGAGTAAACTTGATGAATAGGAATGAGAAGAAACTGGAGAAGGGGAAGGCTGAGCAACACCACATTTAAAAGGGTGCTTTTAGGAAACTGATTGGCCTAGTGATGTTGCCTCCGACAGGACACTTCATTGCTGTCAGCCCAAATCTGTGCCCATCCAACAGTGATGCTGCCTTTGCTGCAATCGCTGTCATTCAGCAGTGCTACTCCTCTGCCTCCTCATCAGTACTACTGCCACATTAATACAATGCAACCAGCACCTTCTGTGGATCTTGGCTGAAACACAAGTTCATTAATACAGTATTACAAAATCCTAAGCAAAAAACACTCATACCTAATTTGATAAATAAGCTACTTAAGTATTTTTTAATCTAGTGGGTCAGATATTTATGCATTATGTTAGTAGATTTGGTTTTCATTAATGCCAAATGAAGCCTACATGAAACACTTCTATCGTGTATTAAAAGGCATGATACCAGTGAGCATCCATTTGGTTGCCAAGTATCAGGAAACCCCTCTAATTATCCATTTTGTACTTAAGATGCAGCAGAAGGAGATTCCACCGCTTTGTGGACACGTTCCATAACTCGGCAACTGCCTTACTGTTGCCTTCATCTGGGGAGAATACAAAAGGGTGTAACTGGCTTGGTTACATTCCTGCTTTGTGAAGAAGTGCAGAGCACTGATGATCAGTAGCAAATCTATAAGCTTACAAATAAAAGAAAGAATATTTTGGAGCTCTTTTCCCACTGCTCTCTTTTATCTGCTGCTATGGTAATTGAAAGAATTTGAAGGCTTTCACATGAGCAGCGGAAACCTCCAAGGGAAGGGATCGAGTGTGGTATAGAGGACACTTCATATGAAACCTACTGGAATTTGCTTTCTTTTTCCTTCAAGAGAATTCTTTCCTGTTGGAAAGAGCCTTACTTTTGGATGCTCAAATTCCATCTGAGCATTCTGAGATGCAGTCTTATGGGAAATTAACAAAAATTGCAGAAAAATCCTTCCTGAAGCAGACTCCAAATCTAGGGAGTAATGCTGTTACATTTCCAGGTGACATAAAAGGTTTGTATACAAAATCCTTAGCTTTAGGATACTGTGTCTTTGGTTCCCATGGTTTTGCCTGCCCTGACATCAGAAAACTGCATCCTAAGACCTCTCTGCTCAGGAACATAATGACTGAAGGCCCAGATGGAATGAGTACACACCTACTGTGGTGGCATGGGGCAGATGGAAGGATGAACATTGCTGATGGCAATGGTGCCTTTTTCTTGTAGCACAATGAACAAGTGAGGATGAGACTTTTCTCGGCTGGCCTGTCCAAGTCTCTGACAACTTGCCCAGTAGACCTTGGCATGCTATAAAACAGTCAGAGGGATGAAGTGCATCCCACTGTAGTGCAGTCAGAAGAGACAGCTGTCTGACTGGATGTGATCATCTTCTGGCTTAACAGCCTATTTCCTCAGCTGTTGTTTGCATAGGTAGAAACAAAAACATTGTCTCTTAAAGTCCCATTTAGCTAAGTAAAGAACTGAGCCCACTCAGATGCTACTCTGAGTTAAGCTGAAATATCTAATGTCTATGAGAATCAGGTCCAAATATGGCTGCAGAAACTTAATTATAGGCAATTATTTTTGAAATAGACTAATATCTGTTGTTATCACATTAATATCTGTGTCATTGGGATCACAGCTAAGGCAGCTAGGCATTCTGAGGAGCATTTATTTTAACTGTGCAGTTGTAGAGCTGCATGAAGATCTCTTTTAAAAATGTCTGTAGTACCTATCTGCTAAAGGAGAAAGGAGAAGAAACTTTAAAACTCTTTAGTTCCTTCAGACACAGTGTTGCTTTGTTTCCCTGAAAAAAAAGTTAAAAGTATTTGAGGCTTTTGGTGAGCTGTGAAAATGCTGTAATACACAGGAGGAGTGTCTACCTCACTAAAATCTTATACTCTCCACTAGTGCATTTTGTAGCCAATTGCCAATACAGTCAGATAGATGGCTTTATGCTGGCTTTTTGGTTACTGCTTGTTAGCCTGATAAACTCATGAACTTAAAAGTCTTAAAGGGCAGTAGTCTGAATAATACACATAGTCAGAATTAGTGTGACTGAGGGCATTGGTCTGTTGGTCCTGCAAACCCGGGGGCTGAGGGCCTTCCTTCCCTGGGACAGCACTAGCCTGGGACAGCAGCCACTGGGCAGACCCCTATGACCTGCCCTGGGCTAGGGTGATACACACTAACCACCTCGCTCAGCATCCTCCACAAAGGACATGGACTGCAGGGGAAGGAAGGAGGCAAGCGATTTCAGTCTTTCATATGCTTCTGAGTCAAGTCCTGCAGCTTTTAATCATGTTGAAGTGAGATCAATTGAACTTTTCTCTCAGCAAAAGGAAATGTTATTTATCTCATTATTAGTATTAGCTGCAGTTTCATGCACACAACCAGAAGGGGTTACTTCTTCCAGTTAGCTGAGTCTTGAGGGCCTGTTGTTAATGCTAATTTGAAAATGGCACTGGTGCATTATGGTCAGGAAATCCGGTACCATGGGGTTAACTTTCAACCCTTATACCAAACACAAATCAGTGAGGAAATTCATTGCTAGGTGAAGTCTCTAATTATTTAAAAGACAATTTGCATGCTACACAGAAATAAATTAGCTCCTAGGTGACAGCTGTTCCACAGAGTCTATTCCTGGAACTAGATGCCATGCTGGGAAATCTAAATGCAGAGCAAAAGATTAAAACATTGTACTTTCTTGCCTTATAGGAAGGCCCTCTCCAAAGCAGAGGCATAAGGAAGGGAGGAAGGGAATGAATGTTTCAAACCAGCAAGTTCAGAAGGTTAACTAACACACCACAACATTTTCACAGTCTACATGTTCTTTTCACTAAGGGCACTTCACATCTCACTAGAAATACTGCAAGTGGATGTAAGTGCAATGTGTACTAATTTAAAAGGACTTTTCAAAGGCAAAGACAGAAATTCAGTCCTAACATCAGGTTTGCATTCACATAGTTCTGTGAGATCGTTATAGACCATGTGAACACCATCCAAAGCAGTTTTTCTTCTTTTTATCACACACATAGAAATCAACAAATGCATTTTCATATTTCTTGCCAAAAGAAGATCAGACACCACTTTTTATCTACATAAAAGCCTCAAGACAATCTTCATCTCACAAGAGATACTAAAACATTTTTCAGTGTAATGACTTTCTAATAGATAGTCTTCTCATGGCTAAGTTTTAACACTGTATATTGTTTTATATTGTACATACAAATAAGTATAAAGCACTATATTATGTGGATGTATGTGTATTATATATAAGATATGATATGTTATGAGACTACATTATATCACCAGCCTTTTTCCCTTGCTCTGCCTCCTGGAAGAAGCAATTTCCTGTGCCAGTTTGCTTTGTGCTAGTACTGTTACGTGGAGATTACAGGCAGTTTGCTCCCTCTTCTCACTGTCTCTCCCTTTTCTCACTCATCCTTTTCAGTCTGCCTTGGTTGACTGCAAGGGGCTTTCCTTTCCTGCAGTGGGTGACTCTTCTGTCTCCCACCTGTTAAACTAGCCTGAGTATTCATCTACCCTTCTCAGAGCTTAGACATTTGTAACAGTAACACCAAGGCTGACATGAATCTAAATGCATGTATGTGTGTGCATGTGTGTGAAAGCACCAGACGAAACCAGTGATCAAGGATTAAAAGCAAATGTTAATTGCTACAGAGTAGCGTATGTGATTTCATTCAAATGACCAAATGGCAAGGAGAGAAGGAACAAAACTATCTAATGCTAAGGTATAAAGAAGATGAAAAACAGGACTGGAGCCAATAAAATAAACAGGTAAGAAAAACCTGGCAGTAGTCTGTCAGAAATTTTGCCACGCGTTAATGAAAGGAGAGATAAAATAATGAGGCATAAGACCCCAAACAACATCCACATCTAAAGGCTGTAAAAGACAAGTCCAAAATTAGTTCATCATCACTAATAAGTGCTCAAGAGTTGTGATGAGGACCTAGTAACTGATACCCCTGTGTGAGGCACACTAGCAATCCTGGCCAGAACACCTGGATGCAGATTGTGGTGCCTGTGAGTATGTGGATGTGAGAGGACTCTGACCTTGCACTGTTTCAGTTCCTGGTAAGCAAAGCCCAGTAAAGACACAGATAGACTTGCAGGAGCTGCTGACTTCTCCAGCAAGTGTATATGCTGCGATCAGATAAAGCTCCACTTCTTACTGTAATAATGTTGACTGGTTGACTCATCCTATTAACAGATCATCACTGGGATCTTCATCTCTCCTCAATTTTTAATATCTCTGTGAATGTTTAGATTTTGATCTTACTTGTAATCCCCTGATCATCTTATGCATTGCCTGGGGATCCTATAGTGATCACGAGAGCAAGGGAGGCTAATATATTCTTAATTTCTCTCACAAAGAAACAAGCTGTCCATTTGGAAAATTAATGTCTCACCTCTTCAAAATTTGTGTGTGCAGCTGTCAAGAGTGCAGGAGAGTGCAGCTGCATGGAGGTCCCTGGGCTGGGCCACAAGCCCAACACACAGCAACAGAGAAGGGAGCAAATGATGGTTTTTGTTAAGGTCAGGAAAGTACTGATACCTGTGTTGCAGCCAGAAATCCCTAAACAAGATGATTTAGTACATATCTTGCTAGTACATATAACAAATGACAGTGTAACCACATCTGGGGAAACAACAAAGGAGTAAGGTCTGGCGACACTGGTGGTTCATAGAAAAGATCAGCTCACAGCTGTGTTTGCACACTGTAACACCATGAAAAAGACTGATGATACCTTGCCTCAACCTGAATATCAGTTTCTTTGGGTGCTCAGAATGTATTATCTGATCAGATTAGCTCTGACAAGGAAAGAAAATTGTCTTAGTCCACATCTCATGCAATTGTGTCATCCTCCTTCAGTTTCTACTTAACACCTATTGACATTACACTGTTTATGTGAAGTTTGGATTTGCTGTGTGCTGCTCCTCTCTTGTAAAACAAGCCAGACATTTTCTATAAATCAAAATCAATCCCTCTAGCAGCAATAATTCATAAGGTTCACACTCCTCTCAGCAGAGGCACACAGAGGTCTCCAGAAGTGAAATTTGTAATAAACCACTTTTGTCCAAGAAATTTTAAACCTCACAGTTGAAGTCTGGGTTCATCCCATCTCTCAGTATAAGATGAGAATTAAAAAGTGAGGAGCTAGAACTGATAATATTTACAATGAGAAGAGAGTGCACATCCAGTCCCAGTCAAGCCCAGAATCTTTTCAGGGGCTAGCAGCTGATACCCCTCTTCTCAAAATACAGCATAGCAACCAATGTTCTGTCACTAACTCAAGGGCTTGGCTGGACCCTCACTCCTCCTGATTTCAGCAGACATTCTCATCTCTCTTTCCTTAGCAGTGTACAAAGCCTCATCCATATTCCGGTGAAGCTTTTAATGCTGAACCAGCAGAAGTGCAAAAGCTAGAGGAAGAGGCACAGGAATTCAGAGGCTCTTAACTCTCTGTCTCCAGACAGCAGGTGCTTCATCACCCTGCACTGGCTTGGGCATAGCAGGCAGAGGGAAGCACCAGAGGAAATCTGCAAAACCTGTTTCATTGGCACAAAGTGCTGTGGTGGAAGAAGTCCTGCAAGTTGGATGGAGAATCTCCAATAAAAATGCAGAGTCCTGACACAGACCCCAGCTGTAAAATTAAGTAAAAATAGCTCCTTTACACAGAAAACACAGTTTAGAGGATAAACATTAGGGTTTGTTTTATCACCAGATAATCAGGCAAGTTTTTGAGTGTGACTATCATATTGACTTTTAAAAGTGATGTCTGAATATGAATCTTCAGTAAAAAATGATTGTTCAGGTTTGGCTTAATGAGTTAAGATTAGTGAATATTCCAAGTAAAAGTTTTATATATATACTGAAATGCTTCTTCAGATGAAAGACGGTCAAGTAAACCATTGCTCCTTCTCTAAATAAACCTCAGAGACACAGCTTGTTTCAGGAAGGTCTTCAGGTATTGCATTGCCACTGATAATTATGCCAAGCAATGGAAAATATTCTTAAAAATCCATCTTTTGTTCTAAGGGAAAACAGCCAGAAGATAAACCATAATCAAATAAAACTAAACTTCTGCAGAATGTAAATTTTATGCACAATGTTGAGTTTATCTTACCTGTACAGATCTTTTATCTGCCCTTCATTCCAGCGATAACAAAGATCATTAAGAAGATGCTCATGCTGCCCATACAAGCAAATGTAGTTGGAGACAGGAAAGGGTTCCTTTGAAAAGCAGGTGATGCTATCTACCATACTGTATTTGTTGATATGCAGCCTGAAATAATTCCCACATCTTGCCTCTCCAGTTATAATTTCCATCCCCTGGAACAGAAAATATAAGGAAAGATGAGGAGATGAGTTGGTACATGGACAGGATCAGCTAGGATTTCCTAGTCGGTATTTACCATTTCTTAAATTCCACAACCCTTTTTTTTTAATCAAGAATACCCATTCCTGGTAACATGTTTTATACAACAAGGCACTCTCCTATGGTTTAGACACAGAGATTTTCTGTGTGACCTTGAATACAGAACTGTGCAGCATATGACTGCATGTGCAGCACGGTCTTTGGTTACCCAATCCTAGGTGCCATTTCAGACACCAAAGGGTATCCTGGCCATCTGAGCTACACTGGCAGTTATGACATAGGATCCATGGGAGACCTGTGACCTCCTGGAGCAGCAGCTGGAGGTCAGAAGGGATGCCCTGGGGCATCACAAACAACACTAGATGCCTCTGTTTAGCAACTCAATTGAACTCTATTCATCCTAATTTATTATAGAATCCATATTACTCTGTACACATGGTATATCATAATTTACCATAGGATACCATCCTGATGAATGAATGAAGAACACAGTGGTGTACTTTTATTCTCTCTCCAGATTTATAACTATATATATATATAATTTTACATATTTATATACAAACAGTATATGTGTGGACTCCAGGTTTATGGCACATCATAGAAGCTTTACAACTCTAGGTGGAGAGTTGAGACCACCACATTAATTAGTTACAAGAAAATATCCATCAAAGCAATTCAGCATTTTTTGCTTTACATAGAAGTTTTCCAGTAGTCTGAAGTGTGATGTTTTGGAACAGCCTTCTGACGAAAAGAAATACCATTTCTAAACCAAACTCCTACATTTTATAAATGGCACTAGGTACTAGACAGTTGTCTGCAACTGCAAGAGGCCAGACTCGATCTCTTGCGAAGTTTTTCCCTTGGGCTATGTTCTAGACTTTTAAACTGTGGATTACTATTGCCTTTAACAAATATGCATGCATATACTTGCATTATATAGAAGTAAATATGTATATGTGTGTATATATATATACACACAGAAATCCACACACATATGATTCAGAATTGCTCTCAGTGAGTCCCTTTTGCTAATTCGAACAGGGGCTGCCAAATGTTGCTAACACCAACTCTACTATCAATAGAAGAAGAAGAATGTTGAGTGTTGATGCTCAAACTGCAGCATTTAGTTTCAGTTAGCTAAATCAATCACTTAAAAGACAAAAATGCAAACATTTGTTTCCAGACTCACATTGCAGTGGGATGTTCAAATAGCTTGAAGCTATTTTTTAAAGCTGTATTCATGTTCCAGTTCTATATATTTCTAAAATCTGTTGCTAGGCTACAGCAACCTTTGTTACTTCCATATCTCTCAACTAGCATATTTCTATATTTCACTAGCTTCTCTTTCTTCTTTCTTAGGAAATTTTTTAGGATTTACATTAAGTTTCTGGAGTGGCTTTAAAGATACTCCCTTTTCAGACAGCAGGTAATCAAAGCTGCAGGAAAAGAACTCTAATCATGTTCTAGCAATTCAGAGGGACAAAACCAGGTTTTCTCTCTCTGACGGTCTTTTCTGTTTCCCAGTAGATGTTGCTTTGCCAGCTTGTCCTGGATCTGCAAAGCCGAAAACAAGGTGAGCCATGCTTTGATTCGTCCCAAGAAAGCACAGACTCCTTTTTCTAAAAAAAAACAAACCCATTTCTTTCTGTGGACCATTGCTCTCAAGAGTTTTAAAATCGACACTGGAGCAGTCTTTTAAAAGCTGCTCTTTACATTAACTACAAGAATAAGCTTGATGCAGAAATCTCCAAGGAAAAGGTATAATCTGTATGAAACAGGAGCTTGCCTGGGTGGATGGTTGTCTCTGGCTTTAAAATACATGAACATAGTCCTTTTCTTGTTTTGCAGTAAGGTTCTCCAGTAAGCAAAACATCTCCATGTTTGTATCATGGGACAATCTCCTATGTAGCCCAACCATGTGAAGTGCCGTCCTCTTTCCTGTTCAAAGATGACCCTCATGGCTGCAGCACTAGCTGTTTTCTAGTAGTGAAATATGGAGCATCCCTTCCAGAATATATTCTTTCCCTACTAGTCTAGAAATCTGAAACTGAATTTCCTTGATAGAGTGTGAAGTTTTATCATCTGTGTGCAGTTATAGCACCCTATTGCAGGGAGGCAAGAAATTAAGTGCTAATATCCTATGTCTTTATAGACGATGTGCATCTTCCGAGAATGCCAAATATCAGAAAGTATGGAAATGAACATCTAAGAGGTTCAGTTAGTTACGTAATTCAGACTTATTCATCAGCCAAACCCGAGTTGTCCAATGCACCTAGGCTTAGCTGACTGGATTTGTTCTTGATAGTAAATACCACCAATACCCTGATGTGTTGTGTATTAAATATGTGCTGCGAACTTCAAAAGCAACATATTCCAGATGACAGAAAAATGACTTGTCTCTCTCCACAGAATCAAGCAAAAAGGCATGATGGAAGAGAGTCCTGAGGAAAAGCCAACATGACAATCTCCCAACCTGTGCTGAGAGAAATGGCTCAGGAACCAACTACAGAGCTGAGCCACTAACTCTGGAAAAAAGGGGTCAAGAAGTTGAGCTGAGTGCCCCATTGAGGAGCTATTTAAACCCAAAGTGCTACAAACAGTAATGAAGAGTTCAGGGCATTAGGGCTTGACAAGTACAAGTGATTCTATTCCTTGCCTTCAGTTTCAGTTGACTTTAGGGCAAAGAAATCAAGAACTGCAGTAAAGAAGTTAATCAGATAATCTTATCTGAATGCATTTCACATTTATATTACATCAGTGAATTTACATTCAAATAAGTATAATATTTTTCAATAAACACAGAGATTAATTTTTGTATATATAGCTTGTTCCATTCCAGAATCTACTAATAAGTCTCAGCTCCAGAAGGTCTCTAAATACATACTTAAACCCATGCTTGCTCAAAATCTTTTTTTAAGATGCACAGTACTTATGCAGGTACCTGTGCTATCCTAAATAAGAACATCTTTCCAAACAGAGGATGACGCAAAGAAAGGTTAAATAATGTAACTTACATGATCACACACTGCAAGTTGTAAGTCCAAATGGATGGAGAGTTCTGGTTTGGAAATATGCAAGTAATTATAACCTCCAGGAAGAACACCTCCTGTCATAAATGAAAATATGAGATTTAATAAAGCATAAACAAAGAAGAAAATAAAGAATTTGTTTGCCCTTCTTCCCCCACAATCTTCTTTGTTTTGTTTACAAAATGGCTCTAAAAAGAAAACAAGGAACTTAATTTTGTTTTGGTGGACTTCAGGTTCTAACTTTTATTTTTGGTACTCTTACCTATATTGGTGGAGTTCCAGTTATAGTTTTATTGGATATGAGTTTCACTGGAAACACTCCACATTTACTGCAATATAAATGAAAGCACAACTTGGTCTGCTATTAGCAAAAATCTACAGTGTAAGCTTTTATTGCAGCTCACCTCTCTGCACTGACTATAAAACGAGCTTTGAGAACCTAATTGCAATGAGATGGCATCTTAGGTGAGATGGATCTACCCTTCTTATAGAACAGCAAAAACAGCAAAGAGAGTATGAAAATATGACAGAAACTCAATTTGACATACCTTTAACTTTACACCCTTTGTACATGGGGATGAGTTTATCTGTGCCTTCTGGTGGCTTAGAAAAGGGCTTAGGAGTTGGATCAAAGAGATCCAGCATAGATGTAGCGAGCTCAAAGCCAATCTCTTTTGAATTGAAGTTGCTATGTGTCCATTCATCTGCATAATATCTCCTGGAGTACTTTGTTAAGGGACCTGCAGCCCTGATATTGACATCATTAGTATGGAATTTGGTATCAATCACAAGTCTTCCATCAAAAACAAGGCAAGCATCATTAATTGCCTTAAAGGTTTCATAATCCACTGTCCTGTAGGCAAAGCTAAAAAATGCCTAAAAAAAGAGATGTAAAGAAGTTTAGGTTGTTATATTTTAGTTACTGGCTAATTTCGTAAATAAAAACCTATGCTTCATTCTGAATCCTATTTATTTTAAAAAACAAGAACATGAAATAAAGTATGATCTTCTACACACAGATAAAACCTGATCTAGCTACTAAAATGAAAACAAAGAGTGGAGAACTACTAAACTAGACTCATACACTTCTAGTTATTAGATAAGTTTTATTTTAAAAACTCTATTAACTAAGCAGGTCTCCCAGTCTGAGTGAATGTGCATATTCTGTGTTAGTATGAGCATGAAATAGGCTTGAACCCTTTATGAAGTTGGATTTCTTCTTTCAAACGCTCAAGCCAATCTGAAAAACTAAGCAACAGAAAGGTACAATGTACACTGCATTTTAGCAGGAGAACTGTATATTACAAATATTTTCCAACTGTTTACCAAACTATGTTACTATGGCTACCAGCACAGGAATGTTCAATGAAATGGAAAGATAGGAAATTAAAATTGCTCAGAGGAGATGTCATCCTCATTCAAACTACAGCAGCAGAATTTAAACCAGTGGAAACTGTGGAGGCCAAGACATTTGTGAGAGGTACAAAAAGACCAAATATTTACATGAAAAGGAAAGCACTCAGACTTATTATAGTTGATAGTGATGTAGATTTCAGAGAGCATATCCAAACTTTGTCAGGACTGAAAAATATCCTTAACTATTCCAGATCAGGATAACCCTTGCTTTAGGAGGCAGGCTAATCTACGCCTCCTTAGTGCCTGGGACTACTGTGGCTTCAGTGTCTGGGGCTGGCCATTCTTGGAGACAGGGCACAGGTCTAGTTGACATCAGATCCACCTAGATCACCCAAGTGAGCCCAGAGGAGGCTCTGCCTCTACATCAAGCGCCTGGTACATTTGGCAGTCAGTTACCGAGTCTGGTAATGAGCACAGAAGATACCTATTCAATATATTTTGGTTTGTGAGACTGAAAAAAAGATTTTACTTCCATTCTTTAAAATCACTGCTTGTGCTGCCTTACTCCTCCTTACAGAACTAGCCCTGAGGTAGAGATTTATTTTGGGACTAGCATCTACTGAAGCCATGAGCTTGTCTTCCCCACAGGAAGATTTCAAGGGCATTGAAAGAAAATCACCCATAATCCTAAAATTCCTTTTCTAAGTCTCAAAGAATAAAGCTAGAGATAATTGCCTTCTTTTGTCTTCTTGTGGCACCTGCACAGTCCCTCTCCTGGGACATCAGGAAGCAGATCAGACCTCATCTCCCCAAAATAAGAGTCAAGGCAGCACCATCACAACAAGCACTACAAAGCAGGTGGTGCTGGAAGCGACCACTGATTCGTCCTACGCATCAGGCATCGGTGTGGAACAGATGTGCACGCAGCATGTCAAGAAAAATGTGCCGGATGCCTGAAGAGCTGCTTTGAAATCCAGCACAGTGCAAGAGCCAGGACTGCAGGGTCCCCACCACAGCCCTCGCCTTTTGTCTGCATGCTCTGCACAGGCTCTGTGCACTGATTAGCAGAGAGAAGCTTTGGAATCAATTTAGAATCACACACATCTGCCATTTCTCTTATCTGATTTCTGTATTGCCTAAAAGTAACTTTAAAGAGGCAAAAGCCCATTTGAAATCTGGAACAAGAAATGTGCTCACTAAGGACAAAAGTGCCTACTCAGATGAAGCTGAGAGACGTGCTTGGGAAGGTAAAATCCACATCACCTGGAGGTGTCTCAGTTGTGAAACAGGAAAAATAAGGAGCAGGTAAGCAAGGCTGGGTCCAGAAGCCTTTATAAAGCTTTGTGAAGTTTCAGGGCCTTTTAAAGAGCTTTTCCCTTTATCAGTGCTCTCTGCTTTTAAAATGATTAGGCGGTAAGTTAAATATTGCTGTTCACCATCAAGAAATATTACTGTACAGGTTGAGGAAAGGGTGAAAAGTTATCAGACAAGCATACGTTTGTTATCTTGCTGCCTTCATCTTGAACAGCCTAAGACATAACTGTATCAGGTCAAACCAGCATCAGTAATGCTTCCTTCCCTTAATGTCAGCCTCAGGGAGGACACAGTTGTGACCTGAGTAAAGGTATTACCCAATTATACCATGAAAGAGCTTTCCAGTGGACTAAGCACTGCTCATGACTGGCTGGATGAGCAGCTGGAAAAAAAGACACAAGAAAGAGAAGCAAAGGGAGCTGGAAATTTTAGCAACACTGGTATGGCAGAGATGCGTCAGCAGAGGAGCCAGAGCCTCTGGACTCACTCATATATAAAATGAGTCATGAAGTATGCAGAGTTAAGGGAATTCTAACCATCTTGTAGATCCAAAATCAGGGAAGCTCTGCCTGTGAGGGCAAGGGGACCACACAGTCCCACATTCTGCCGGCTGACAGGCAGGATGGTGTCACCGGAGGGGACGGCTGCAACCTCCAGGCTGGGAGCCATCTGTCAGCCAGGGAGGGGCGGGAGGGAGGGAGGCTGCTGCTTTAGGGGAAGAGGGGATTTTCTCCCGTTGTTTTTCTCCTGCAGGACTCAACAAATTAAGCCCCCAAGAACTGCCAATCAACAGTTGATATTGGCTCAAATCCCAAAAGGCCCAGAGCTGCTGCAGTGCCGATTCCTGCACAGCCTGCTCCCTTGTGAACGCAGCTGCCTTCTTGGCGGAGGCTGCTCTCCAGAGCTCTGCCCTCCTCTGAGCCTTCTCCCAGGCAGCTAAAAGCAGATATAGGAGCCTTGCAAGACAGCTGAACCAGTTTTGGAGAATATAAAGCCCCTGACACTACAAGTAATTGCACATCTCTAATCTTAGAGGCTGGGTAAAAGAGACCTTGAGAGGGAAGAACCATGGCTGGAGGAAGGATGGGTACGGGGCAGGGGGCACAGAAGGGCAAGAGGACCTAACCATGAGGAAATGGAAGTCTTGAAGGCACAGCATAGGCCAAATAGACAAGGCAGTGGGGAAAAGGGGAGGCTGAGGAGGAGGTGGTTAATGGACGTTAAGTTACAAGAACCACATTGAGATCTCTGTGGAAGAAGGATAAAAATAGAGGGATTTCAGGGAAAGAGGAGTGAAATTGAAGAGCTGCATATCAGGAAAGAGTAGGAGGAACACCACTACTGATATGGGGATGAAAGTCAGGCGACTTCTAGTGGATGAAAGCACTATGCAAGAACCTCACCTCTATCAGGAAGGGCTTAACTATCCCTTTGTTAAAAAGAGTTGAGAAAACCCAATGACTTAGAGCTCTCCAGTGCAGGGGAGCCATCAGGAACTACCGATTCCTTGAGAGCTCGCTGGGGCAAGCCCACAGCTCTTCCTCATCAGAATTACACCAGATTTGCTGGATGGTTTCATGCAGGTGCACATGTTGAAGTGATTCTATCAGAAGGGCTCACTCACATGTATTAGCCCATAAGGAAAACCAGAACTATTCTGCCCATTGTGAAAGGCTAAAACCTGATCGAAATCTCACAGCGGGGCCATACGTGTGAAAGTGTGTGTAATTTACTTAGATAAGATATTGATATTTTAGATGAACAAAAATGAAGTAAATAATGTAGGGGGAGAAAAATCTGTTCAAAATATATTTTAATTGAGTTACATAGTAGGCCCTTTAGCATTTTTGTCTTCTACTATGATAAGCACACATAACTATAGACAGGAATCACTATGCACATTTAAATAAAAGGATTTCTGGAGTTATTTAGAAAATGAATCAAGAGTATTTGTCACTCAGAAGTGAATTTGTGAGTCAGGTGACTTAAATACATATTAATCCAAACCAGTCAGGGCATTAATGATAGTTTTATTTGGATTAAAAAAAGATAATCTTTTAGTCTAAAAAGTGAATGTTCAATCTTCTAGAGACAATGAGAAAACAGATAAACCAATGAGGGACTATCTAAATTTGATGGTCTTTGTCTCAAAAAACAGACTGAAGGAAATACAATGAAAGCATATACTTACCGAACACTGTAATTTGAATGGTTTTGTATTAGTAGTGAAAGCAGCACATGTGATAAGGTCTGGGTCATCGCCTTCGTTCCACTGTGCCAGGATACTGTCACAATAAACAGACACGCCAGCCTCTGACAGTGCCTCCTGAACAGCACTTTTGATTTCGTTGTTGTTAAGGCAAGTAACGTTTGAGCTGAGTGGAGGCTGTACGAGATGTATGCGAGAACCATTAATTCCAAGAGATAAGAGGGCTTCTACCGTGGTGTAAATGTCAATTGTATTCCCATAGACAATGATGTTCCCTAAGGGAAAAAAAAAGGGGGAAAAATTTCTAAGATGTACAATGAAAACCTTATTAGTATAACTCAGATGATAATAACACGAAATTGCTCTCTTTGACCCTCTTATTTCTCTGATGCTATGAAGCAAACAATGTTACCTAGCAACAGTAGCTAAGATAATTTAGTGAAGAATCTGTTCAAAACATCCCACAAAGTAGGCAAGTACTTCACATAGAGGTATGACATTCATTCTGACCCCGTAATTTGAAATTATTTTGATTGAAAATCCTCTAGGGCAAAAGAACTCCTGCTTTTATTTTGTTCTCCCCTCCCTTATCAATTTTGCTTATTCAGAGGACTTGGGGGAGGGGGGAGGAACAGAAGCAAATTAAATACATCATGCAGAAAAAAACCCCACAAACTATGGAAAGGCCAAGTTATAGAAAACAAGTAATTGTGCAATATGGGACATCACCAGTGCTGCTGCTTCCTTCCACAAAAGCCTAATCCCACACAATGGAGCTGCCCCTGAAGGCACACCTATACCTGTTGCTTCCTACCCATCATCTCAGAGCTACCCTGTGGAGGGGCATGGGTGGCCAAGGCGCTGACAGGGAGTGTCTGGCAGCTCCACGCTGCTCTTTGACACAGTAGTCTCCCACTAGCACGCCTTGAGTACATGCTCTGAACCAGTCAGCCTCTGTCTTTGCATGCTGCTTAGACATCAGCAGGCTTGAGACAGGCATTTCTGAGCAGTTGGTATGAAAACGGTGTTTGGATATTGCCTCTCCTTTAGCAGTGCATTGTCACTACAGCAGAAACCACTGTTGAACCCAGCTCCTTCTTTCCACCCACTGGGTGAAGGGAGTTCTGATTCAAACCCACCTCTCCTACCTTCAGGGGAGTGAATGCCCTTCACTACAAAGCTGCAGGCTATATGGTAAGATTCTGCAAATTCTCCTACTGAACCAGTGCAACTTCAGACTGCATAGTTAAAACTGAAAGCGAATTTGTGAGGATGACAGGGAAGCAGGTTCTGCATGAGCATATTGTGACTCTCCAGCCTAATGGCTAAAGCCGTCCTGGCAATGAGGATGGCAGAGCTGGGATGCATCAGAGCATCTGTGTGTTTTATCTCAGGATGGTTTAATATAAAACACACAAACATTCCTCTGACAGGGAATGAAACATGTTCCTCTCCTCCCTGTTCCCTCTGTCTCCCTGCTCAGAATAAGAACCTTTCTTCTGCTCTGTGATCCACTAAGTAATCAATGCAAAGGGGCACAGCTCTCATAGGACAGACTAGGAACTCCTTTCCTGGTGGCTAAGGAGCTTTTGTTATGAGGGCCACAGCCAAGCTCCTGCCCAGGCTTGTGGGTTCCTCTGGGCATGCAGCTTTAAGCATACACAGCCACCAGTGATGTGTCTGCGCTATGTTCAGCCTCCCCAGCAGCTAGCTGAAGCTGCAAGGCCAATGCACGTGAAGGAACATCCAGCCTGTGGATTTTGACAGATTTTCAGTACGACATCAGCTCCTGCATGTTGAAGTGTTTGAGTATACCAAGAATCTGATCTGTCAGCACATGGATGCATCAAATGCACATTCCCAGTGCTTTCAATGTCCCATACCTGGGCAGTGTTGCTGGTGAGCAGGTGCATTTATTGCTTTCTGGGAAATTTCTGGCAGAAATAGGAAATAACTGAGCCACACCTACACATGCTAACATGTAAATGTCCTTGCAATAGAGAACATCATACACGTCAGCACAGAGATGAGAGGAAGGGAACTACAGAAAAGCTAACATCCCTTCCTTTCCAGGTAATGTGCGTAAACCAGAAGAAAGCCAGCGCACAAATCACAGGGCATCCCAGGCTTGTCCAGCCTCAGATTGAATGAGAGGGATAAGACAGAGGATATAGGGCCTTGTATGAGAAGACTGGCAGAAGTCTCTCTGTGAGATCTATGAAAATAAATAACTTGTAGTCTAGCATTAAAGGAAACGCATAGGGCGGAATGTACTGAAGAAAAATCAGTGCTGAAACATATGAGGTGTCTCAGGAAAGGTCTTTAATTGATGTAAACAGCATCTGGCACCGGTTCCCCACAGACTACAGAGCAGTAACTGCAATCAGAGGTTGGACAAACAGCTGACTTTCCGACACATCCAGTTTGATCTTGACTTTTGGGAGCTTTTGTTATCCTAAATGGCACTGTAGTAATCACTAATGTGCAGGTACGAGAGTGCCTCATGCAACTAACTTTCACGTTTATCTTGGCATTGGCATTTATGTCTCACCACAAGTGATAGCATCCCCTACAACCTAAATGTTATTATTTCATAGGCTAAACTAATTTCACAGGGACCATATTTTACTGCATGAGACACAGAGCAATACTAAACAGAGCATTCACAAAGCTCTAGCTCCCAAGAACATTAATGACAAAATTTCAACAGATGTTCTATTATTCTGCTTTGACTACAAGGTTATTTTATTTGTCCATATCAGTTTGGCTACTTGTAGCTGCCAAATAAATGTAACACTTCATAACTGCCAAGAAAAGAATTGCCCCATGATTAAACATGCTCAGAAATGATGGAAAGCATTTTTGCTGTTCAAATCAATGACTAAAGGGACAGAACAACTTTACCTGTAAATGTATTCCTCTGAAATCATAAGAAGAAAGAGATCTTACTACTTTCATAAATGTAGTACAGACTGTGTATAATGTGTGATAATCGGAATTCCGCTCAATGTGTACATTGCCAAGCTGATTTTCAAAGCCAGAAGAACCCTTTACATCACTTGTGCCTGCCAGGATGCCTATCTGTAGGCAGTACTGTCCTCATGAGAGAGCCAAAAAAAAAGAAGACACAAGACTGATCCTTTTTTAAACTGCTGCTGCAGCTGGATGTAATGCAAGAAGTAAACAAGCAGCACTAGTGATGAAATACAAACTTTGATATATTCATTTTCAGTCTTCTAATGTGCTAATGATGCAGGTAAGAATATGGTCTGTGGGTGCTGACAGCCTCACATTACATTTACACATTTGCAATTAGCAAGGGGTGAAAAACATAAGCAGCTGATGCAGTAGCTGGAAAAGGGGAATGAGAAGTGCTTACCAAAGGCATAGCCTAGAGAAGTTTTATTCTGACTCTTAGGCAAGCAAGACTGGCCAACAGAGATCATCACCCTTTGGCAGAACCAGCCTCTTTGGAGGGCAGTGCACTTATTGCATTATATGTTGGCATTTTTGTATACACGAGATCAGATTCAAGCCCTGCATTTCTCAAGGAAAATTAAAATTCTGTTTCATATTGTAATATTAAATACAAGTACATTAGATGAAGGAAAGCAATGCTTCTTTACTGACCTCTTGTAAATCAACAATTTACTGTTTCTGCTTATTACAATATTAGTGGCTTTTTAGATTACAGCGCTAGTAGTCTAGGAACTACAGATATTCATTATGGACTGAAATTATGTTCACTGGACAGATAGCAGTTCCTCAGGATGCTTTTATTATTTAACTACATGAAAATGTATCTATCTGTGAGTAAACATAATAACCTTCCACAGAAAAAAGCAGCCATAAATAAAGACTGTTAGAGTAGTTTTATCATTTATTACTAGAATGTCAGTGTTCTGTGGCAGAGCAGGCTCATTCATTTTCCACAAGTGGAAGCACAAGATTTCAGTGACCCTACCATGACCTGAATCTTCCTAGTTTGCAAAAGCTAAAGGAGAAAACCAGTATTAGCTAAAGCATGAGTGGCTCCGGTTGGTGATTCATGCACTGGAATTTTAATGCGATAGTATCCCTACAAACATGCTTTTAATAAGGCAGTAAACTATGTTTAGGTAAAGAGAAAAAATAATTGCTCCATTTTGGGCCATTAAAGCAGTTTTGTTCCTTACTTTACTCCCATCCTACTTTTTATTTTCATGGAAAGTGCAGAGCTAATAGGAGATGAATTTCAATTAGTCACAATTACAGTTCTAATAGGTTGCATGCATTAGGCGGCTGGGTTTCATCAGAGAAGGCACAGCAGCAGCCGTCGGGGCTGGTGCTCGCCCTGCTCCCAGGCCCTTGGCGGCAGGAGGCCCTTCCAGAGCCCCCAGCACAACCCAGCTTGGGGGCCACGCTGCAGCTGCCCACCACGCTGCAGGAGCTGGCAGTGGCAGACGTGGCTCACTGCTTCTCCATGGGCTCCTTGAGCAACTCCAGCTGCTGAGTGCCGGCCAGCTTCTCCCATCACCTCAGGAGAGGAGAAGCCCAGGGAGGAAGGCTGCAGCAACTATGCTGCTTCCCATCCTTCACGGTGCAGTTACTGCCAGAACACTATTGCTTCCAGCATGACATGCATGCAGTGTGCTACTGGGCATATCCTGCTCTGCTTACAACTCCCCTAAAAGCATCCACTGATTTCATCCAGAATGAAGTGGCACCCAGTGCCTAGAGGGAGGAAAAGGAAATAAAAAACCTACCTTAACTCTCAATTAAGAGCTGCTTTCAAAATCAGGCCTACCAAATGAAGATTTCATCCAATTAGACTAACATGATTCACATTGTGAAACTCAGTGACTAGAATAATGCTTTCCTTTAAAAACCCTGCAGAACTACAGGTGGTCTTGGAGGCACATTTGCCCTCCTTCATCCAGGGTTTTTCTCCCGGAGCCAGGTAGTTCTGGCTGCTTGCCATGCTGGATGCTGGTGGGAGCTGCTCCCTGCCCCAGCCCCTGGGCTGGCTACCTGAGATCCCAGAGGGACTTATCCAAGCAGCTGAGCAGGAGAATGGGGCTTGGCAGAATAGGCTCCAGAATATTTGTGATAATTGGAGCACAAAGAAGAAAGTTGTGTAGAGAAAAGACCAAGTAAGCTGAAAAGTATCTGAAGTGGGAGGATGAAATGCCTATTTCTGTACAGCCACAATAACCAGCAGATACAGTTATTATCTACTGTATATTAATAATAATATATTATTATAATAATATATATTATTATATATGTAATGTATAATTTATAAATATAAATATATATATTTAGTAGCCACTTCTTTAATGATAAGCAAGTCCTGTTCTGTAACATTTGGAATTCTAACATGTTTAAACAGGTATGAACCTGATAAATACAATTTTGATGAGATGAAATATGTAAGGCATAATATTACTATTTATTGAAGGCAAACTCAGGATCTTGAGAATTTCAGATATGAAAAGTAAATATGTCTAGCTTTGGTCATCCTAGTAGAGCAGTAGCATGACCTGCAGAGAGCTGACAGACATCCCCATTAATTGCTAAACTCCACAGGAGCCTTGCCTTTGCAACTCCGTACCTCCATGAGCCTGTTGCCTATTAGACTGTCCCCAGAACAGGAGAGCAGCGAGAGTCTGAAAAGTGGACTCATTTTCAGAAAAAGTAGGGCTCTCGGACACAGCTATGATCAAGTCTAAAAGAGTAACATTCATAAGAAATATAGTATCACAGTATAGATCAGGGGTTGGAAGGGACCTAGANCTCATGGTCATCCTCCTATCCACCAGGACTCCTAGATCTTTTTCCCCAGGGCTGCTCTCCAACAGATCAGTTCCTAACTTGTTCGGATACATGGGGTTGTTCTTTCCCAGATGCAGTACTTTACACTTACCCTTGTTAAATTGCATTAAGTTTCTCCCTGCCCATCTCTCTAGCCTGTCCAGATCATGCTGGATGGCAGCACAGCCTTCTGGTGTGCCAGCCACTCCTCCAAGCTTGGTATCATCAGCAAACTTGCTGAGGGTACACTCTACCCCTTCATCCAGATCATTGATGAGTACATTGAACAGTACTGGACCCAGCACTAACCCCTGGGGGACACCACTAGGTGGAAAAAGAAGCCAGATGAGGAAGAACAGAAACAGAGATGGGTGGGGAAAGACTTCTCCAGTGGGGCACTCTTAATAGGTTATATCTGCAGCAGCAAGGAGCATGAAATAGGAAGAGCAATGAAAGGGAACTGGGCCCAGAGGCAGGGTGGGGAGAAAAGGCAAGGTGTTGCATCTTCCACAGACCATATCTCCAAAGTGTTCCATCCAGACCAGCCTCACTGGAGGTTGTGGGTTTAGCTTGCAACTGAAGACAGGATGGTGTCTAAGATAATCCAGCCTTACACTACAAAGAAGGTCAACAGCAACAATGACATTATAATTAATACAAAATTAATTTAGTATTAATAATAACAAAGGTGCCTTCATCCCAAAGCAGATGAGGTGCTATAACAATGTCATTTGCCTGAAGAGCAACCCTCCCAAGTGTCTTGGTCCCAACCAGCAGCTAGCTTGCAGGCAGCGTTTCTGCACAGGTGTACCAGAGCACATTCCAGGACGGAACACGCACGGATTTACATGACAGACCAGCAGCAGCACGCAGGGAAAACTAACAGCCTCATCTGTCTATGCAAATGCAGCTATGCATATCAGCTGGACACCAGGTAAAGCTGTGCTGGCAGGGGAGAGTATCAGCTGGAAACCAGGCTGAGAGGCTGCTGAAGAGGGTCCATTTACATGCCCAAGCTGTCTGCAGAAAATATCAGCGGAAACATTGTCATGTTTATTGTGTCTTGCCCTGATCACAGCAAGACTTGGAGGATGATAAAGAAACTTCCCGTGTCTTGAGAACTTCCCTAAAGGTCTGCCAAGCCGGACATGAACTTTGTAGACCATACCAAATAACTACTAGTTTTCATTATGCTCTCTACACACAAGACAGGTAAGCTGCATCTTTAGGAAATTTCTGATATTGCACTCACTCAATAGGGACTTTCCACAAAGACAGCTTTACTGCTCTGAAGTCTGTCCTAACTCAGATCCAGTACACAGAACTGATGTTACATGATTTCATTTACTTTTTGGTCTCTTTCTGTAGTAGACAGTTTAGTTTGGAAGCCTGGACAATTTCAGACATTTTCAATAGCATATGCATTCAGTGAACGAACTAATGAATATGTGAACAATGCAGACATGAAGAGGCTGAGGAAATACAGGTATGGTGGACATCAGCACAGATGTATAATTTTAAGGCTTGAAAAGAAAACACCCCATGGGACCCTGCAGTTTTATGTCAAAATCTGTGACTGATGTGACCAAATACAAAGATGGCAGATACTGAAAAAAACCCCACTTCCTAATTTAGACCTGTTTTCTTTGTGTTATGCCTCAGATCTAGGTATTTTTCTATACAACAGAAAAACACATCCACTAATTAAATTATTATTTAATTGGCTAATTAATGACTTCAGCCAGATTTGCATTTGGGGCTCATTTTGTTTTATATCATAATTATAGATAATTAATCTTTCTCAAGCCTTTCTTTCCTAGCTAAATATGCTGGGTATCAAAAATGACAACAAATTGTAAATTAATCTGGAAAACAAAGCACAGCAGATGAAAGACTTTGTTAGAATTAATCAGGCACCAATTATACCATGGTATTAAGGAAACAATAAGCCTAGAAAACATTTCTGTATACATGCGTGTGTTTACAGAAACCCTTACCTTCTGAGCTGACAGCATTTTCTTTCAGCCAGCACATGGCCTTTAAGCAGTCCTGGTCATCATTGAGAGTAAAGTGATTGGAAGGAATATTCCCTGTGTACCTTTGTGGCCACTTACTTATCACTTCTCTGTTAGTTGGGAGTTTACTGATATTGGCTCCAGTGGGAGACAGAGCCTGGAAGTAATGAATCAATGAGTGAATGAATAGATGGCATAGAACTTGGAGAGCCATTAAGAAAGATTTTAAAAAAACAACAACACAAGTCATTTGACTCCCCTTAGGGTTGCTATCCTTGTACGTCATAACCCTTCCGAACATTCAGCAGTAGCAAACACAGCAGTGGCTGCAGAAGAGACAGATTCATGCTAGTCTGAGTACACACACAGCGCTACACACACACGTGTATATATGCCATGTTTTCTATGGGATAGGGGTGACTGCTTTAAAGAGCAGTGCTGGAATGAGTGAATAACAACATAGGCAAAGTGCAAATGAAAGCAAATTCACAGCAAACAGCAGAAATGCATAAATACAGATTTAAAGGATCTCTGCAGTTATTTGAGTAACATATACCTTTTTAAATGACACTTGAAAATTTTGTGCAGCAAGACTGCCTCCATCTTTTGTCAGCAAAAATCAGCCTTCTAAAATGAGAGATTTTGTCCTAGAGAAAATGACCAAAACCTGCTTGATGGTTAAAATGTCAGGATTCAGTAAAGTGTTAATTGTATAATGCTACTTTACAGTAACAAATTAAATCTGAATTATAGAGAGCAAAAACTGGAATCTCATCTATTACTTCTACAGCGCCAGTGATTAATGTTCTGAACAATGTTCTCACTGCCAATTGGGTCAACAGAAATACTCTTCAGTCATATAAAAACAGGCACGACATCAAAAGATCTTACTTACCCAACAAGTAAATCCTCTTAATCATAATGAGTGATGTTTTACTACGTATTAATCTGACTGCTTACCAAATAAGGGACAACTTACAAAAAGGATGGACTACAGCTCTGTGTAATAAAAGAGAAACCAGATGCTAAAAAGGATTCCTTCGTATTTTGTGTAGAGCTTAAAAGTGGGAATAGAAGGTGTTAGGTTTTCTTCTTGAAGGAAGATAAAACACAAATCTTCCCTTGCTTTTTTTTTTTTCTTTCTTTCTCCTCCAGTGTAATGACTTCCCATTACATATTTCACGAGTTACCTTGAAACTTCTTTTTCTAGGAGCACTTCAAGTCATGTAGACCATACTTCAACTTATTTTCCATCTCTGTTGAACAGTGATTATGCATCATTGTTTAAAGTGTGGCTCTCCTCTGAGAGGTGATTACAGAAAAACTGAGGCTTTCTTTCTCCACTATATGCTGCACACATACAGTCCACATCTCACTATACCTCACATTCAAGTTTGTGATTTAGGGTGAACAGTACTGTTAAAAACTGCATACACACACTCAGATCGATCTCTTGATTTTAAAGGAAAAATACCTCACTCATGATTCCTATCCAAAACCAATCAGTAAAGCAGAATCACTGCAGGCAACATGGCTACAGAAAACACAGCCTTTTGGTTTACAGAACTTGAAGACCATGTGATGATACACAAGAAAGAACAAACCCTGCTCAGGATGTCTGAGTCAAAGCTGAGCCTGGAGGGCTGGAGATGAGCTTGATTCCACATTTCACATGTAACTAAGGGCCTGCTTCAGTCTCTCTAGAAACTGAACTGTGTGCTATGATAACATACAGTACCACGTACGTGCCTAGGCACGGTCATCATGTGAGAGGAGTAATTAATTTGATAAGGAATTCTCTCTATTGCCAAAACTGGGTCAAATGGTGCTAGACCAGCTGGAGTTTAGTCTCCTGTGGCTGAGGCCACATGTCAGTTAGGCCTACTCTTCAGCAGGTTTAATGGTTATGGTGGCAAAAATACGGGCAGCTTTGCTTAATATCTGATACTAAGCAGTGACACTGCTGGTAGAAAACTTTGACAAAGCTCTCATCTCCTCCAAATTCTGTAGTCACACTCAAATAGTACAAGCTGCCACATGGAAAAGCTACAAACTTTCTGGTTATACACTTGCTAAGGACTACTCTACTGCTTTGCTAATCACAGAAGCACTATTCACTGTAAAATCTGAACACTTTATTACGCTTTTCACTCTGCACACTACCTTACCTGATATTTCAGTCCTGTGCAAAGAACTAGGTAGTCATATGGTACTTTCTTCTCCTTGGAAACAACTACATATTTGGCAGCACGATTTATGCCAGTCATTTTACCAACCACAACGTTAACCCAGGAACAAAGTGACATCTGTGCATAATCTTTGTCATTAAAACAGTGGCTGTGAAGAAAGAATATCTGTAAGTGACATTTCAGCAGCTGACAGCAGGCATTAATTAGACATCTGGTGAGTTAGCCCAAGTCCCCCAGTGGTTCAAGCCTGTTCCCTCGCTGTGAGTTTACGGCACTCCATAGTACAAGATTAGTCATTATGAAATACTCAGTTACAAATTGACAACTTTCTGCTAAAACTGAACAATCCCTTCCAGCATTGGACTATACAACCACATAATTTAAAAACAAAGTCAGAAATATGCTTTATTCTGCTTTTGCTTTCCAGGATGATGCAAGGAGACTTTTGCACCTGCAAAGAAAGTATTTTAACAGTCTTTTGCTTTATTTGGTATTCAGCTTCACCAGTAGAGGCTATGGTGAGACACAAATGCAATGAAGATACCATGTGCTTTTAAATTTCTGCTATCCAGTGCTACAGCCTGTTTTCAGTGTAAAGTAACCTATATATCACTATGTATGATGGAATTATCAAAGACCTGGAAGCTGCTATTTAAAAAGCCAATTCTGAAGCAAAATCCAAATGGAACAAAACAGCTTTTAATGCCCCAGTAATGAAAAAAAGAATTCTTTCCAAAGGCCTTTTATGGCTCAGAGCACACCCCCACCCTGCCCAACTAAGCAAATACCAGGATATTTATTTGTTATTGCATTTGTACTACCCTCTCTGCTTAATAGGCTTCTGGAAAGACAAAGATTCCTGAAGGATAAAATACTTCAATATAGATGTACAATAGACACATCATTATAAAATGCATGGAAGACCAGAGAGATAACATTATCTGTGAGGTCCATTATGACTCCTGAACACCACCAGGTCTTGCAAAAGCCCATTACAAAAACACACAGTACACTGCTGACCATTCTGCAAATCCAGCGAGAGACTCTACTCAATACCTTCCTGATACTGAAAACTTAAACCAGGCAAAATTCTGTTAAACTAAGTTCTTTCAGTACAGTCCTACACATTGTTGTTACTGAGCTCCCCAAATTGTCATACAGGATGCCACAGAGGCAAATAAAGTTGTTTTCATGACCTAAAGAATTTTAGGACTGAATGGACCAGGCTTTCTGAGGTGCTCTGCATCCTCTGTACTCACAAATACCAGAGGCAAATAAATAAGAGAAGAAACCCACTGACAATACTGAACTGTAATCATGCAGAAATCTATAAATAAAATGGACATCAAGGACAAGATGAGGGTTTTCAAAAGCACCTTTATAATTGAGGAGCACAGCTCCCAGGAGACTGACTCTCCAAAATCACAGGGATGCTTTGAAAAATCATATCCTGCAGAGTTCAATTTTCACTCTTATTCTACTTTTGAATTTTAACAGCTAATTCTAGTGAGGCAGCTACGAACTGCAACTTTCCATCAGGAAGGGATGTTTTGTTATTACAACTATTTTTTTACAGTATACTTAGGAAAAAGAGTATATGCATTTATTTGAGCATATAATCCCTTCGCCTACTATATTTGTAGTTAAATGCACCTCTATCTACAATAAAAAGTTAAATTAAGTAACTACTTATAAAAAAATTCCTCGATGTGGCAAAATTCCAAATGAGGTAAGGTGGTTTTAAACATGTTCACATCACACCATTTTCCTATCTTTGTAGTGATTTCATTTTTAAGGTGAAGCAAGAAGACATTGAGTTGTTTTGTCATTTAAAGAGCTTGTCCTTTAATGCACTGCTGCTTACTGAGTAAAAGATCTGGTATAAAACAATGTGCCTGTTCCAAAGAGTCACATGCCAAATCAAAATAAATTATACCAAGTTCACTCCCCAGCTATTCAAAACATCAGACTCATCTTAATTCTATCCTTCTCAACGTCCAGAACAGTCATGTTCCTGCCTACAGTGAGGATTCCTAGTCACTATTCCTAAATAAAAAACATAAAAGTATCAAAACAAATATACTAAATTTAAGTGAGAACTACGTGCTGCAAATTTTAATGAGGTAAGATTTCATCCTACTAACTGGAAGGTATTTTATTTATCGGCACGTGAGAAATGTTTGACCACTCACTAGACACACTCAGAGCTATCTTCTGTAACCTTCCCTTCAGCTGTTTGGCACCAGAGCCATGGCTCTGCCAGCCCAGAGGACAGGATTTGGCTGGTACTGGAGACAGTCTTCCACAGACTGGCACACAAATAGCTCACAAGCAGCAGAACTGATGCAACACAGTTCTTCCAAATTCATCAACAGCAACAACCCCTAAACCTTCCCATGTGTACTCAACAAAACTCCCACTATCATCTGTGGGGTCAGCATCTCACCACATGGCTGCTACAACAAGTAGATCAAGGGTCACACTGCTAATATCAATTCTTATATGTTCTGTTGTTCAGCATTATTTGGAAAAAACTTCATGGAAGTGAAAAACTAAATAGTATTTTAAAAGCAAGCAAACCTCTTTTGTCATTTTTATTTACCCCGGAGCTCTAAACAATCTAAAAATCTTGGAAAGCAGAGATAGTGCCCTGATACAATGCAATCAATTGCTGTCCTGAAGTTACTGCTTTAGCAACATCTCCCCAGTAATAATTACATTCAACTTATTTCACAGGTGAATGCAAGTTGTATAGATAGATTGGATTATTCTGAGGCTATCTATTTATCTCTTAAATTTAGGACAAATTCACAAAGAATTACAAAGTGTTATGTTTCCCTTTGAAGCTATGGAAACATTTAGTTATTAAATCAAACCTGTTAATTAAAAATCTTCTATGTTGGGAGCCTGGTGGGTCATTTCCTGGAAGGCCATGAATTGAAATCAAGGTCAGATTGTTGAACTTCAGATGAGGACTGTGGAAAGAAAAACAAAACAACTACAGATCAACCAGTGTCAATTTGCTGAGGCTCCCTTTGGTATCAGCATAATGCAACTGCATTTCAACGTATGATTATACAGTGTTCACAACCGATGCACAGTTCCCAGTGCATCAGTGGGACCTTCCAGCTGTACAGCATCCAGTATTGTCTCAGTCCTGACAGAGATGTTTGGACTCTAGCAGGTAACTAAAAAGCTCTGTTCCTAAGCCCTTATGGAAGGACTTACTTCCCATGACTGCAAAAGGTGTTGCAAAACCCCTGAGCTTTTACTCAAACACCTTCCGTAAGCTACAGAAAAGAGAATTTCTGACAACCGGCAATTGGTCTGCTCCCTGCAACAGCCCTACTGAACTTAGAAAGGGATATCAAAGGAACAGAACAGATTTTAATTCCATGTTCAGAAGGATACAGACAGTAATTCCTTCTTTACACAGACCAGGTACAAAGTGCTTTGTCATTTTGCTGAGATGCACGTCTTTGGACACAAAAAGAAGAATGCTTTCCACCATAGTTTCATTAATGCCACAGTGGAGGGGAGGAACAAGACTGACAGTATGTTGAACTAAATGTGATCTGACATTTAAAAACAAATAAATATTATGAGTGATTAAGCCTTCTAATCTTCAAGGCTTTCTGTAAGTTAAGTATGGATTGATGCAAATGGTACCAAGGAATCAGAATGTTTTTTATCAACCAATGTTAATTTGTTATTCATACATTTAAAAAATATATTCAAACAAAGTTAAAGGTCATACTTAAACCAAGGAATTTCAAGGTTATGGGTGCCCCTCTCAAAATGCATATTAATAGTTTAATTCTGGATTATGGATTATCTATGGCAAATCTCCATGCACACTCAGGCTGACCGCAATGTAATAAATAACCTTAATGTAACAGAGGGCATATATTTATACAGATTATGGGCCTGATTCTCATTTAAATTAAGGTCACACTGCAGAGGTGGGTGTAAATAGAATTTGCTCTTTATTTATGACCATATTATGCTGGCTGAGTGATACAAAGCAGTCTTCATGTAGATTAGAGCTAGCCTGAAAACATTAAGCTGAATTTGAAGTGTATAGAATGCTATCTGCATTCACAGAGCACTCCTAGGGAGGTGCAAAAGTGAACAATTACAATAACTTTACACAACTAGGTAGTACAACTCCTTGCCATTTAATGTACATGTAATTATGAGAAAAATTACCACAATACATAGACATCCTAGACATTGTCCTATCCTGCCTGCCTTCATCACCATGAGGTTTCTTCTCAGCTTAGAGCTGAAATCATCTCTGCACATGCTGCAGGGCTTCTTGCCAACTAGTCTCCAAATCCAGGTGCTACAATAACTACAGTAACACCAAGTTTAAATTACATTAACAATGTTTAGGATTAAAGCCTTGCAAGCAAGCATCAGGAAAATGGCAGAATGAAGATCCTAGGCAGCATTAATATATCTCTCGTGCATGACTGCACTATGATGCACTTTATTGATCTGGTCACATATTTTCTTCTGCAGATGCTCTACCTCTGTTTAGTCCATACATAGTCATCCAGTATTTCCATGGTCATATGGTATTTGTGCAGTTCTTCCCCATTGAATGTGAGGCTTCAATTCAGATCTGTCACTCAGTATGATTTACTAACTAATGATTTACTTCTACCTCAGTGCTCCCTTGGCACTCCCATATGCCCCAAACATTAATTCATGTTTCCCATTCATTAATCTCATAAGCATCAAAATGTTGATTAGCATCTTCTTAGAATACTGTAATGAAATGAGTCATATCTTTCATTCCCATTTTACATTGAGAAAAACTAAAGCACAAAAAGAACTGGATTAAAGCTATCAAAAAGGCTTATGGATGTTAGAGGCAGAACTGGAGAGACCCTGAGGCACCATGGTACCTGGCACTGCTCTGTGCTTAGTGTGTGGGTATGCTGCCTTTCTGGGTCCGAGGGGCCACAGAGCTCCAGGCACAGGTTTGTGCAAGTAGTGGTCACATTTTCAAACAGAGAGGTAAAATTTTTTTTCAGCTAGGAATCAACGTTTGTTAAATGTTGAAGCACAGCCTGGTATTTGTGAAAATTGTCAAAATCTTTAAATAAGGCAACCCCCTCTAGTTTCTTGTATTACAAAAGCTTGATTTCAGAACTGTAGCTGGTATGCCTAACCATAGGATATTAAATATATATCCATACAGCCACTTAAATACTAGCCTGGAAATCATAGGCAAACTATTGGTGCTCAGCCATGGTTACCATCAGGCACTGGCACACAACATCACAGGGAGGTAACAGGTCTGGCTAATTTTGAACAGTGACTGTTACGCACATGACCTTTCCTCCGTGCAGTTCTAGGCTAAGAGAAGGGTAGTTTATTTACTATGCTTTTTGATACCTTGCTGCTGCCTAAAATCTCTTAACTGAAAAACAACAAAGGCTGCAAGAAACAGGTGGTGCATATTAGGAGAGTGAATGTCTTATACGCTTCTAATATATCTAACAATGCTTAATACAAGTGGGGTAAAAGCAGAGGTTCTTGTTTGGTGAAGAACTCTCCAAGAGCCTGAACGAATGCAACATTAAACAAGTGCACCTGCATTTTAGAAACAAATAATTCCAGCAGGGATTCATGTTGCTGTGGATACAAAGGGAAGAACAGCTCAAAGATACTGGTAAAGCAGGAAGGGATTAGAGTATCTAGGGAAATAAGAAAAAGGTATTGGGTTTCATTGCACAGTTCTAGAGGACAGCTACAAATCTGAACACCTTTGTCCTCAAAATAAAATAAGATTGACAAGTTACTGTAAGTATAATCAAAGGACAAACAAGAAGTTTTAGGATGTTATTTATATACATCCTGACATTTGTGAATCTGTTGGAATAGTCCTTTTGAGTTTTTCTGGATTTTTTTTTTTTTTGCATTGCGATCTTTCTTTTTTTTCTTCTTCTCTGCATGGTGTACCAAAGGAGGCTTAGATGGTGGAAACTGCCTGAACAAACGATTTAATTAATTGCTTTCATTAAACCTCTCATTATCACAAATAATAAGTCAAATCACTTCTGTTACAAAAAATAAAGTGCAGTAGTCTACATGAACAGAATCATTTCCATTTATTAGAAATAAAGCATTATGCTTTTTTGTTTGTTTTTTTCCCCAGTCATTTATAAAAACTAAACTAAAGAAAAAAAAAGTGATTGAAGATAATTCTTTATCTGGCTACCAAAACTGGTAATTATGTGTACTATTCTCCTATACCATAACATTTAAACAATAACTTTAATATCTGGAATTATAACCTATCCAAAAGTAAAGTCCTTATTAAACTGTAACCTCTGCTGCAGCAGCGCAATTGTAAAAATGGCAGCTAGATCATTACAGAATCACAGAATGTTAGGGGTTGGAAGGGACATCTGGAGATCATCTAAGTCCAAGCCCCCTGCAAGAGCAGTACAATCTAGAGCATTCTAAAAATGGGAACAAATAGTTTGTTTTCAGCACTAGATGCTGAGAGCTTAAATATGATAAACAATTGCAATAACGAAACTTGGAAATCAGAGAAATCTGTCCTGCAACAAAAAGAGAGCCTTAAGATTTCTGTAGGGAGGAAGGAGCCCAGAATGAGAGATTATGACAAAAGAGGGTCCCAGCAGGCAGTAAGCTGGTGTTCAAAACACAGAAACACAAAGTGCCCAGGTATAAGTCTCACTGTAAAGGGCAGATATAGACAATACTTCTCTTTTCCCCAAATAACACAATCTATCCAAAGTTGGATACTTTTATTTTTAAGGAAATACCAGCACTCCAAAGATTGCAAGAAAAAAGTAATCAGGACTTGGAGAATAGACTCCTCCAAAAGGAATAGATTTCCTAACAAACTTTCCTACTCCACATAAAACTACAAGTAGAAATGCTCAGCTTAACAAAGGTTGCTAATATTAATAATAACAACACAGAAACCTCTACTCATTCATATTTTCACTAAAGGACAAATAGGTTACTTAGCACTATAGATTTTCTCTGAGTAATCTTTACGAGTAAAGCGTTTTCATATTGCCACTACACTAAATTGCTTTTGCTGGCTTGGACAAAGCCTGTTGCTTTTGCTGGCAGAACTGTAAAAGCATTCACCCTTCTCCCCTCTTCCTCTTGCTCTCCGGGCAGTTATATTTGACTCAGGAAAGTAAGTATCAGCACAAAATCAAGTCTGAAGATATATGAAAATATAGCAAAACCATTCTCCTGTATGATGCTACATGATGCCATTCCTGAAGTGTGAAGGCTCTGCAACTGATCCTACAGCACTTGATTATTAAGCTTTTGGCTAAAGAGTCAGCAACAGAAGCAGCAGAAAAGGTTTATTGTTTGTATCAACAATTACCAAAAGCATCTGTTCTCAAGAACCTTATGTAAGTGCATCAATTACAGACCTCCGAACAGGATTGCAGCTTAACTGCTGACCAACAGATGTCCATCTAGAAGTTATCCCTCTTTAATTAGAAGTAAACAAAGATAAGCCAGTTCTCCATTGGATCAACCTCAGGAAAAAGTGTTAAGATTGTGAATGAATTTGCTCAATGAAAGAAAGGATAACAATAAAGTCTTTACTGGGACACTTTTCAATGCAAGGGTCAAGAAAGGGGGTTTCCGCATATTTGTTTGCTCTATAAACCACACACATGATGACCCTTCCAAGGCTGGTGATAGATATATCAAAAACACTATCAACTGAAATAAAAAGATAATGGAATCTAATTGTCAGTAGCTCACGCTCAAATTTGACTGCCACTTCTGACATCAGGGGACAGAGAAGTCAGGTGTTTACTTCAGTGGGAGAATTCCCACCTTTTTCCTCCCATAACATGATTATTTCCATTCCAAAGTAGGCCACAACAATGGGGAAATTCATCATCATTTTTCATTTCAGAGACCACTCCTCTAAACTGGGCAGAACAGATATTAAAAGGAAACTGTTTCATTCTGATTTTGATTTTTAAAAAATTCAACATGGAATTCCTTAAAAACAAAAGACTCACTTTCTTTTAAATGACTCTTCAGCAAAATATTTCCTCATGTCCCAATTACTTTCTCCTGATATCAAAACAACATTCTCCCTTCAAAAACTTACATTTTGATGGTACATGCTTTCTATTAAAGTACTGTTTTTTCAGAAACTTCCCACCAGGTTTACTGGTGATTAATTTTACCAAATGCTGTACTCCAAAGAAGAACCACTTTATACACAGCTTTATATCACCCCACCTAGGCACAGTCTGAAAATCNAATACAATACAATACAATATCACCCCACCATCTTGATTTCTCCCTGAACATTACCAAACATGTTTTTTTCCGGTTTCTTCTTTCAAATTCCCATCCATATCATAACTCATTTTTTCTGAAACAACTCAGACACCCTTCTGTCACCGCTTTTATCCCTTCTAACCAGCTTTCATTTGCCAGCAAACGTTTTTGCTTTCCTCACCTATAACAACTCAGCTTTCCTCATTCTGTTTTGCACCATTCTCCTCTAGGGATTGAGGCTTTTTACAGTAATTCAGTTGTGTCTTTTTTCCTTTGTTAGACTAATTGTTTTCCATACTTTGCTTCTCAACCCATATTGACCTTCGCAATTTTACCACTTGGCTCTTCTTCCTCCTCTAACCACCTCTCGTTACACTTTCTCCTCAGAAGTGTCTGACTCTGCATCTTGCGAGTACTTGCCCGGTGTACACCAGGCTGTGAATGTGCATAGCAATATACAAATACTAGAGTACAGAATTAAAAGCAAACTTCTAACACAATTTAAAACGAAGTCTTAAGTACTTGCTTATTTACATATTTGCCCATTCACTACTTCAGTGTAATACTACTTCAGGCTCAAATGTGAACTGCCTTAACATTCTGCGTTGACAAACACTGCAAGCATAAATTGAATTTGAATTCTTGCAGCAAAGTACAAAACTGTGACTCATCTGATAACCCAGCTACAAATTTCTTAGGAGGCTTGTTCAAAAACCATAGCATTCACTCAAGATCTGTGGTACTTCCAGGATCTAGCTCTTTAAAATCAAGATGGCAAAGCCCTTACAGTATGAATTGTTATGGGACAAAACAGGAAAATCTGAAGAGCTCTTTCCTTGGCCCATACAAAACACATAGCTGAATTGGACACATCACATAGTTATGCAGGAACATCCAGAGCTACAAAGTTTACAAGGTTAGCACTACAATTCCAAACCTAAGTTGGCTTTGAATTTGACCAAATCAAAGTACATCCAACCACTGCTTTAGTGAGAGCATTTCAATTTCCATTCCATAAATGTTTCAGCATTTCATCCTGTTCTAAGTATAAAACAGTGCAATTATTCTTCTAGACAGAAAATGAGGGATATCTGATGATGGCCTTGGTAGTTACAGTCTCAAGCTGTTTAAATCTAATCACCTGGCAGATTCAAAACCACGGTTGAGAGACATCAACACCATTTTCCACAAATAAAGATACTATAAATTGGGCAGTAAAACTAGAGTGTGGTTGAAATTTTGCTGTTATGTCTGCTCCTGTTGAATGTTTCAGTGAATAACACCCAGTCCAAATCCAAGCTTGTTAACAGGACTTTTTAAAATATCATTGGCCAATCATCCATGCTAACCCATGTTAAAACTAAGGTTTGGAGGGTTTTTTTATGGCTATTTCCTAGAGCACAATTTTCCATATTATTGCAGGAGATTACTATTTTGACTCTGTGATGTTGCTTGGTGCATATTTGCTAATACTGCCTTCACAGAGATGAAAAAGTATGTAGCCTATAAAAGCCCATGGATGTCAGAAGATGGACTTCCCTTGTATTTGAAGGGCTTGAGATTTGCACCAATGCTTTTGTCTTAACTTACAGCCAAGGATCATACATTCTCCTCCTGACAACAAGAGAACACAGAAAGAGAAGATACTCATAAAAGTTGCATGTTCTGAGACACCACCCCAGTGCCACATCTCTTGACAGAAAGCTGGCAGCCCAGGAAGGACAGGGACACGGCTGGTGGAGGAGTCTGCTGGGCCAAAATTCCTGATCTCACACATCTGCATGTAGCAGCTGCAGATCTGGGCCCTGCAGCACCTCCAGCCCTGGCAGCCTGGTGAGCACAGCTGCCTCGCTGATATTGCAGCCCTCAATGTAAAACAGCCTCAAGAGGGGAAGCACCTCAAAGCCATGTAGTGCCCATCTTTTCACCAGGGCAACACGATGCTTCTCCAAGAGCTCCTGCCCGAACAGCCCATGCCCTGCAGCTCACATGAAACTGAAGTTAGGCCTGATTAATGCAGAGATGCTACTGACTGCCACACTCCTAAGGAAACAAACCACACAGCGTGATGTGTTAAGATAATGGAATCTAATCAGTGCAGTAACACTAGGTTACCTAGTGTTACACTAGGTACTGGAAGCAACCTAGCCACAGCACTGTGGAGCTCCACCTAAACTACCAATCCACATTAGAAGTTTGGGCAATCTAGATAATACCACATGCAGCAGAGATTCACCATCTCCTTACTCTACTGTATGCACTCTGAACTCTGATTTCAATGTAAACTGCATTCAAACTCATCTCCTTCCTGGATCTGGAGGGTAATCACAGCAGTCCAGGAAAGAAACTTTAACCTTTCAGCTCATCAAGCATTCAGAAAAAAACAAGCAAGTACCTTCCAATAGTGATCTTCACTTGTCACAACCCTCACTCTGCCCACTGGAGTATATATGTATGTACACATGAACAGGAATCAAATCTATGCTAATCACTAGAGAGAAAGATCACATCTTAACCAGCCAACATATTTTTCTCTACTGTAGTAGTCTAAACAGCCTCCTGTGCTTCAAAACCAACTCACAGACAGTTTATAGGCCACTCTGGAAAGCACAGTATTTAAACCTCCACAACAGCTCTGGGAAACTAGCTTTAAACAAAGAAAAATAAACATGAACAGAAGAAAAAGTACATCTCCTTCATCACTTTAGTAGAGAACTGGGAAAGCTAAATGCAGTGTTTGCACTTGGAATGCTTCTTTATTTGCTTTGAAAGGCATTGATCAGAGAGCTAGCAGATGCTTTGGGTAGTCAGGTTACAGCTCTGTACAGAGCTGCTGAAGCAGCCACGCTAATGTCATGCTTAGTCACCAGGGAAAGTATGATAAATACAAACTATCATTCTATAAAAATTCTTCTGACTCATTTCCATTTTGAAACAGGCCTTTTATGAGAAAATTACTATTTAAAATATCAGTTTTAACATGCAACAAAAAGTTAAATATTCACGTATAAATAGTAGCAAAAGAAAATCTACAAATACTTACACATTTGAAGTGTGAAAGAATACTTGGGACTCAGACAAATGCTTGCATATGTTTAAAGGGTAAATACTTAAAGTTGAAATTATCTTATTTAAAACTGAAAACTGTCTCCAAAGCAAGAATATTACTTTAAAATAATCACATATCAGTGCTAATTGAGTATTAGTTTTTGGCACAGGCATGTAAAATTACTATTAGGAAGGCTGATCTTGACCTATATCCTCTCCCCCAGCTTATGTCTGGTATCAGTCACTGACAATGTTCATTGTGATCCCGGCTGCGCGACAAGGCGAAATATGACCTATCTTATTTATCTCTGTCACAACTTGATCTCTATTCACCAGAAATGATGGAAGGCAACAATGTCTGAAGGATGCAGGCCCAGTGACACTGAACACATGGTTGACTACAACATTGTTCTGGATTTGCCTTGGTATGAAAAAAAGGCAGTCAAAAGGAAGCACATGTATATCAATTCATGTGGCAAAGATAGATAGTATAAAACAATGAAGATCACTAAACCATTCATTACATGTTAGCTCTGTGATCAGCAAGTAAGCACTAACTATTTAATTAGTCAACTAATTAGTGACAGGCAACATGGAAGGCTTCAGATGTTCTCAGACAAATGCAAAGATAAAAAGCCTAATTAAACAGCAAGCATTATGCTAACTACTGCCAAACAGGACAGATGTGCAGGATATTGTATAATACTGTGCTGCCAGATAACGGCAGTTGTAGCTTTTCTGTCAGAAACTGTGTTTTAAAAACCCTTGTCATTTCTAAGCTAATCTGATATACCTTTAACTCACAAAGGGAGAAACTGCCCTGCAAACAAAACCCCACAGGTTTACTGTGTTAGATCCAAATTCTACTTGAAGGAAAAACATTCAGAACTTTGACAAAAATATACTTTACTGCATTTGAAAAGCAAGTGTATTAAGTACTTTAATGTACCTATATGGAAAGAGTAATATATTTCACATCTTCATACAAAATATCATGATTTTAGCCACCATTTGTTTATTGCTATGTTGTGTAGCACATTATGCATATTTCCAGCGTCCTCAGAGAATAAGTCATTGTCTACACCAGAGGTTGGATTAAGGAGGTTTTCAAAATCATGGATTAAAAAGGGTTTTCCCTATAATCAGAAAACAATAACGCTTTCCACAGCTATATGCAAAGAAGTGGATAAAAAGCTAATTGGTTCACTACCCTGGAACCAATGACAAGATACTGCTGTGAGTGAGCTTTTGGCATTCTTGTAGCCAAACTTCAATCACCTGCTGTCAGGGCATAGTAGTTAGCATGCTGTTTCATGAATCCCTCGCCAGAATAAACTGAAAATGCTGATTTTTAAAAAATACCGTATGTTTTTCTGAACTAACACTGCTGCTATGACCATCATTCTTAAATTATCAAGAAAACAAGAAGAAACAAAACCCCCTTTCCCTCCTGGTAAATTAACACTTAGCAGTGAGGTTATAAAGCACTTGGGGATATGAAAAGATTAAAACATTGAGCTATAGCTTACATTCATCAGGATATTTACACAGAGGAACCCTAGTTTAACTGAGGACTATGTAACTCAGTATCTCCAATCCTAGCTATTCACAGGTTTTTAAATAAACTGTAGTTGATATTTCTCCTGCTGAATTTCATCTCCAAGGACTGGTATTTGCAGAACTTTAAACTGAACTCATTACTCCTTTTCTCATATTCATAGGTACTGATATTCTCTATTCACAAAAACAGGTTTTACACTTGCAAACCATTTTCAGATACAGTTTTCATTGAATACTTGCAGGTTGAATATTGAAAACAGCTTGTTCATTTATAAATTGAGTATATGCATACTTGATCTCAGTTGGCACAACAAAAAAGGGTCACTTTAAAAAACTTCCTTTAGTCTTGAATCAGACTCACTTTTAGAGTCTTCATTCATGAGAATCCGTCAATGTTAGTGGCTCATAGTACTGCAAATATAAGCAGAGCACGCACATATTTACTAGAATGTCTGATAAAACTCTCTTCCTTGTAATTGGTTTTTTCCTCTGAGACCAAGTCACTCAAGGGTAAATAAAAATAAACAAAACTTGCATTTTAGCTTAACCTCTCTTTGGACCTTCTTTGACTCAATTCACTCCATGTTGAAAGGGCTTTCTACTCACATCCTACAACAAAGGGGAGGCAGGAGCGCCAGTCAGCACAAACAGTTTGGAGGGCAGAGAACAATAGAGGCTGAGACTCTGTGTTACTGGGCTGAGCTGCTTTTTCACAAGGGCTGGTATTTGTTCAGATGCTACTTCTCCTTTAGGACCGGACATTGCTCAGAGTTTACACTGCTTTAACAAATGGTCTGATGTGGCTGCAATTTCTATAAGCCTTGTCTTAGTGCTGGAGAGTGACCTAACTTCTGGCTTTGTGCAAGGGGAAGCAGATAATTGCGCTGCCCAGGAGGAACCTCATGCAGGAATTGTGGGAATCACAACTTCTTTCCTGCATGCCACGCTCCTGCAGGGAAGTTAATTACTGCAGCAATTTATGATGCAACTCACTCCATCCCCTTCAACTGTGTCTCAGCTCTGCTGCCCAGCTTGCCGCAGACCCTTATATGTGGGACAGCCACAGCCAAGGCACAGACTCTAGAACAGTCTTCGCACCTGTACCTGCTGCCAGCCAGCTGGGCATGAGAAGGGAGGCCAGGCTCTGTCTGTTACTGCCAGCACTGCTGCCTGTTTCTTGAATAAAAAATTCATATGCATCCTAAAGAAAAGTAGCACTACAGCTGAACACGTCTGCATGTGATTACACTCCAAGGAAAAGAAATCAGCAGGAGATATTTATTTGAATGGTGAAACATGAATAGCGAGATCACCGGCACTGACCTAGCATTAGATTAAGCACAACAGATGCAATTCTCCAGGCTCAGAGTACCCTGAGCATTAAGAAGAAGCTTCCCGTACTAGCAGGTCATTCCACAGACTCATTTGCAGCATTTCTGCACTGTCCTTTGAAATAACAAGCACTGATTTGGGTGCAGCAGCGCTCCGACCTTTGCGACAATCTGTTTCCAGAAACTCCAACAGGAAGGTGATGAGCCAAGTGACAGACTGAGGCAGCGTTTTGTAAGATAACAGTTTACAGCACAGGCTCCCCCTTTGCAGCATGGATTGTAAGACTCATTTTTAGTTTGGGTGGATGAGAAGCAGTGCCCAAGGCTGCTCCACAGCACTGATCAAAGGGCAACCACACCAAATTTCCCCAGGAGCTGCCAACAGCAGTGCTATGCCCCAGCACCATGGGAGTGAGAGGCAGCAGCCACAGCTCTCCAGTGAGGAGAAGCCATGCTTATGATTATTTCTCTGTTCAATGAAAAATGTATTTCTTCAGTCTCAAAGAAGTTGAAAACACTTGTAAAATCTAGTTCTAGTAATTGTTATGTAGGTAAGTGAATTACATTTGTGTGTTTCCATGGTGACTGATAATGTAAAATAATTAAGTATGAAGAATAATGAGGAGAAAACTACTTCCTCTTTTTAAGGATTAGGGGCTTACAAATTGATTCAATCTAGCTATTTTTAGTGCATATAACCTTTGCAAAGAATATTAGAAAATTATGAGTAAATTAAACTAAATTGTATTAAAAGACCTTCACATTGATCAGGAGACTATCTGCTGCTGTGAAAACAACAACAACAAAAAGAATTAAAAAATCTTTCCTACATTTATACATATATTAATATAAATTTTGTGACATTTTACACTAAGTGCTGACTGCTTGCTTTCTGCTCTTTCACAGCAATACTCCATTTCTCTCAAGCAAGAGCACTCCATTTGTGCAATGCTGAGGACGAGCAGTCTCTCCTGTGTACAAGAAGGACATGTTCCACAAGAATTCTTTGCTAGACTAGAGTTCACACAAACTTCTGGCTGAAGTCTTGGTTGAGGCATCTCTGAGGAGGACACCTACAGTATTGTGTCTGTGGGGCAATTCTCTATCTCCACGTCCTGTTGACTACATAAAGACTCATTTCTGCCTAACAGCCTTGGAGTGTAAATATGCTTTCTTTTTCCCTCACAGTATTTTATACTGAAAGTGTCGTAATAAAAAGCATAGGATGAATAACAAGAAAGGGGCTAATAGCTCTAAAGTAGACTTTTAACTGAATTTTGAGTGGAACTAAAAGCCTAAAAGGTGCTGAGAACAGGAGGTTGAGAAGAAAACTATTTTACCCAAGAGGGGATGCTCTACAGGAAGTCAGGAACTAAGAAAACAGAGCAAGAGGCAGCTGTTTTTTCTTCACTGTTCCAGCAATAACAACATCCATAAAGCATGTCAACTTTTCCTTCTCTTACCATATCAGTATTTTAATTTGTGATGTTATTAATGGTTGTTGTAGAAATACAAACTCTTAACTGAAAAAAAAACCCCAAACAGTAAAATTCTCAGTTCTCTGCCAACCATAAAAATGCAGCCTCCCATAGCTTCTGCAACAGACATCTTGCTGTAACCACTGCATTCAGAATTTGAATTTTATGTTCATTTCTGCAAGTCTTATCCCTCTAAAACTGGTATGGATGGGGTCCTGGCACAGAGAGTGCAAGCAGTGAGATATCAGAGATACAACACTCCTGTCCTAGCTTTGGAAAGCCTGTAGAACAGCAGGACTTGTCCGGAAGTTTACTCCACATTAGACAGGGGAATGTTTGAAAACAGTTGCATACATTTATTCCCCTTATACAGTGTATTACTCCAGTTTAGATAACTCAAGTTAAATACAGCAACTCAATGTGCAGTTTTACCCATGAGAAACTCTTTAATGTACACTGATGGCCTGTGCTCTTGGGTCATCAAGCAGGTTAAGATTGCCTGGGAGAGGTGTCCTCTGCTAGACCTCACCCACACCCACTCTGGGGTGTACAGCAAAAATGGTAGGAGGGCCAGAAATTCCCAGTTTTTGGTTACTGAAGAATCCCAAAAGCCTCATTGGAATAAAAGATATCAAGAGATGTTATCCGAACCAAAAGAATCACAACAAGATTACAACTCCACAAGCTTATATCATACATTTTTGCACAGATCTGAAAACACAGCATCACAACAAGGTAAAAGAGAAAGGAGGGATTCAGACAGCAATTTGTGACCTCACTGGGCACAGGTAGATTTAAAGATAATACTGCTTTGGAGCACATATAAAGGACTTCACCTCCACTTACAGTATTTTTATACAAGAAAGTCAAAGAAGTTTAATATGTAGAATTCTCATCTTCCATGTGCCTTCAGCTTCAGCATCTATGAGCAACTTTGTCAGCACTTTTGAAACCCAGAGGCAGTTAGGATGCAAGCACCCATCTCCTTACATCTGCAAACACTTAGACAGCCTCAAAGAACACTTCTAAACAGAAGCAGCAAGCTCCTTCAAAGAAAAGGTAACACATTCTTCTCAGGAAAGGAAATAAAACTAAAAACTTACCAAAAAACAAGCGTTTCCAGAAAAGAGATTCCAACATCAGATGCACCAACCACCACAATTCTAGTGTTGACAGACACTTTAGGTTCCAGTACCAGCTTTCGATTTATGTGGTTCAAAGAATAACTCAACTTTAAAAAAAAAATAAATGTACAGTTACACAGAAATGCATTTAAAAACCCAGCAGAAGTTTGCTCAGAATCATTAGATCATCAATAATGCATTACCTCGCATTCATATAAAACTTTGATGGCTCCCTGACATAATGAACACTGATTTTTCTGTGCACAGCACAAGATAAATGGTAGATGAATGGTATCAAAATGTCAAAAAATATGCATGTTTAATAGGTCACAGAAAATGAGCAGAGCTTAGTGGTCTGACTTCTTCTTGAAAAGATGCTATGGAGTCCTTGTAAAAGAGGAGAAAAAACTAGCTCTTCTATAATTTACTTCTATTTAGGTAACACCTGGGGAAAATATATTTACTTAAGGCCATTTTTATACATTCTGGAGTAGTTTTTACTCTTGCATTTATGGAAATGGTTTTACTTTTAAGTTAACTATGTACTTACATCTTGAGTGTCTTTGTTTAATTGAAAACTTCCTTCTAAAAGAATTAACTTTTTTTCTTAAATAAAGAGCAGCTATACCAAAAGCCAGGCTCTCAAATGAGTAAACTAGAATCTCAATGCCACTGAGGATCTGGCCAAAAATCTCACTATAACGTTTAATTACTAGCTCCTCAGTTTCATTCTTAATGCAAACAGTTAAGACAACAAATTCCATGGTTTTTTTGTTGGGTTTTTTCAATCTGTGTCTCTAGGTCTTACTAGCTAACAAATTCTCAAAACAACTATGCAAGAAAAGTCCAAGAGATATTATCACATTTGACAAATTTGCTCTGAACTACATTTAGTTTTCAAATTTCTGATGAAAGACAGGGAAATACTTTCCATCTTACAACACACTTCATTTTCCTTATTGCTTTGGGTTGTATACATTCCCATTTCACAGAATGAGTAGCTGCAGATTCATAAATACACTGAAGAGACAAACAGAAAATGAAGCTGCTTTTGTTATTTGTCAGACACTATTTCTGCCGTGTCACTTAGGCAGGAAGCAATCTAAGACTTCTAACAGGTTCTCCTCTTTTACAAATAGGAGACAGAGGGTTAATAAAATTAAGTTCTCTAAATTCCTCTTATGAAATTACAGTAGAACAATATTCTGTCTATATTAGGTGACAAAATAATTCAGTATATGAAGAATAAGTATTTTATTTTAAAGCTGTAGTAATGACACCAGCCTTCTCAAAAAGTACATGGCACACAGAGATCCCCAAGAGATCTTTTATACCATGTCTTTACAATGATGGAGACTCACAGCTAAGATTTCAGCACAGCCTCACTACAGAAGGTGGAGAATTGTCTATGTAACACACCAGTGCTGTCCTACACCTTATGGAAAAATTATAGACAACTACTTGCAAACTATCATCACTGTATAGCAAGTAATTTTAAAATGTAGGAAAATTAAATGTCTTCTTTAGTCAGACAACATTATTTTTTACTGCCAGATAAATTTCCTTCCAGTTGCAGCTCATCATAGTGCAATGATGACATCCAGTGGTGAGCCAGATTCATCTCAGGGACTGGACTTCACTGAGAAAATTCCAGAAGATAATGAAAAAGTATAGTAGTCTATGGTGGCTGCTTGATGGAGAAGGCAAATGTATGAAAGTCTCACAGGCAGCCCTGCACCGAGGTACACCTTCACGAGCCACAGAATAACTGTAACACTGCCCAAATCACTCTTATATGAGATATCCATAAGTCTCTACAAACAAGCCCAACAATCTAACCCAAACCCAGTGCTTTTTAACATGGTTAAACATTTCTGACAGCAAGATTTGCCAGTAAAAAGGGGTTTCAGCACAAGTAAAAGGATAACATTTCCACATTTCAGAAAGTGAAAGAACTTTCTATGTTTCACTGACATCACTGGAAGAGCTTTTAAGATGAGAAGAATCAATGCCAATTATTAAAAGCATCCCTCACTGCTTAAAATGAAACTTGGACTATGCTTTTATAACCTACTAAATGGGTACGCTCCAACAACAGCATTTGATGTTGTTCTGTAAGTGCAGACACTTGCAGAGATCTCACAGTACCACAAACAGGCATTGAGGATACTGTGCTTAAGGCCCTACTCTTGTTATTCAATTTCCTTGGATTGTGAACTCTGCAGCGACAAACTTCCACAAGCTCTTTCTGCTGCAACTTTACTAGAAAAGCAACACCTTCTGGAGGAAAAATTATTAGTGATGTCTTTGCTGAAATGTGTTTTTTAACAAAATAAAATAATAAAAAGAACAGAAGCTACTTGTAATGTACCTAGTCAAGCAAAATAACTAGACAGGACTGTCAGCAGCTAATAGGATAAACCAAATAGATCTTACAGCAATGCCAAGTTCAAACATCTCCTTCTACTGCAGTTCTGTGCAGTAGGTTTTGGTTGTTTGGGTTTTTTTAAAATGTGTTCCAACAATGAAATACAAAGAAGTGATACAATTTCCTTTGAAAGAGTTGTATCTAATTTAGGAAATGGCTTCTGTATCAATCATACAAAGGTAGCATACGAGTAGAATGTAACTGGTTTTGTTCACCACACAATAGCCCCAACACCAACAGCTGTCATGCTTCAGAAATCACCTTTCTAACAGCTAAGTACACTAAACGGCCCTAGGGAGCAAGGAATTTGGTGGATGGGTCCCATAATACCACCTTATTCTAACAAAATGACAGGACAAATGACTGCATATGTTCCCCACAGGAGTAATCAGACATCATAATTGATAGGTCAATAGCAAGCTAACTTGTTTATTTTGTATCCAATTTATTAAATAAAATAGCAATCATTAACTAACGTAAGGCAAAAAGCAATAATTGCCATTGTTAGAAGAGGTATGCATAGCTCAGAGAAAAAGTACTTTCTTTGGTTATCAAAAGGATGAATTTCCCTTCTGTCCACTCTGGTACCTGACAGCCTCTGCTGTGTCAGCACCTGCCACATTTCTTCCCTCTGGGCTGGCAGAGGGGCCATCCACACTCTCCAGCCCAGCTGCTGACAGACAGACCTGGCCTTTCTTCCATAAACCATGGGGGACAGGTCTTCATGCGAACAGCCAGTACCATCCAAAGAGCCTTTCCATCTTTGCCTCCATTAAAAACACAAAATACACAAATCTCACAGCACAATATATATGACAGAGTAGGATTAATTTGTAGCATCAAATTCACACTTTCTATCCTAAGTAACCTGATGGAAAGTGATATATGAAATAATTGTTTGGTTTTAGCAAACACATTTGTAGACATTTTTCCCTTTGCACTTTCAGACCATGCAAAGCATCACCCATTCATTGTGCAAGCCCAGACTCAGTTTCCATACTGCCTGGGAAGGTATTCACTGTACCCTTACTCAACCATATACACTGGTCCTACAAACACAGGGTGGAGAATGTTTTGTAGCTCCTTTTAGTTCTGTTTATAAACATTGGACCTTGGTTTATGTGTAGTATTTATAAAAAAGACCCTGGCAGATGACCCTTAGGACTACAGGGTGGGTCCAGCTCTGCGCATGCTGTGTCTCACCTAAAAAAAAAATCCATAGCGCAGGCTCGAGGGTGCTATCTGCTATCCTCTTTTTATCAGCGCGCTTGGAAAAGGCGCTGATGAGGAGTGTGGGTGGATCCCTCCCTGGATCTTCGTTCGCGAAGCTTAGCCATACATATAACCATACAAGGATTATAGGAACATGGGTATCACTCCCCACACTTTACCATGGGCAATGAGTTTAATGCTCCCTCTGCTGTCGGCACAGTTATTGCACAGAAGACCCCAAGTGATTTTCAGACTGTGCCTGAATGCCTTTATGAATCAAGTCAGTATTATACCAGTCTTCACATGGGTAAATGCTGATCTTCATCTTCTGGAAAAACAGCCTGTGTATTCATGAGCAATCCTATGCCAATCCCAGTGACACCCTATGAAGCCGGGATTTCCTGTGAAACTCCAAAAAGCAACAAGAGAGAAGAGCATGGACATATTTAACTTCCTTGTAGAACTACTGTTACCATGGTAAGAAACTGCTCTTTTTTTCCTTTTAGCATTAACATGTGGATTCCCAGCCTAAAGAGGGCTAGACAGTTCACATTCACATAAAGATCTCGTAATTGGTTGCTGCTCAGCTTAAAAGGACTAACAGCTAAACTCTAAATGGTGTGATTTTCAAAGAGTTCAGTTCCCCTCCCTCCTTCAGTGGAAGAAAGTGATATACAGGAAGGCACAGGACCCTGATCAAAGCCACTTAGGCTGGCAAGGGGGTAAAGTACAAGGCTGTCTCTCATGGTTAGTTTCCCCAGATTTTGAGATACAGAAATCTGCTTTATGAAGACCAATTCTCATCTGTTAAGAAAGTGACTAATGCTCTGACAGCAGTCATTGCTTCCCAGTTCATTGCTGTCTGTTTACTTCTATTCCACAAGGTCATCTTGGGGAAGAGGGGAAGCAGGTAGCAAACAGAAAATTTTTTGGCCCAAATTAAAAAAAGTATGGATAAATATAGCAACATCTAGTAGCTTCAGCCTGAAATACCTTCTAGCTGGACTCCGAACATAAATGTGAAAGTAAATGTGGGCTGCAGGGCTTTCAATTCTGTATGCCAAATTTACATAAAGCATCATAGGTGTATTACTCTTGACATCAAGAAGCTAGACAGATTGACTCTCAGAGATGACCTGGTTGTGTCATGACAGCAACACTGGAGCCTGCAATAATCAGAGTGTCTATCAATGCAATGCCAAAATGCTGTCTCACTGTCCTGCTCTTCAGAAGTCCTTGAAAGGATTGACCTCTGTAAACTCAGTACACAACAGAGAAACCTGTATGACCAATCACTGGGTAGAGGAGTCCTATGAGAACACATTGTGCATAGTTCATGCAGAAATAACTAAAGGAAAAAGCTACTAGTTTGCATGAGTACCTGGAAATAGCAACTGCAACAGACACCAAGTCAACCTACAGAGTCAGATAAACTCACAAGCGATGCTAGAGAGAGAAGGTCCATGGCTGCAACCAGCAAGCAGGTACCTGCAATTTGGCCCCTGTCACTAGTCTATGCCAAAACCAGAGTCCTCACATTCTGCAATCCTGCAGGCTCCAGCCTGAAGTCTTGAAAGAGCATGCAAATACTTCCCAAGCATCAGGGTTGACAGGGAGTTCTTTAAATCCTGCTTTTACTGGCTTAATTATTCACATACTATTGCATCATTCCAACCAGGTAAGTAAGTAGACCCCAAATAACATAATTTTAAACACAAAGCTCATTCTTTATTGACAATTTCACAAGAGAAATTGGGATCTAACAGTCTGAAACAAAGCCATTAAAAATTAACAGGAAAACACTCATTTATTCTCATTGGCTCTGAATGTAAATGGATATGGAAAATACTTTCCTGCCCTACAGCCAGGGTCTGAGCAGCCAGCCAAAGGCCATCACTAATGTCAACAATGTCTCCTTAACATCTTGGGTTTATTTTACAGTATTCTTGTGCCATCAGAGTACACAGTGATTATACCACCTTCACATAGAATAAACAAAACAAAATTGAAAGTTACCTATAAACAGCAAAATGATATTTAACTGAAAATACCACTAGCATTTCCAGACATTATTTTCTTCCACAATGAATGAAAGGACTCCATTAAGCTTTGATTTTAAGGAAGTCCTACTTCACCCTTCTGGTGAATGCACTACGAAAAAACCTTAACATCCCTGATGAAACTTAACTGGGAATATCTCTCAGTGCTGGCTGACTCTGGAAGATTTCCCTCTGAGGACTTCTCCTGATAGCAGACACCACCACCATAATTGCAACTACTTCAATACCCATATTAAAACCAGATAGTGTACATCCTGGAAAGGGAGGAGGGAGAAGCATATCTGTCCACTGCACTTACTGTGCCTGCAGACTCATGGCAACAGAGAGAACGTTTTCTAAATTTACTGAATTCCTTGAAAAATGGAAGAGATGTATAAAATAAAAAGCTTTAAAAAATAGAAAGTAAAAAACACCATTACATTTAATACCAAAAATAACGAACACAAGGTAACTAAGTAACAGGATGAGGATACAAGGAGAGATTGATTTGTGGCTTTCTAGAGCCACTTTTTAGTGACAGCAGCTGTGGTTCTCCATTTTGTACTAGTGAAAATTATCTTTCTGTGGAAAAAATAACTATGCCCTCCTTACAAACTGAAACTCCTTACTTCCAATGTCAACCTACAAAATGCTTTGGAAAAGCTTTAAAACAAGTCTGACCTGTTTTGAAGTGAAATGACTATTTTAGTTTGCTGCAAATGTCATTAACACCTGTACAGTACTAACACCATGCTTTCAAAATAAAGATAGGTCATCTTACTTTTAATTTCACACATGCACATAAGTGGTAAACATTCAGAGCATTCCTGTTAATGATGCCATCTGGTGCCTCCCATAATTGTGTAATATTCAGCCTTCCAAACAAGATGTAATGGCAGCAACACACAAAACCCACTGACATTTACAGTACGGAAATTTATTATCAGCCATCAGTTCAGAATGACAGTGTTTGCATGACTACTGGTGCTATAAAACTATCACCTTTACCAACCAAGTGGAGGTACAATAAATAATGGATTTTAATCCATGCACAAACTACAAAAGCATTAAAAATTCATTACTCAAGCACAATAGCATCTTAAGCAACAGTTACTGCTTTAAAAATTAATACTACTTTCCTGGTTATGTGAAAACTATACACACCAACCCTTTGTTTGCAATACCACTATTTTCATATACAAATTATAAATGTAGGAACACTTCTGTTTTAACTTTGATATGTGAATGTTGATATTTATGACTCAGGAAACTCTCTTGCCCATCCTACTTAAGCTCTCTTTGGTATATTTAGTCTGTCATCTTAGTAGAAGCTTAATGATTAAAAATAAAAATCTGCATCAAAAAACTTTTGCATGTTAGTGACTTCCAGTACATTCCTGTGCCTCTGCTGAATTCGTACAGAACAGAAACCAAACCAAAACAAAACCTCTTGTTCTTATGGATTTTCTACTAACTCAGAACAAGCTTTGCTGTAAGGCAGAGAGTGATAAAGCAAAATAGCACCAACAGTTTTTCTTAACCACTTGATAATTCAGTGCACTTTCAACTTTTATTACGGAGTACAGCTGGAGAGAAGGCACCTATAGAAGCATAGCTTTTTCTGTGGTAATGTATAGAGACCATGGCAGGGAAGGGATACTCCCCAGTTAACTGCAGCTCTGTAAGCTGTATTGTGATGTACACTTACCCACCTTTGCCCTTCAGGTGACCATGCAATTCAAAGGAAAGTCCTTGTGTTTTTATAGTACGTGTACCTGTACCTCTAGCTGCACCTCTCCACATTCCTGACTTTTTTTTTTTGGACATATAAGGCACAGAAACCTTGCTCCATCAATTCCTCCTGACTATTCAGTTAAAAGCAAAAGAGCCTTGTTCAGAGCAGATTTTTCTATTGCACACAGCCTCTCCCCCATCTCTTAAAATCTGCTTATTTTAATTCCTTTTTATCTTTTACATGCAAATGAGGTAAAATTCCCTCACTGCACTTGCTAGACTAGCTGAGACTTGCAGTCATATGTTCCTTTTCCTGTGTTCCTCTCCCTCAGCACTAAGGTGTCAACAGTCAGTTCTTTTCACCCCTCTTGCTTGATAAGTCAGGGTAATGGATTATGCTCTCTCTGGGTTGGTGATTCAAAATATTCAAGATCTTGTTCATTTATTTTTCAGTAGGAAGTACTGAAAAAGGTGTAGTCAGATATGCCCCAACTACACAGAGACACTAATGCACAAATAACAAGTTCCGGCAACTTCTAATTAGCTGGTCTAAACATCAAGTAGAAGCTAAAGGGAGTGAAATGCCTCAAGAGTATTCTGGGGGAGACACTATCATCTAGAGAAGAGTCTCCTATACAAACACTCATATATATCTGTTTTATTTTCCTTTATAAATAAACTGCCCTCAAAGTGAAAGTTTCTGTCAAGCTTGCAAATGTTTTAGATTTTGTTTTCCAGTTTTACCTGACAGTTAATTTTGTTGGTTTGTTGTTTGTTTTTTTCTTTTTCTGGTTGGTTGGGGCTTTTTTTTGTGTGTTTTTTTTTTTAAGAAACCATGTCAAACATAATGGAAAAATGGAAATATGTATTACAATGGACATAGAAAAGCTAATTTAATGAAGAATAGTCCAGGAGAGTACTCACACTTGCAACTCATCTGAATAACTTCTTCAGTACAGAGATCATGTATGAACAGATATTTTGATGAAACAAATTAGAATACTTTAAAAATCAAGCATGTCTCCTTTAAAAACAAAACCTGAAGTATTTTCTCTCATTTTATTTTTTTAAATCATTTTAAACTGCATTGAGGTCATTTATTCACAGCACTCACCATAAGCACGGAGTCCACAGGTTACACATTTCAAGCCACTACACAACATTGATGATGCAATGGTGAAAGTTCCATGATTGCTTTGAGGGGAAAAGAGGACATTGAAAGTGTTGCTCAAAACGGTAAAAATCCTCTTTTGAAGGAAAAAAAGACTAGTGCTACGACTAACACCACCAAGTCATTACATAGGAGATACTCAGACTTTACCATCCTAATGACAACAGTTCAATTTTTATAACCTGTAAAGCAATGCAGAAGGAGCAGAAGGATATCCCCTCCCACAGCTGATGCCACTGCTCAGAAAAAGGTGGCACATTTTCATGCACTGCATTACTTAATTCTGTCTACATAAGGTCTCTTCTTCATACTCAAACCAGTATTTATTCTGATAAGGTCTACTATGTGTTTTTCAATCAGGTAAACCAACTTTCACCTAACGTTCTTGAGGAAAATGTATAATCTCCAATAGCAGATTAACGGCTGTAAGATTGAAGCGAGTTTTGTTTGGAGGGTTTTTTAGCCAAAGGATTGCTGAGAAAGCACACTTTTAATCACACAGAAATGAAGCCACAGCCACTGAAGGAGCAGAAAACTCGTTGCTCTACAGGCATTCACCTTGAGTCATTTCCTGAACACCTACCCAGCCACCCTAGCAACACTCAACTCTTGAGCAAGTTTGAAGCCATCTAGCTCAGAGAACACAAAGTAGGGCTGAGCATCTGACTTCCTGTTTTTACCTGACCCTCCTTCACTCACTACTCCTTGTCCTGACTTAAAACATTTCCTGTAATGCACCTGCAGCATCACTGGAGAAGATAAAATTAAATGAGAAAGTGTTGGGTTTGCTTGGTTTTCTTCAAAATAGATCTATACAATACTGTATGGGCTTCTGCAATGCTTTAATAGTTAAAGCTCTTCTGTCTTCTTTTTATGAGCTACAGTCAAAAAAGCCATTCTTAACTGTGTAATAAAACCTGACAGTTTGAATGTAGCCGTTAAATAGAAAAATATACAAAATCCAGTAGTATAAGTAGTAATGAAAGGGCAGAAACAAGAAAATAATTCAACAGATGTGTGACATTCTTGTTCTTCATTGTGGATCAGCTATTCTTGTTAATTATATCACCTATTCTTTCCTTTTATTGATAATTACATGAAGCAGATGGATAACAGAATGCTTCCAGATGGTGAGAAAGCAAACAAGTTTATAAATTGTTTATTTATGAAGAAATAATTTAAAATTATTTAGTTATCTATAGTTTTCCACTCCACCAATAATTACATGCACCTTATAGGCAAGCAACACTTTATACAGTATTTAATATTCTGTTGTCATCAACTGTTTTTTAATGTAACATGACTGAAATGACTGACAGATGTGCAAAACAATAATAATCTAATCTGTTTTAACACTGTGAGAATTAAGATTTTGAATCTTCAGATCTTCTGCCAATTGGCTTTTCAATACTGGTTACTGAATCAGAATACAAAACTCAGAGATTTGGAACAGCTGTACAAAGTATTTGATCTAATGAGCAGATAGGAGCTTTATCAGGTCTGTCCCCTGAAATCCTATAGCATGGCAGATGTGTGGCCTGATGCAATTTTGAGCTAATATGTGGAACCTCTGATATGCTTGCTGAACAGGCATCCCCAAGTCTGGGCACTTCCAGGACCAGATGCAACTAAGATCATTAGTATCCGTGCCATTCCAAAGGGCTGTAATAGGAGACAGGGGAGCTTAATGCTTCCTTCTCTGCCTTCTCTGCTAACCTTTACCTGATTTATCCAAACTTCTTCAGCAGAGCAATGTGAGATGGAATTTTTGCAAGAACAGACACACAAAATCAGCAGCAAAATGTATTTGCCATCTCAAGGAGTGGGGTAAAAAAATACTTTGTCATTAGTGACTGTCATAGTTAGATATCACTATGTTCTTAGCCGTTTCAGAACTGGAGAGCCACTCCTAGGGAAGTAACAGGTCTTCTGATGCAGAGATGAAGCAGCACAGAGCTGTAGTTTGAGACAGTGGAAAAAAAGAACTGTCGTTGCCTTAAAACCTATGCAAAGCTTTAATAAAAAGGCTTGGCAATGGAGAGAAGGAAGACCTAGAGTTCCTAAACCTTGTTTCTTCAAGGTCACATTCTACCAATAAGCAAAAAGGTCACATAAACCAAAAGCCTGACTCAAACTAGAAGCAATATTGAACCATGGGAAATATCACAAGGACACAGAGAGAATAGGATGGCTAGAAAACTGCAGTTAAATAGTCATTCAGGTAATGGCAAGTTACGGTTTTATATAATAAATTTCTGGATTTTAAGAGGGAATCTGTCTTACGTCTAGCTCTCTCAGAGAGATTACAGGAAGAAAGACCTATGCTTCCTTAGACCCCACAAAATACAGCTCGTGCTGGTTGATAGAAGCTGGAGCAAGCAGTCTAAGGAATCCATGGCAGGTGGCACATGGTGTTTACTCTTTTTTCACTTTTCCAGACACTGCAGTAGAATAGAGAGATTTGATAGAGGGACAACAAGAACTAGTTACCACAGACCTAATTTCTGGTGTTTTTCTGTCTGTAACAACTGACCCAGACCTGCAGGAAAACCATCTCTCCAGCAGAGCAAAGATCCATCTAGTCTGGCAAGGCATGGGAATCTGCTGAGGGCAAAGCTTTTCTGATTCAGACTCCTGCTTTGGCTTCTAGCTTTGGAGGAAGGAAACAGGAAAAGAATCCTTGTGGGTCCTGGCTGAGTTGTCTGTTCTTGGTCAATATTTATCACAAGCAAGCTGTAATGTATTAGAGATAGACAAACTGATTGAGCCCCAGGGCTCTCAGTGTGCCACTAAAGGCCTACAGAGAAAGACATGAACAAATCAAGAGCTGTGCTTAGACACTGAACGGCTGAGCTGCTGAGCCCCAAGCTGTTACTGCTGTAAAATACATTTTGCAGCAAGAAAAAGAGGGAGGTAGCTCAAAAAAGGCCAGAACAAGAGGAAGGCAGCTGAAAAAGCAGTAGATGAGAGGCAGATGCCAGAGGCCAGATATCAAGAGGCATCTTGTGGGTATCAAAGCAAGAATTTCATTACAATTATCTCCATCATAAGCAATAGATACTTAAGCAATTAATTAGGACAGGCAGTCAATTGAAAATTTTGCATTTCTGTAATCAACTTGCATTTACAATCTTTGTATTGTAGTTTATGTAAAAAAAAAATCCTGCTGTCATTGCAGAGCTATCTAAAACAAGTTTTTTAATATAATAAATATCAACCCATCCACTAGCTTTCTGGAACAAAGTTGACACAGGTTAATGTCAGAAAGAAGTGCTTTCTAATGCAAGAAGGCAAAGCCCCCTCAGCTCAAACAAGCCTGGTAAGAAGTGTGATAAAGAAATAAACAGTGGTCTCAATCACTTGGAATTTCTACTTGCCCATAGCTTTTAAGATCTTGCAGGACCTTGTCCCAATACCGAAACCACAGTAAAAAAAGCAGACATTTTCTCCTCGCTGCTATCCAACTTGTGCCAGCCAACTTCCCACTAATTCCTACTCCAGCTTCTTTGTCTGCCTTTCACTTCTCTCCCTCTCTTCTCCACACTTTCCTTATGACATGTTTTTCCATATCCCTTTTACCTCATTTCCTAGCCTCCTAGCATCTTCTACAGCCAAAATGTGTCTCTCCTTGTCTCTCAGTTCTTTTTAAAGTGACAATTCTCAGCCTTTCCATTTTGCAGAACTATCACACTTAACTCCTTGGTGGGATACTTTGCTCTTTGCAACACAGATTGTGTCTTTCTGTTTACAGTGTCTGAGCAGGCCTTTTGATCACCACAAAAAGGTAGAAGTATAATAATTTTGTTCCTACTGAAATGTTATTATATTAATTTTATAAAATACATTTCATTTTATTTGCAACTTAGCTGCAGGATTTTGCAGGGAAGTGCCAGAGTATTGATGGAAAACGATCTTCCTTTCTGAAACTCTGAAGCAGAGAGAAGGCAAATGCCCTATGCCTGTCTACTAGTGGAGCTAACAAAACATCCAAGATCTAAAAGCAGCACCAGCTTCTTACTTTTATGAGCACACTCAGTCCCCTATTTTAGGTTACCTCGCAAGTTATAAAGCTTTCCCAACACATGGTGGCCAAAGGTCACTTCATTCATTCCGAAAAGTCAATTTAGCTTTATATGGTTTCAAATTCTTGGTATTTCAGCAAACTACAGGCAGCAGTAGCAGACTAGCTTTATCCTCAAGTTACCACCTAGGGATCAAGCCCAGATGTCAGTTTTGATAGAACACAGTCTGTCAAAAATCTATAATTAATGTTGGTGCATATGCATGGATACTTCTACAGTGGCTAGCCTTCCGTTTTTTTCAGCAAAATTTTGCTAGTGAAAAAAATGACACATTTTATTAAATAGAAATTCATTAAAATTCCAAGGTTTTAAACAATTCTCACTGTCTGCAACTGTCAGAAATCCTCAGAAAGAACCTGGGAATGGACCAGACAGATTTGCAAATCTCTTCCCAGCTCTAACAAAAGAGCTAAGATGAGCTCTTCTAGTAAGAGAGCAACAGTTCATTTCAAAGATAAAACAGGAGGTAGTTCAAAGAAAGGCACCAGACAATTTGTATGGCTAGGCTTTGCGAACGAAGATCCAGGGAGGGCTCCACCCATGCTCCTCATCAGTGCCTTTTCCAAGTGCATTGATAAAAAGAGGATAGCGGATAGCACCCTCGAGCCTGCGCTATGGATTTTTTTTTTTTAGGTGAGACACAGCATGCGCAAAGCTAGACCCACCCTTTAGTCCTAAGGGTCATCTGCCAGGGCCTAGCAAGCTTGGATGCTGGCAGCCAAATCCTTAGGATGGAGGTTTTATTAGAGTGTCCTTCTCTTAGATGGAAGGACTTACAGGGCTAAACGAGCTCCATCTGCCCGGGTTTGGAATCAGAGTTGTCCCTCTCCTAGGATGACTGCCAGAAGGCTAATGAGCTCATCCTACCCATCCAAGGATTATAGGAACATGGGTATCACTCCCCACACTTTACCATGGGCAAAGAGTTTAATGCTCCCTCTGCTGTCGGCACTGTTATCGCACCAGGGGCCACAGGAGACCCCAAGTGATTTTCAGACTGTGCCTAACCAGACAATTTATTCTGCAGAGAAGGAGGCAGGTATGTGCATATTGAAGGAAGACTGTTCAACAAAGCTGAACTCAATCAATGGCCTCAATCATATTCCAGATTTTGCTTCACCAACTGCTGCCTAATTAAGAATTTTGGATGCCAAAAAATACTCAATGTGAAAAGGACAGCACTGAAAATATATGGGAGCCCATCTCAGCCAACAGGAAGTTAGTAGACAGACATAAAGCTCCCTAATTATGTTTCTTTAGGAAATAACAGCTACCTGCTGAGACTATCCATCACTAATGGTGTTTTTGGTAATATTTCAGCTTTACTAGTTACTCTTGTGAGGAACCATCTTCACATCAAGTTTTGGTTACTTAAAAATGTAAGACAGAATATGGTGTAAGTTATTTAACAATGGAAATTTTAAGAGACTTGTTTAGAAATCCCAGACTGCATGAGTGCTATGCAAATAAGAACTGTTTGGTAGGGAAAAATAACCTTTTCTCTTGCTGTTAAATCATTCGTGATACTTTGAAGTGTTCTTTGAGGGTATATGCTGCATGGAAGAAACCTGATTTCGGGACTGAAAGATAAAATTTACTTAAGAAATTTCTACAGAAATAGTCAGAAGCTTGACAATAGCTTTTTTCCACTTGCAGAACACAATACCTAAATAAAATTTCCAGGAAGAAGGGATAAACAGTCAGTCGGACCCATTTAAAATGTTGTCAGTTTGAAAGTAATGTCATTAAAAAAATACTGTTAAAATGTAAGCATTCAGTATGTAAATGTTATAGTTCAGTGATTGCTGTTTGTAATACATTTAAAATTCAAGCTTCGAAGCAGCGATGGTGGTGCAGAAGCAAAGCTGGGATTGTAAGGGTATGGACACCACATTCAGTGTAATTAAGAAGCAACCTATCAACACTAAGATGGTAATGCCATCCCATCTGCCAAACTCTGCGTTAGCTGGCACTATGCCTCATGCCTGCTGCTGCTTCTGTTACCCACCTGATCCTTGGAGACCTGCTCTGATGGAGCGTTTATGCCAAGCTCTTCCAGAGGATAGACAATCTGTCGTCTTGGTCGCACGGGAACCATGTAATGAAGGGCAGATGTCAGGGAATGGGCACGGGGATTCTGAAACTGAAAGACAGCAATCTATATTTCAGCAGAGAGAATGTCAGAACAGTGCATCACAGATGTCTGCTGTACGGCTTTGCAAATACAAAATTCTTAGCTCTGTTGGCTAAATCTGAGAGAAAAATCAGCAAATAAACAAACATACTCAGAGCAGAGGAATGAATTGCAGATAATTCCTGACACTAATGAAGATAATTATGAGAGTAATTACATTACTATCTCTGTGGGAATGACAGATAAACAAGTGGTTTGGTTTATGGGATTTTTCAGCACAAGTATTTTCCCCAGGAGGATATTTTTCTCCATAGTGATCATGAATCAGCTTGATTTGACCTCATTAAGCTATGTTATCTGCTTACTGCTAACCTTTGCTTGTTTGGCAAAGAACAGTTATGAATTTATATAGAAATTCTATACTGACTAAAATGTCAATTTCATCCAAGTGATAAATGTTAATAAACTGGCATAAACTTGAAGTGAACAAAACCCCTAATGCTAATGTGAATAGCAGGGATCATTAGAAATAGCTGTGTTCCATTTATTACAGCATGACTGGCTCTGTCAATTTACAACATGAAAGGGAAAAATAAATAAGAGAATTACAGGAACTAGAAAATGAACATTAATGCAAACTAAATTACACTGAAGTACCATTCCATCCACAAATACTGAAGAAAACTTGATATTACTTTGTTGAGAACTGGGTAAAATTTCACATTTACCACTTCTTAGAGAGAAAAGATAAGCTAAAGTAACTTAAAGGAACCCTGTAGACTGGAAATAGACCAAACTGGAATCATTAGTAAGATTTAACTTCTCTCTTCCATCCACTGCCATTAAACTGTATTTTTGTAAGTGCCTCTTAAGAATCTGAGAACCTAATGCTGTGCAAGGACATTGGTTCCTCAAGAGAACACTTAACAGAACTCCACAAAAGTGCACAGGAAAAAACATCCTTCTGAAAATGTACCTATATCTAACCTGTCATAATTCCCGTGCTAAACATGGTGGCAGTTTCAAAAAGACTCAAGTTGCTAAGGACAGGATTCAGCTCAGCTGCTGTGAAAAAGCTAGGTGCTCATTCTAGCTAGCCATGCAGACACCCCCTCAGAGTAAGAGATAAGCATCTCCAGAGGGCAATTCCTTCTGTCCTAGATAGGTAGTTCTGACCAACAGATGAACTGCCCTCTGGATGCATCGTGTTTTCCGCATTAATGCTGGTTGGAGCCTAGGTGATAAGGCTGAGCCAGATAGTACCTGCAGATGACAACACATCCCTGACTTTATAGGTTAAAAAATTTTACCTTGTGTTTCCTTTTCTGACATGAGACTAAGACACATATAAGAATATTTTTGAAAGAATTTTTTATTTTGCTTCCACAAATTAGGCTGTTCTCAGAAATGGATTTTCTAACACAGCATTAGATTCTCATGGTTCTCCTGTGGCACTTACAGAAATACAAGTGGCATTTTCACTCCCAATGAGGTGCCTGTGTCCCACTGACTTTGACAAAACAGTCTAGAGTACGTAAATCACTTCTCAACAGTTCTTATAAACCACCTGGATGCATTTTTAATATTATCCCCTTCATTTACTTAAGCAAATTTATGCCCAGTGACATCATTCCTTTTTTCTTCCCTGCCCTCTACTTCATTCTGAATCTAAACAAATACTGGTATCTATCAAAAATCAATCATGAAGCTGAGTGGCTGTATGTGGGACAGTATAATTTGTTCAAACTCTGACAGGAAATACAAATCAGTGTTAAATATAAAGAGACAATGTGCTTCACACCTTGTCATTTAGAACCTGACTGGTAACTGATTTGCAAGTGACAAAGGTACACCAGCTGTAAGAGCATGTTAAAAACAATTAAATAAAAGCTATTATATTGGTCTCCTCAGTTGATGAGTTGCAAGTTTCTTGTTTCTTCACCTATACATCCAATGCAAGGACAAGAAACAAAGTGAAACCCAAACTACAGGTTACAACTCTTACACAGAGTCCCTAATTTAGGCAAGAGTGGGAAGACTTCAAGCCAGAACCAGTCTAGGACACAGCAATAGCTGTGCAGACTGTATCATGCAAGAAGAAAGTACAAGATGCTGTAAGTTGCTAAGAAAATTCCTGTTCACAGTCAGAGAAGGGTGACAACATTTAATATAATAAATAACTTTCTCCTTACCTTGCCTTCCACATCCTGTGGATAAATGGGATAGTAAAGAGAAGATTTGTGGGCCAAGCGAAGAATCTCCTTTAGAAAGTGTTTTGTATAGTGATGAAATATAGGATTTAAGATAAAGTGGTAAAGATGCCCATGTTCCTCGTGCTGGTAGTGATTAAAATTAATAAAATCTTCAATGTTGTAATGCGATCGAATATACTCAATATCCTGGAAAATAAGAATTTGGAAATCAACCCCAGTGAAACAGCTATATTTAAAATATTTTAGCAAGTGTCAATGAATTTCTTTCTATCAATTAATGAACTAAATTTGAATTAAGCACCTTTGAGAGCTTTCTCAAACATATTTTTCTCAAAAATCTTTTCCTTGAATCAAAATCTCTCCTTGCACTGGCCCACTCTATTTACAAGGAATGCATGTTTGACCCCTTCACAACAATGTCTGATACAGGTTAAGGGAAAAAAAAAAAAGGAAAACACCAACCCTCTGTTTTGCTGAGTTCAGGACAGAAAAGCCTTGGCTGTCCTCTCACAAAACTGAAACTGAAAAAAAGGGAGTTCTACAGAGAAGAGTTGTATAAGAAATGCCGTCCGGCAAGTCCTCCTTGTTGAAGCCACACACTGAGATTTTCACACATTTACACACTCAAGAGAAATTGCTGTATTCCCTTATCTTAATGCTCTTAATATAATTAATATCTAATTTCTGAAAATAAGAGTATTTTAAAAATTGAGCATTATAACTGCTGAACAATCTAAAAATCTGCCTTTTCAGTGATAGCAGAATGCCACAAAAGTAAGCCTTAAAGAATGTTTACTTTTCAAGAATTTGTTTTGAAGTTAAGTGCATGATTCATAATTGCTCAGAATCTACTGCTAGAGAAGAAAGTTAAGAAAGCAAGTCTAGAAGGATAATCACTACGTTTTGCAGAACACAGGGTAAAACTGCTCACTGAATTTGGAAATTAGGGAACAAAATAAGTGATTCTAAACATTATTTAGAGGCAAAATGTCTTTGTACTAAAGAATCAACAAGAGGTGTATAAAAATCAGCCATTAGGGTTGAGGGCCAAGCATCAGTTTTCATACAATACAGAAATACAAGTATACAAGTTACCATTTCATCTCTAACGACAGAAATGCCAACTATTTGATCCAGAACTTCTGCTACAAAAGCCTGCAATGGGATCCCATCCTGCAAGACAAAATCAACACATGCAAATTTCCTATTTCATTAGCAATCTTTAATTTTTCACCATGTGACTGCAGCTAAAACCTAAACACTTTCGTCCTAGTATACATTCTACACACTACCCCAATTTAACCACTGAGCCCAGACTCTTGACCATGCAGAGCTTCACTAAACTAAAGTTTCAGTTTGGATCTAGCTGCTACAGGAGTGCTATAAGCTCAGTTACTAATTTAGTCCTAGGTTAAGTTCTGCTCTTAGGAAAGAGTATAATTTAAAACATATTCTCCATCAATAGTTGTGTAAAATGAATTCCCCTGCAGTTGTATGATTGGTAATGATAATGCTTAGTTTTTGTCTATATAGCATTTTCCATCACACAACAAAAATCTAGGTGTTCCCTGTTGTCTGATGGGCATATGTCTGGCCATATTATAAGAAGGAGAAAGAGGCCCCCATCATGTGACAAAACACAAATACATGTTCATCACACAATCAGACAGGCTGAATATGGCCTATACTGACTGCTGGTACTGACTTTAGTAGCTATATATAATATATATAGTACACTAGTTTAGAGTAATGTAATAAGTTCTGGATTGTTTTACCAGTATTTATCCATTCTCTTGTAACAAATTGCAAAAAACACTCACTGGATCCCTGCGAGCCACAGTAAATATCCATAAGTCATTCAATATACTCTCATTCAAGTTAAGGGTTTTAATGAGCATTTTGACACCAGGCAGGTCATTGGTCATTGCCCTTCTTACATTAAATGACCTAAAAAAAAAAAAAAAGGAAAAAGAAAAAAGGAAAAAAGAGCAAAAGATCACTCTGTGGCACATTCAAATAACATTTCCCATGCTTAAGACAACATGTTTTCCACAAACACCAAACATACCTTTTAGGAGTGGAAATTGATTGCTATATGGCTGTTTTCCCAAATGCACATATTAACTTACCGTGTGATAAAAGAAGATCACACAACATCTACTTAAGACAACTCAAGAATGCTTCTTTAACTGCTACTAAACATTCAGTCTTTCTGCACCTACAGATGAACCCCACTAAACAATGACTGGCTATAACCACCGAGATCACCTAATGTGACTGAGAGCCAGCAGAAAAAGGAGGCAAAGGATCTTTTAAAATTAAAGTAGAATCCAACTGCATACTGACATACATTGGGGAAAAAAGAAAAAGAGAAAGAAAAAAAAGAGAAAAAAGAGCAAGAAGCCAGAGCCAACTGTCAACTTCAGATATCGTACAAAAGAAAGGCAGTAACATCAACTTTTCCAACAAGAACAAATCACTACCATTTGTGTTAGGCCTTGGTTATTCAAATAGCAATACACAAAAATAAACCTACATGAATCAAATGTGTCTGATAAATATAAGACTGCCAATTAGTAAATCGCACAGCAGTGACATGGTATAAAAATATCTGTGCAATATACACAGACAGCAACACATTAGCTAAGACAGAATATCCTGGCACTTAGCTAAAACATCTTATAAAACATCTTCCCATTCACTAATTATGAAGTTTACTTTACAGTGACAGTCTACAGCAGCTGAGAAATTCTCTCACATTATCTGTTAAAGGCATTGACCCTTTCCAGTCAAACAAAGCTCACATATTACAGACTGCTGTTCAAGGAACTGAATTACAACTTCATTTTCAACAATTAAGTTCTTCCATCCACAGTTAAAAAACCACGTGGTTCATTTAGTGTAACTTCCATTCCTATTGTTCTTGTTCTCCATTTAAACTAGTATATTCTATTCTTCAGCCTAGGTCAGTCACATTAAGACTGATTTTGTGGAACATGGTTTTCATGAACGGCACTAGCACCCGGAAAAACCAAACCTACCTAATAACTGATAAGTTATGAGAAATTTCACAGTTCTATCTCATTGATCAGTTTCAGCTTGGTTACTGAGTGCTCAAAAGCATACATTTGATCACTACATTACTAAATTACAAACTAATACTGAACTTCTAAATGAGCATCAGCTTAGTTTCCACATTTGTTAATACATTTCACAGGCAGTTAACTGCAAGATCAAGCAAAGAGAATGGTGGTCAGCAAGACCAGCAGTATGGTTCACTCTGCAACCCATGAGCATGCTACCTTCCTGCCACTCCACTGAGCCCAGTACACAGGTTTTGATCCCTACCCATATCCAAGGGAAGTCAGTTGTACCAATAGTGAACTTCATTTTTAGTATGACAAAACCCAGAACATGCAAAAATTTGAAACTTTTAAAAATAAACCCACCAGGTGCACTTTGAGCATGAAATAGTGGGAAGAACTATCCAAGGTCTGTGCTCATTTGTCTTCCAGCAGTAAATTAACTCATTCTAGATGTTCAGTTCCTTTGACTGCTCAGAGACCAGGATGCTATTATTATTATTATGCTTTTTAGTGAAAATTGATGGAAAGTGTCCATTAAGCATTTCAGCCTATGCCTTGAGTCATCTGTTATTTTTTCTCCTTCACTGTTAAGTATAGTCCTACACTTCCATTTGCTGCACTCTTGCTTTTTGTGTACTTAACACTTTTTCCTTATTCCTTTTACAACCTTTACTAATCAGTATCTCATTTTGTGCCTGTGCCTCTTCTGATTTTGCCCTTTCAACGTCTTCATATTCCCATCTTCTTTCTGGTGTTTTTCTTTTAACCCATTTTCTGTGACTCCCTTTTCACTCACATGCCTTTTGAAAGCCCTTGGTGCAAGTACAATATATTGATCTTTTTCATATTTTATCTAAGAGTATCTGCTGTTGTGCTCTTCAGAAACTTTCCAAAAGCTTCATCTGGTTTCTTCCATAGCTTTTCTGATCCTGAACCTCATTATGTGACTATTTTTCCTTACTGTCCTGCACAGCTGCAGGGGTTTTGGAAAACACTACTAATGACTCTATTCTCTGTTCATGGAAGGGTTGGTATCATTTGGAATACGCACAATTTAATCAGAATTATAAGGGTTTTTAAAAACCTTGATAAGTTTAATTTTGACCAAAATTGCAAGAGGACATATGACTACCAATCCTACTGGTGGATTACTGAACAGCTGTGACTGAGATTAACAGAATTACTCCAGTGGCTTTCTCTTTAGCCAGCTGGATTCTTACACAGAACACAGAAGCCCAATTTCATCCCATGTTAGAAAGCTCCTGCACAGGTCCAAGAATAGTCTGGCAATTCCTACACGAGCAATTTCTATATCAGCAAAGGTGATTAAGTATACAACTAAAACAGAAGTATTTCTCTGAAACCATGCAATATTTAGCTACACTGAGACCAAAAAAAGGAAAAAAATGTAACTGTGCCGCAGTTTCAGCTTGGTGTTTGGGCCAGTACAGGCTTGTTATACAAACAAAGCATTGGAAAACTTATAGCACGTAACAGAAGTCATAGCGAGAGAGATTTTCCTGTCCCAGTTCACCAGTATTTCAGACTACAGAAGTGTTCAGAATATCACAGAAATTAAAAGATATGATTCAACACAAAAAATTAGAGAGATAAAATACTCAATGAGGTTACTGCTGTGTTCTGCATATTCCAGAAATGCACTACTGCATTTCTTTTAAGAGAATTATGCCATATTTCCATGAATCAAATCCACATCAGGCTTTCAAGTATCAATGTTACACAACCTGACTCAAGTCCAAAAGGCCAAATGCTGCACCATGCTTCTCTGCTAGCCTTAGTCCACAATGAGGTAACTTTAGGAAGTTACTTGTCCATACCAGTGTTCATCTTCATTATGTTTGTATTGTATATACAAATCTGAAATGAATCCTCTCATTGCACTTTTGGTTTTACTGAAAGGAAACTATATATAAAGACTGTTCGCTTTTACACTTTCAATTATCTCATTCTATGTTTCATTAAAAATCATGTCACTACTTCATTTCACTGAAAACTTAAGGCTATTTCTACATTGTCTAGTACAGTGTTGTGTGGAGATACATCTGAGTAGGCTTAGGATTCACTCCAGAACAGGAAGCAAGACAGCTGCAGTAACATTCCTGAAGACTAAGTTATTTAGCTCTACTCCTAATTGCTCCAGGCATAGCCCTCTGCTAGTCAACTATACTGTTTTGGGAACTCAAGCTACCATTTTTGTAAGATGTTGTGCTATATCATGCAGAATACCAGCTTGATCTGAGATAGCAAAGGAATATTCATCTGGTGTTAAGTTGGATGACACAAGGATATTCTATAAAAGCAGATCAGAGTACATCATTGGTTGTTATGAGGCCCATGACTCACTTGAGCAATCCTGCACGGTGGAACACATAAAGCTCATGACCAAGTTTGGAAGAAGTACAGAAAGGGACAACTCGAACAAAACTCTGGATCAGGTGGAACTCTGGTACATGATGTGGCACAAGGATGACACAGAAATCTTTGTCCTGAAAAAGATTTGCAGACAAAACAGGCTCTTGGTGATCTCAATGTAAACTTTACACAAAAGCTTCTGACTAGAGGGGACAGAAAACAACCTAAATGCAGTGCTTACACTATACAGACACTCAAGCATCAATATCTAGATGGCTTGAAACTGAAGAACTCAACATTAAGCTGGCTCCCAGAGTAAAGACTTCATATTTAATATCCTGATATTTGCTAACAGTCCTTTTCTTTCCACCACCCTTCCCTCTTTTCTTCCTCAATAGAATAGAACATTTCAGTTGGAAGGAACTTGCAATGATCATCTAGTCCAACTGCCTAGTAGGAACACCGTCTCTACACCCACACTTTTAAAGGTAACATTTTGCCTTAAAAGGTCATTTTTTCTACCTTCCTATTTTTCTCCAATGAAATTTCAGGACAATGTACATCTGTCTGGGGACTTTTGCACATTTGCAGCCAAGTGAGACCACAACTAGAGCAGCGCATTCTGAAATTCTGAACAAACAGCCAGTGTGTACACACAGGCTGACTTTGCACTGCAAGCACCATAGACTTAATGAATGCTAGTTTACACATATGCAGTGACGTCCACCTTGTCCCAAATGAGCCTAGCATTGCTGGCACACACGTGTGTGTGTGTGTGTCAGGGTGCATATGCACTCAACAACACACTGTATTGGCAGTTACTGTAATGGTTCAGAGACGTGTGCTGTAAAGGCTGCAGAGGTGCAAATGAATGCAGGAATCTCCCCTGAATGCTCTCAGATGGAAGAGAGCAACCTCTGGAGATATACTACATGCCACAGATAACTTTATCCATTCAAACTGCTCAAGCCTTCCCTTCCACCATAGTCTCTTCCATCCCTTTTTATTGAATATGTGTTTTAGGATAATCTTACTGCACACAAGAATGTTGGAGAACTCTGACAGTTCAGAAGGATGCTTCCTGCAGCATAATTCATGCTGGGAGACTCCCAAGTAGTACAGATTAATTGGCTTACTCTGGCTGATTATTCTACGGTGCATCTTTCAGTTTGGAAGATACTATTCGAATTTCACTCCTTCTCTTTAAACACACAGTTTGAATCTATATATAATTTTAAAGGAGTGTAAAACATTTGCTTTTACATCTACATCTCAGAAAAGTCTCTATGGAACATAAACAAAGGATTTATGTACACAATACATAAAGTCCAAAAGCAGCCAAGGAGAGAAGTCAAACCCCTCAGGGTAACTCAGTCGCAGGTAACTAGCCATTGCAGACTCCTGTGAGTCACTGACTTACTCAGGCATCATATCTAAATACTCTGGCTTACAACTGCACTAGCTCCCATCACACATACAAACATTAAAACTTTAATTATACATACCGGAAAAAGCTTGAAAACATAATGCAAAAAATCCAGTGACCTGCAACCAAGAGTAAGCATTGTTAAATAAAGCACACATCAGACAGATCCTATACAATTGTGCAAGGAACATTTATTCACAGCGCTAATCAGACAGTCCCTCTAGTTCTTCATTAACCATTGCAGATATTGTATGCTGTGCATCAATAGTTGACTACTGCTTAAGAGCATCACTAGTTACAAGAATAAACCTGAATGCTTGAAATAATTTCAAAACATGAGGGTCTTAAAAAATCTGAACACCTGACATGTTGTTGACTCCAATGTTTTTCAGTAGTCATTCATGGCCCAGCAGAGCGGCATTAGTATACAGCAAATATTAATTGAAGTTACAAACAGTTGTTGCTATGTTCCACAACATTTTCATCCAGTACCAAGAGTTCTGACAATATCCACTTGGTAAACCTATCTGAGGTACCTTATCAGATTAACAGAAACATCAATACTTTGAAATTGTTTTTGAGCACTTTACTTCCTTCCACTTCTCACCTGCTGGTTTAGAGCAATTCCACTCTCTTTTCCATGGTGACGGTGAAATGTGAGACATGAGAAATCTAATGAATTCTTCCTGTTTCTCTTATGTGCAAAGATATCAGAGCTCTAAATCCATCAGAGTTATGTTGAAGCTTTATAAAATATTTTGACGCTACAAAATGCATCTTTTGAAGAAATTCAACACAGATATATTACCTAAAAATATTGATAAAACTCCTCCTCCCTCCAAACCTGCAATTAACTTCCCTTTAATTACTTCACCAATAATATCAATGAAAAGAGAAATAATTTCTGATTAAAATATCTATCACTGAATGAAAACTTTAACAAGCTGTAAATACAGATCTAGATTGGGGTACTGTATATTCACCTATATAATAATTATGCCTCATTAATTGGATAGCTAAATGGGGGAAGGAAAATGCCCAGTACAATGTCATTCTCTATTCTCTGGTACCCAGTGCCACCTTAGCAGCAAGGAACACAGGAAGGGAGGTAGGAGATTTTTCAGGGGACTTAAAAAGACATCAAATACATGCAGAGAAACTAGCAATTTAGTTCCTTTGCATTTCATTTTCAAAGCACTAACAAGCCACGTAACAGCTCTGGATTTAGTAGATGGAAACATTTAGCAACTTTACTGTGTAACACAAAGTCCCCAGCAGTAAACTTACCCCGAGGGCTACAACACAATCATAACCACACTTTAACCGAACTATCATTTCTGTATCCAGGCTGTGCAGGGTCAGTAGCATTTCTTTTACAAACAGGTGGATTACACAAATCCAAGCTAGGGAAGCACATATGGGAAATATTTGAAAACACCAAGATCTACAGAATCCTCAGCTCTAAGAAGAGAATTTTGCATGAGCTAATCTTAAGAGAATTCTTCAGAAAGGAATGCTATCTCCTCCACAGATACCCATCTTGGAACCCAAACTGTTCCAGAGATGTCTCTAAGGATAAAAGAATGGGACTGTTGAATGATAAATACAGTAAAAATATTTTGAATAGAAACAACAATGGTGCATATAAAGGACAGAATGTCAGAAGGGGGGAAAAAAAGTGAAGGATCCTCATCCTAAGGAGGATGCTAAGAGCAGAGGACTCAGCTAGTCTACAGTGAGATTATTTCCTGACATACATAGAGAACACTGCTTTGAATTGTTATTTCAGTATAAAGGAGCCATTTCAAAGCAAGTCCCTCACCTCTGTATTTTTTAAATAAAGTTATTTTATTCTGGAATAAGCACATCACTTGAATTTTATTTTAGACTACATTGTCCATAAACTAGCTAGTATGGAATGGATTCTGCAGTGTGATTTTTCTACTGCATGTACATTGATCAGTGTTTCTAAGCACACTACATTGTGATTTTTCTACTGCATGTACATTGATCAGTGTTTCTAAGCACACCACATTTCCCTATATTTCTCTCTTTCCCTAACAAATTCCAGCTATACTACTCAGTAAATATGTACCAAGAAAGGCTATATGTTTGCTTTGCTTTGGTAACTTTAGATATTCACATTTGTAGCAGATTCAGTGTTTAATCCTTTTGGTAAGCCCCTCTTCTCAAGCAACAAACAGCTTAATAAATACAAGTAGTTTTCTAGGAGTTGTAGTTTTTCTTTTTCTTAAAATTTATTTCCAAATTTCCTTTGAGTCACATAAGTGCAGAAGCTGTTAGTCACCAATTACTACTGCTACAAGTAGAAAGATGTTTTTTTCAAATGGTACTATAGTTGTCAAACCCCTCATCTATAAAGTCCTTGCTACTGATACCTTGTGTTTCTAGAAATTACATGCATTTGAAAGTATGTCAAGGGTGCAGAGAAATTTGAAGTGTCCTTGTTTGAGTTAGAACAGAATCCTGTTCAGTGATTTTACTTTCCAGCTCTATCTCTTCCACATAAATGCACTTTCTGCAATTAACAGCACGTTTTTGCAGTGTCTGCTTCTAGTAGTGATAAGGTACTACTAAATCTTGGGTATCATCCTGTGGGGTGTGGGTTAAAAGGTCACACCTGTGGGGAGGAACAGACAGGAGAGATGAAACCAACTAGGTATTCGATTCCATATACATCATACTCAGTATAAAACTGAGGGATCGTGAGGGTCACGCTCTGTCTCTCTTCTTTGATGGCTGACATCCAAGGAGGACTCTGTCTGTTCTGCCTTTGATCCCAATCCATGTGTTCCTGAATCCTGAATCCCATTCCCATCTGCCACAAAGTCTATTCTGGAACTTTCCTCAGTGCCTGCTCCAGCATCAGTTGTGGCAGTGATATAATTGCCATGAGGAAAGTTGTTTTCAATACTGATTTTGTGTCTACTTGTACATATATAATAATTATTGTTATTTTCATTAAAGTAGTTTTAGTTTTCTTTTCCAATCCCTAATTCTCTCTCCCTTATTTCTTTTCTCTTCCCTTTGGGATGAGAGAGGGGTTAATAGAGAACATCTGTCACTCATTTAGCAGCCAGCATAGCCCTAACCCTTGACAGGAGGAAATGTCTAAACTACATTTACATATCTATTTTACTCCACCAGGATCTAGGAGTCCAAAGTCAGCAGCAGCAATCATTTTAAGATAAACAACCTTTGTCTTTTCCCTTACTGTAGTGGCTTCTAGAAAACTGAATTAACTAAGTGTTTAGAAATAAAGATATTTAACTTCAGAGTTAAAAACAGCTTTATTGCCCCATGAAATGAGATGACCAGTACTGTGACATCTAGCTCTTTTTGCAGTTAGTCAGCTTTGGAATTAATGTTTCTTCAGAACAAGAAGTGGCCTTCTTCCACAATTTCAACTAGCATTTTTTCAACAACAACAGAACCTTAACTTTTTGTCCCCACAGTCCTAGCAGAGATGGTAAGTTGCAGTTGGATGTTGAAAATTTCAGTAAGTTATTAGTAAAGGTAAAAGAAATAGAAACAAGTGGTCAGAAAAAAAACCCAACCTAGCTGAGCAGTTGCTGTCACTTTCAGATTTGTCTAAAAAAATGTAACATTGAATATTGTTATTGAGATTGGGAAAGCAGTGGCCATTCATCTATACTTACCTAGTTTCATGCTTCTCATCAATACAAAACAGACGGATGCAAAAAGCATTTGAAGCTCCTCTGTACACTGGATGAAAAGCATCTTCTTTAGTCCCAAGTGTTGCTGAGGCTTTGAAATCTTTGACTTCATCTAACAGTTCAGTGTAGGAAACTGCAATGGCTCCATCTTCCTGCAATAATGAACAGGTGACCAGCTACAGTATTTTAGAAAATATTTTCATTTTTTACTAAATGTCTTGCATCATTCCTATCTTGTAACATTCCAAGCAGACAGACAGGGATGTACTTTATACTTGTCAGATTTTGACAAACAGAAATCCAAAGAAGTATTTTTAATGTGACATCTATCAGTTCCTGATATGCTAGATAAAAATAGCCTTTAAAAGCATATACATTGTTGTTGAAGAGCAGTGTATTCACTAATAGTCACCATTAGAGTCCCTTTGTGAGGCAATAAAATACTTATGTTTCAGAAATGTTTCTAAATGAAAAAAATTCCAGAATGGTATTGGAAATGTAAGTTAAAAATATGTTATGTTAAAGAAAATGGGGTCAATGCAGTTATTGTGGAAATGGAAATGAACATTAATAGGAAGAAAAGGAGTAGCTTTGATATAGTAGTGAGAGACTAAAGGAGACATGCAACCACTTTCAATTTCTCTGCATAAACTCTCTGCTGATTTATGCTGCACCAATACATTTCACAGAAATGGTCTTTTGCCAAGTCAAGCTTTAACCAAAACAGGAGGCACAGATAGAACATGTGTCCTTCAGCTTCTATAAACTAGAGGGTGAAACTGAAGCTGTAATTGCTGCTTCTCAGCTTTGGTAGCTTTCTGTTAGCAGCAGATTTTTAGCTCAGTAGCGGAGTTCAGTTAAAATCTCTGGATTTGGTTATCTTCTTGCCCTGTGTTACAGGAATGCTCTCTCCAGCTGCAGAGAGCTTGCTCAAAGCTGTGCTTCTGCATCCCTTTACTCAGCAGCAGATCTGCATAAACAGGCCCCCATCCTTTTTTCTCCTCTCACGGCCACTTTATTCCCACCCCATGTTGTCTGGCTCTTCCTGTGGAACTGGATAGGAAAACTCATCTCATTAATAACAGCCTCCACCCAGATCCTAGCAAGAGCAGCTTCTGATCTGTGCACAACAGCAGGTATCAGTGTGGGCCTGTGCAGAGGACAGCACAGGGGTGGAAATAATAAGAGTTGTTTGTCCTAGCAGCCTCCACCTTTGCTTCCTACTAGCTTTTAAAGTTATCAGCACTGTTGTGTACAGCAGCATTACCTGCACAGTCGAATCCGCATCATGAATGTGTTCACTGTTTCCAGATGAATCTTGACTTGTTTGGTTGCTTTTATCTTCATCTGAGTTACAAAAAATAATAAGTACATTAGGTTTAATAATGGGAGTCTAACCCTCAGAATTACAGCAATAACTAGAGTGTGCCAGACTACCTCTACTGAAAGTTTTATTTTTAACAACCACAGATAAAGTGATTGTTAGAGTTACTTGGCTAGAACTTCATTAGACTATTTTATTTCAAGGCAAAAAAAACCCCAAACAACAGAGAATTATTTGTAAAATAAGAATTGAACATGACAGTTAGAAGCAATTCTCAACTCATGTATTCTATGTAATACATTTTTACCTATCTGAAGGGAAAAACAGGAGTCACTAGTGTATTGACTGGTATCTTAAATCCTGTGCCTGTTGCTAACTTGTTTTCTGATGATCACGACAATGTGCAAGGGCTCTTGATTCTCAGACTTGGTCTCCCCAAAAAACTGAAATTCACAATAAATTCTAGTTAAGTCAGAAACCTTACTTGCTGGTGCAAGCTGGGACAAGTTCCTAAACTTAACTAGCTCCCGAAATCCCATTTTACTTCTAAAGGTGGCTGCTCTTTAACCAATCTTTGTCACAATGTCTATTTTCTACTCTTCCACTGATCCAAGAGTTTCTCTCCTCTACCACTTTGCTTGTATACCAAAACAAGTGCTTCAAAGCATTTTGTCAACCATTGCAACTGTGTGTGTGTGCGCATGTGCACAAGATTTTAAGCCAGAAAAATAATAGACGCTTGTTGAACCACACAAGGAACTCCTGCAGCAGTAGGACCACTGGCTTTCGTAAGCTTTTAGACATCAGCAGTGTGAAAAAGAAAAGGGTTCTATGAAAAGGAAAGACAATTCATAACCAAAGCAACAGCAACCTGGTTTAAATCTGTGTGACAGATCATCCTACCATCCTCTGTAATATTACAATAACATTCTGGTCTTGTTCATTCCAACCTGAGTAATAATATTTTTGTGAGTAAATAGATAACTAAGGTGACCAGATGAAATTACTTGTAGCCATCTGATGAATTAATATTTAAACACTGACTGCCATGATATCTATATATATGAAGCTATATATGTATAATTTTATCTATGTATGCATACACATATAGTGTATATAAATATATACATATATGTCATCTCTGGTTAAGTGCTTAAGCCAATTAAGGCAAGCATATATATATCACTATACTCCCCTCCCACACTGTTCAATCTGCTGGCCAGGGCCAAATGTAGAGTAGATACTGAAAATAACAAAAAAAACCCAACCCCACAATAAAAATGTCCAGAAGTCAGTTTGGAATACGTATGATGCATTATGTTTGATTTCAATTACCTAACCATTATTTTGAGACAGATCTTAGCAGTTTTACACAGCAACACACAACAGCTCTATAGAACTCTAATACTAGCATGGCAGAATCAACTGTGAACTGTTACATCATGATCCTTTCTAGACAGCAGGCAATTGCCTTTCCAGCAGTTGCTACCCACTTTGGGGGAAGTAGTTCCTGAACCTTGTATGGTGATGGACTATTTTCTTTAGAGTCAGTGGAAGGTGAGAATAAAAGATCAGCTGATAATGCATCAAAAAAGTCACACTTAACATTACGGACCAAAATTATTTTAATCACCAACTTGGAAAAGAAACATTGAAATACTACTGAATCCTACATATTACTCCAAATATCACCAAAACTACAAAAGCAAAGTGTTAGCTGCTGTATTTTTAGCCCCTGAACATGCCTTCAATAGTTCTGCTGTCTTAAATTGTCACCTCCCTAATTTTACAGATATGTTCAGTTTCTTTTTATATTTAAAAATAAAGCCTGAAAATAAATTTAACTAATAAAGTCCTGAGGTGTAGGTATCGCTGCTGCCGAAAACACCAGATCAGGATACCCTTGCAATTGAAAGCTCCAGTAACTCAAGAAAGTCAAAGTTTCTGAGCTCCAGGAGGAAGAAAAATAACCCTTCAGAAAACCCAGCACAAGAGAACTTCAGAAAACCCAGCACAAGAGAACTTCATTCCTTCCTGAGCTTCACCTTGGGAAACCCATCTAAGCTACATTCACCAACATGAGCATTTCTTCATACAGTAATGAGCTTTTTTTTAAAAAAAAACCAAAAACCCTCAAAGGTTTAAAACAATTTAGCCAAAAGTATTTTGTAAAAATCTGTTATCTGGAAAATCTGTTTCACTGTTAGTAGAGAAGAATGCAGATGCAATGTGCAGGGCAAGAAGAAACACAAAGGTTAGAAATCACGGTTTCTCCAGGGGTATCACAGATGTGAGACTTCACAGAAATGATCAAATGTCGTCTTGATTAACCCAGCTACATTTCTCATTATAAACAGCCTTGCAGGTGTCAGAAGTTAATTAATACAAGTCTCTTGTTGTCATGTAAACATTGATATGTTGTTTCTGACTTTATACTAAAATGAAATCCCTTAATAGCTCCAAGATCCACTACTGTCAAATGCAGCTGCATGACTATTCACATATATGCTGTACACAAGTGACTGGGAAAAACATAAATGCTGTTGCACTAAATTAAGTATGGAACATGAACAAAGAAAATTAAAATAATTCAGTGATTGCTGGGTTAGCAGAGGTAACAGCCAGCAGGATCAAGAAGGCAGTTCACCATGAAGCCTGATGAAAAGCCCTTGAATCATTCCCACTGCATCATGTTTTTCTAGCTACTAATTCCTGACACCATATAGAGTAACAACCAAATTACTGTAATTACCCTGAAATGTAAGTGGCATATCAATATTGTTGTATACTCATTCATTATTATTCAGTATTACATTTTGAAAGGAAAAAATATCAACCTGTGGTCTCCACTGCAATCTAAAGAGCTTGGAAAACCTTGGTTTGTTTTGTTTTGGCTTTTTTTATGTGATAACATAAAATTACACTACAAAGGAATGCAGCTTGCATTTAATTTCTTGGCCTTTGAATTCACTAAAACAAAGTCCACATCCTTTACTGATAGTAAAGTGCCTAGTGAACCTTCACATTAAGGGACACTTTGGTAACACGTTTCCAACACAGTAGCCTGCAGAAACAGTGCAATTGTTAGAAGAGCATTCGTACAATTGTGCATGTGTTATGCAATATAATCAAATACCAACTCTGTGACTGACATTATATTAAATACCAAGGATATAGGTTGGCTCTTATGTTGGAAAGGCTTAACAACAGACTACTGGGATGCAACTCATATGGGCTCTACATTTACAAAAAACCACCAAACAAGGTAATTCTCCTTTCAAAGTACACCTGTAAAAAAAAAAAAAAAGGAAAATGTCAGTGAGGAGGGTAACTGTGCTTATGAGTTGGTTGGGTTTTGTTCTTTTTTTGTTTTTCCTCTGTAAACAGCTTTACTGAAACAGTAGAGGGTTTTTTCCCTTTCTTAATTAAAAAAACAAACAAAAAAAAACCCAACCAAAAAGATTAATGCTTTTCCAGAAAGTTTTCATGAATGAATAATAAAATGAGTCACATCTTATGCAATAATGAAACCCAAGTTATTCAGAGGGAAAGGCCTTCTCATTCAAACCGCTCAGAAAATTTGGACTTTGTTATAGTCATAAGCCCAATGTGTAAAAAGCAGTTAAAAAAAAAAGCTGTTTATCAAATACCTATCACACAAAGAATATATTTTCAATAAACCTTAACAAATTTCTGTCACTTGTGACAAGCTAATGCCTTATGGAACTACTATTAGAAATTAGAGTAATAATAGTATAAATGATTTTTTTCCTCTTAAAGATTCATTTTTACTTAAAAAAAAAAATTAATGAAAGAAACAAGCAGCACAGAATTTGCCATAAGGCTTGCAGTCCCTGGACCAGAAAAGCACACAAGTGTCTACGGGTTTTACCGGAACCAGATAACAGACACAAAATGGTTAAGGCTGGAAAGAACCACTGAGATCATCTTGCCCAAGTCCTCTGCTCAAGTAGGGTCAGCTAGAGTAGACTACCTAGACTGTGTTCCAAATAGTTTTCAGAAGAGACTATCATGGGTGATCTTTCTTCCTCCCTCAGTCTCATTTATGTGTCTACTAATGTCTTTCACCTATTTTGAAACAATATTCGTGAAGCTCCAGGAGCACAGAACGATACATGAAGATATAGCTAGCTTCCTTCATCTCTTATGTGCAAGATGCTTCTGTGCAGGGGACAGGAAGCCTGTAGGAGCAGCTTTAAGACTTTTTTTCATTCCCTTTTCTGTTCTATGACTGTTACCTCTGAGATACCAGCTGGTAACTGCTCTGTAGCTCCCTATATGCGTCTTTTGCCTGCTGCTTTGTGTTCAGAGAAGCAGATACACCAGAACCTAATGGTGAGGGGTTTAATTTTATTACTGATAATTAGTAGATAGCAAAATGTTGCCTTTCTGCACAAAAAGTCCTTTGACACTGAAAAATACAAATGACAACTGTAAACCATTTACATGACACTTCTGTTCTACAAACAGGTGACATTTGTGTTACTGTTTTTATCATTTACAGCATGGTGACTTGTAGTTGCATTGTTCTATCATGCCCAATATAAAAACAGCATAAAGAGACAGCCCCTGATCTCCCAAATTCCTGTAACCTAGAAGACTGCAAACAATAAGCAAAGACAGCAGAAGTTAGACCACAAGGAACTAAGATGACAAGTCAGTGGGACAATGCAACAGCCACATTTAACCAGCTGCTTAGCTACTGGCAAAAACATTAGAACCAGTTTTCAAATTAAGTTTTCAGTTAACAGTATAACTGTAGCTAACTGATGCTTTATCTTCCTGAAATTCTGAAACTTGAAACCTAGATTTATCCCATACCTGATATAGATGAGCTCCCCACAAACAACAATCACTTTGAGTCAGAGATCAGGGCTATTGAAATTTCTAAGAAACACCAGGCAAACATCTACAAAACCAGATATATTAGTTTGCATTTTCTTGCTAGCAAATCTATGTCCTCTTCCAACCTTTTCCAAAACCTGCTCAGAAGCTAGAAGTAAATGCCCTTTGAATCTATCTAACATTTCAGAATATAGATACCTTCTTGAATGCTTGGCTTCTGTGGCATGTTGAGAATATCTTCAGGATGCGGTTTACAAAGCCCATGGAAAGGCCCTAAGTCAAAACACTCTTGAAATAAGGAAGTATTTACTTGAGAACATAAGCTCATGAATCCTACTGCAGCATCACCATCCTGAAATATAAAAGCAATGATGTCACACACATGTAGAAGCTGAACATGTGATTTTAAGTCAGAATAAAATACTAAACAAAAAGTTTTCTCAAACAGAAATTGTGTTCCATCTCTGGCTATGCATAAGAGAAAAGTATGAAGGAACTATTTCACCAAAAGTCAAAGATTTTTTTTTTCTTGTAATATGTAACACAGATGTCCTAATACATACAGTATAATTCTTTGGGCAGCTATGCCTGCAAAACAGGACTATATACATGGACCAAATAATGTCCTATTGTTTCAATAAAATATTTAGTACAGTAACTAAACTTCTTTTAATTACATGCCTCCAAAAGGCATAATTTTTCTTTAACTTAAAGTGCAGCTAAAGCAAAATCTGGATTTAGATAGCCATAATGGTTGACTAATTACTGGACACTGCTTTGGAAATAAAATTGTGTTCAAACTAAAAAGTATATTTTATTTTATTATGAAAATAATTCATTCAAGAAAGAAGTTTGTAGTACATAAATAGTATCTAATACCTTTTATGGTAGCATGGCTTGTATCTTTGCAATTAGAAGTGCTAAATATTTTCAAGTTCTGAAAAAATCTAAGAACTAATCTTCAAAAAATAAAACAAAAAACACCCTAGCAAGTATGAAAGTGACAAGATCCTTGCAATGCTGAAATGGTACCTTACTCTATATGTTTGACTGTAACTGAAAGTTGCCTAGAAAGTTGCAGTTTTCAGAAAGAAATCCACTCTGCAAAGTGAGAACTGACACACTGGAGGATTTTTTTGCTTTATGCTGAGTCTAGAAGAAGCTTTATAATTTTTAGTACTATATGCAACTTTCTGGTGAAACACAAATAATCAAAAATACTTTTTTTTTTCCCCCTTAATACACACAATGAAAGCCTCCTTTATAAACATAATGAAAACTCAATGGCTGGATTTGTATAGCTGCTTTATCAGGCCATCAGCACTCCAATAAAAATAAAAAAGTTTCTTTCTCCCCCCTCCCCCCCCCAAACAACAAGTGATTGTTTGTTTGCCTTGTTTGCGTAACCGAACAAAAGCTGGGTCACTGCAGTTGTCTGGCTGCTATGTAATTTTAGGCCCAAGGCTCAGCAGAGGCTGATTAACCAATCCATCTACCATATGTGCAAAAAGAGGTTGCCAGCTTCATTCTCTGCAGGGAAAATTGGCAGCTATCTTGGTTCACATGGAGGTGTCTTTCCAATCTGCGACAACAGCAGCAAGCATAAACTATGAGGGCCTGAAACACCTTTTGCTGGTATCGTATTGAGCTCTAAATGTACAACTGAATGTATTATTTATAAAGATAGCCGTTTGTAATGTGCTATTACACTAATGGTTTATTGTTTCCCATTTGGCTTCCAATGGTAGTGATTACATGTTAAGGTTTTATAAAATCATTTGCTTTGGAAAGCAGACTTCTGGAATTAAGTAGGTTATGTTGCCTATCAACTTGCAATACCATACACAATTACAAACACATGGAAATCTTAACAGGAATTTCCAGCAGGATAACTATTACCACCTCTTTATTATTTAAATTAATTTCCTGGGTTTCTGTCTTCAGCTCAGCAAAAATCTGACTTCCTCAGCCAGGAAATGAAAAATTACATAATTTTTAACTGTGAAAGTATTACTGGATACTAACTTTCACATGCAATATTAATTTTCACCAGGAATGAAAACTGGTCATCTATAATGCAAATGTCTAAAATGGCAACATGGTTTCTTCAGGATGGGCTGTTCCAATCATTTAAAAAGAATCTACACAATTACTGGGAATTGTTGCTTCATTTACTTAACAGGAGATACCACTCCTAAACAAAAGAAATACAAAATATATGGCAGAGGGCACTCTGTGTGTGCAGATCACAAATTCTACGTTCCAAAAGTGAGCTTGTCCTTTTTATTTGCTGAGCTGCAGTGTGAGCTGTCACTCACATGTGACATCATTAGCATTATGACCAGACAAAATCAGAGCTCATGGCAGACTGACCTCACAGACAACAGCCTGATTGTCTTCATCTTGACATGCTATGATATCAGCAAGGAAATATTCACTATAGGTTTCTTTCAGAGTCTCACTCTGACGCGTCCAGATTGGCATAAGATCATCATAATCTTCCAACCTACAAAAAAGAGATTAGGTAATGTCCTAAAGCTTTGCCATTATACTGATACTACTGTTCTCCTCTGTCAGCACACAGACAAATATTCCACTCACAAACAAGTAATTTCACCTAGGACATATCCTTAACACACACCAAGTTAGCATCCTCAGCACCAGAGGAGAGAACAACTTCCAAAAGCCAGCATAACCCACCTAAGATCTGACCTGCCCAATGGAGATGCTTATCCTTCCCTGACAAAATATAAGGGCAACCCAGTTCAAAATTTGCTTGCCTCAGGCATCTCAGGTAGACCAAGGCTTTAGGCTTCATTGTCAGTGAGCCCAGCTATCAGTTGGTTAGAGTTGGCAGAGATCTCAAAGAGCAACACCAGTGCAATTTAGAAAATCACTTCCTTTAAAAACAAACAAAAAAAAAACCCCCAAAACTAAAATACTCCACAACACTGACCTCTGCCTTCCTGTACGGGAGAAACAGTGCTGAGCATTGGCTAGATTACTGTTATTACACACAGCAGTGTGGGAGTCAACTGGCAGAAATTGAACCATTATGCCCTTGTAAGGTCAAGTTAATGCTCCACCATTGAAAAAGATACAAAGGCCAAAGTGCAATTATTCTATGCCTCTGCCTCATGAAAGGCTTTCTGCATAGGTGTGAACCTGCCACATCAAAAGCTTCAACTGCCTCTACTGCTCCACTCTGTGCTGCTGTCACAAAATCTGCCCAAGCAGATTTCCAGTCAGTCTGACTTTCAGACCCATACAGGTCTCTTACTGCATGGAATTCTATTTTAATAGGCAATACAGACTCTTTCCTCTTCAGCCACATAAAAAAAAAAAATTAATTCTTAACCAGGATCAATGTAATTCTTAACAAAAAGTTTCAGTGCTTCTACCGATGCAATGAAGGAATTCATTAGTCATATGTGCTGTGATCATGGCGTGAAGGCAAATGGCAAACCAGCTCTAACATAGAACTGCTTTCAATAGCAAGATAAAAACACTTATTTATCTCTCTGAAAAATGCAAGAAGTGATTCAATCAACAATTCTGCAGCTAAAAAAGTGGTGAGAAAAGTGGGGCTGTGATGGGCTGCCAGAACACATGGCTTTTAGTGCCAGACTTTGGAGTTAAAACAACCCTTTCTCCTGAGGGCCCTAAGTACTACTCAACATGTTTTTGGTTACCTCAGTTATCACACACGATAAAGGAATTAAATCAAGAAGAGTAAACAATGCACTTCAAACACAGGAATATATGTTCAAGGAAAGAAACAGAATCATTAAGGTTGGAAGAGACCTCTAAGATCAAGTCTAAACATCAACCTATCATCACCATGACCACTAAAACATGTCCCTAAGTACCACTTCTAGACAGTTTTTAAACACTTCCAGGAATGGTGACTCCAACACTTCCCTAGGCAGCCTGTTCAATGCCTAACAACTTTCTCTGAAGAATTTTTTCTAACATCCAATTTAAACCTCCGCTGGTGCAATTTAAGGCCATTTTCTTGACCCATCATTGGTAATTTGGGAGAAGACACCTACCCTGATCTCTCTCCAACATCCTTTCACGTACTTGTAGAGAGCAAGAAGGTCTCCCTTGAGCCTCCTCTTCCTCAAACAACCCCAGCTCCCTCAGCTGCTCCTAATAAGACTTACTCTTCAGAACCCCCTGCCAGCCTTGTTGCCCTTCTCTGGACACACTCTAATGCCTCCATGTCTTTCTTGTAATGAGGGGCCCGAAACTGAACACAGTATTCGAGGTACGACCTCACCAGTGTTGAGTAAAGGGGAACAATCGCTTCTCTGGTCCTACTAGTCACACCATATTTGATACAGGCCAGGACGCTGTTGGCCTTCTTAGCCACCTGAGCACACTGCTGGCTTGTTTTGAGTTGGCTGTTGACCATCAACCCCAGGTCCTTCTCTGCCAGGTAGCTTTCCAGCCACTCTGACCCAAGCCTCTAGCATTGCATGGGGTTGTTAGGACTGAAGTGTAGGACTTGGCACTTGGACTTGTTGAACTTCATCCCGTTGGCCTCAGCCTACTGATTCAGCCTATCCAGGTCCCTCTATACTATAGAGACCACTTCAGTGGGTTCCTTTGAAATAGTTTGCATCTTTCAGTCACAGAGTACTCAGGAGACTGTGATATACATCTGCCTTAGGAAAGTCAGTGTGAGCCTAGCTCCTGCACGTTCTCTGTGCATGGGTCTGTGCCCTCCTCTTCGGAATATACATCACCGTGGTTATAACACTTGTAACACCCTGCGTTTGACATTTTTACAAGCCTTTCGAGACTCCTTCCTCACGCAGAGTGGTGACCGGCGGTGTAAAATGCAGGAAGCTCGGCCGCTGCCCTCAGGCCCGCAGCATCTCCGGTCGAGGAGCTCCCCGAGGCGGCGCGCCAGCTTCCCGCGCTCGCCGCGGGCCTCGCCTGACCTCTAGCGGCCACGTCCGGGGAGAGCCTGGACGAAGGGGAGCCGCGGGGTGCTCTACTTCGATACAGTTCTTCATTTAGAAATCGTTCTCTTTTTTTCAAAAGTGGTATGTATTTTAGAAACATGTTTCTGACGATAATTACCGGGCATGACTATGAACACTTCCCTCAGTTTAAGGAAACTATGTTTTGCTTTAGGCTTCTATTGCTTGAGTTCAAATGTGCTTGTATCTAAATACTTGTACCTGTAATTTGGAAATTTTAGTTCTGCACATATGCAGCACTTCAGAAAAACAAAAACTTATTCTCATTCCTACTCTTTAAACATTTCTGGATTTGGAAGAAGCCTTAAAGTTAACACAAGTGGGCCAAAATACTGTATTTCTAATTTTACCAAAATGGTCTGAGTTTCTAAGCACTGACTGAGTTTAGCCTAAGACTGAAGGACAATTAGATGGTATCTAGATGGCTTTTGATGCTTCTCCACACCAGAATGAATAGGACCTTCTCAGAAATATTATCTTTCTATTAGGGGGCAGTGATCCCTTTTATTTTGACATTGTTTCTGCTTTCTCATTTTCAGACCACCTGTCTGGAAGCTCTCTCCTTCATCCAGATGCACAGCCTGGAGATGAGAACCTGGACACCCTTACCTCCATCTGCCGAGGTCAGTTCAGCAGGGTGCTGGAGAAGGATGGAGAGCAAGGAAGCCAGCCACTCAGAGCCCAGGGAGAGGATCAGCCACACCCCCCTTACTAACAGCCTTCTTAGCTGGGCAAATAAATGCTTAGCTTGTGACTGTTAGGATGTCCCAAGTCACAGTACTAGTCCATCTGCCAGGAGTTTTAAATAATCTAATAATTCTTCCATAGTGTTTGAGTTCAGACAGCCAATCCGAAAAACCAGTAGAGTGTCATCACTGCCCATTCAAAGCTGAAAGCAGCTGCCGGGGTGACAAATTTCCAAGCCCCACACTTATTCATTCTTTTTCACTGTTTAAGTGAGAATCTTTATTATAATAAATTATTTCCCAAAGCAGTTAAGTACAGAAACTAACACAACAGTTACTTGTTTGGAGAATCAGTTCAAAAGATGCAACTAAAATGAAGTTCTAAGAGCAATGAAACCCTGTGAAAATTTACAGTAATTCACATTCTTTATATGTCAAACCAAAACAGTAGTCTTCCTCTTCTTTGCAAGCAGTATCAAAGGAAAAGCTGCAGTAAGGTTTTCTATTACCAGAGCTTCGCTACTTCAACACAATTAGCATAGCGAATCTGATAGTGTGTTATAAAAGCTCAAATCAAACAGATTTGGGGTAAATGAGACTCTGCATAAGCCCATTCATCTCCCTGCACACTAGAAACTGTAGGAACAGAGCTGGTTTTCTTTTCTTGTTTTTAATACCTTCCACCAGCACCACAGTAGTAAAAAATACCAACAAACCCAAACACCACAATAGCTTTTTAAAATAAAAACACTACCAAATTCCTATAGTATGAGAACAAGTACAATAAAGGCATTCCACAGAGCTACAAATCTGTAAGCTTGTATGTATATATACGGTACCAAATCAGGAATGACAGGATCTAGAGGAGATACTTAATATAATAAAGAAGAAACAAATGTAAAAGCTTAGTGGACTGTGTTCTGGCACACTACAGATTTATTTCACATTAAAAGGTCAGATGGGTAATAACTTCAAAATTAATGGTTAAGCAAAGTATCAGTTTACAGCTCCTTTTCCCCCGCCTCTATAAGCAAGGGAAGAGGGAACAGAGATTACCCTAATCTCTTCTCATTGACCCAGAACATGTTGCTAGGCAGGTGGCTGGGGACAACTTCCAGAGATAAGTCTCTAAAGGGCTCCACTGAACGTTACTATGGATGCCAGTGAAGTACAAAGGTGAATACAGAAGAAAAGGAAAGGCAAAGCATATACTGCAAACAACATTTAGCTTATTCAAAGACTCTGTTAATAGACGGTATTAAAGTACGTATTCTATACTACCAGATACTGTGTAATTTATAAGAAATAGTCTTCTGGTTAGTTTTCTAATAGCGAAAATCCTAAAGTAAATAATTTTTAATATTTGTAACAAAATACAGAAATCCCAGGCAAGATGGTATCTCTTGTGTGGAAGNCTGCTCCTGCTGACACTGTTCCTGCTCCAGGCCAGGATGCCATTGGCCTTCTTGGCCACCTGGGCACACTGCTGGCTCATGTTCAGCCGGCTGTCAATCAGCACCCCTAGGTCCCTCTCTGCCTGGCAGCTCTCCAGCCACTCTTCCCCAAGCCTGTAGCCTGCTGGGAGTTGTTATGGCCGAGGTGTAGCACCTGGCATTTGGCCCTATTGAATTTCATGGCATTGGCCTTGGCCCAGCGATCCAGCCTATCCAGATCCCTCTGTAAAGCCTCCCTTCCCTCAAGCAGATGGACACTGCCACCCAGCTTGGTGTCATCTGCAAACCTGCTAAGGCTGCACTCTATCCCCTCGTCCAAATCACTGATGAAGATGTTAAACAGGAGTGGCCCCAGTACTGAGCCTTGTGGGACCCCACTCGTGACTGGCTGCCAACTGGATTGAACTCCATTGACCACAACTCTTTGGACTTGGCCATCTATCCTGTTTTTAACCCAGCGAAGTGTGTGCCCATCCAAGCCAAGAGCAGTTATATGGCCTATATGACATTTCCAGTTGTGTGAAAAATATTACTATTGATAATATCCAGTGGACACCAAAAGAAAGAATGATTCAAATAAAAAAAGCATTACAGTTGGAATCAAGACATATGGAAAGACTTTAAATCCTCAGAAGTAATTCACCTACTGATGACTTCTCAGTATTAAGGTTCATTCACTTACTGGTAAATTCATTTACTGATAAAACGCCTAAAATTGTAGATCAAATTAGCAAATAATTTTGTACCACAACAAAATATCCAGACCTACAGCAGGATGGTGTGAAGTGGCCAAGGTCAGGCCTCAGTCCCTCATAAAGTGCTCAGAAGTCAAGCAACAGGATATTGCAAACATTGGCTAAAACTATAGAATAAAAAGCACAATCTGCAGACTTGTTTCAGGCATATTTGGTAAAACTAAACAAGTAAAATATCTCTCAGAAAGACAGGCTTCTGTCAGAATCCAGTCAGGACATCAGCGCGAATTAACCCATAAACAGGTGTGGCTTTACCAGGCAGAGCGATACCTAATGTGGTACTGTCATCTGTTAGCACTAGGCAATACAGACACACACACCAGTATCATATGATACCATATCCCAGGAATGTATTTGTCCTCAAACTCTGGTTTTCACTACAAGGACCAGAAATGATAATTTAATCATACTCCTGCTACATAAGAACACAGTAACACATTTAGAACAGAAGCAACTCCAGAATTAATCAGAATTCAACTAGAACAGCCTACACATACACTTCCCACTGTGAAGAGGGAAACAAGTGAACCAAAATGAGATAGATACTAATTACATTCCAACCACACTGCAGGGAAGCACCTAAACTGCAATGGCAGCATATACGGTCCAGCAATCTACACAGAGCAACATAAGGCCCCTTCGGGTCAGAAACTCTGCATTCCTCATTTACCGTACGCAGTGCTGGTATGAGCACAGAGTGCTGTGATTTGGCACAGGCAGCAGAATCAAGAGTGGCATCAGTTAACACACAGGTAGGCATCAATAGGAAGGCTGCTCAAGAAACTATCATCTCTGCCTGGTACACACTATATGAAGTATGAAAAAAAACCCAAAACAATCCAGAGTCTAACTTGTAAAAAGACATTTATAACTTGAATCCCAAAACAAGAGCAAGGTTGTATTAAAAACACATTGCGTGAGCACACCAGTCTTTGCTCCAAACTGCATCCATTGAAACAGACATGATGGAAAGAAAGAAGTGTTACCCCATTATGTTGTTCTTAAGCTCTCTCAGCAACACTGAGGAGGCCTGCTCCCCCAAAACACAGCGAGAGTGGATGTAAGGAGTGCTTATGCCAAAAGAACTGTACAGAAGAGAATTATTCTCTGTGTCTGAAGGACTAGTGGAGCCATAGATTCTCATTTTAGATAATAGGCCTTTCTATTCAGACTTTGCTCCACTGGTCAGAATATGAACAAGAGGAATTTAAAGATAAGTTGGAAGATGCTCCAAGAGGCCAGGAAACTAAACTCCCCGAAATATGCAGCAATGCAATTCAGGTTGCAGATTCACAAAATAAACATCACCAGCAGAAATTATATTATTTCTGGAGTGCAAACCAAGTTTTACAAAATCATATTCTGTATCATCACAAGATCAGTTAAAAACACCATAATCATAGAACTACTTAATTAGGTTATCAAGGAAAAATCACAGCAGTTTAAGATATTGATGCTGTAAATCCAAAAAGAAAATTCTTCAAATTCACCCAGAGAGACTTGCTCATAGAAGCTGAAGGGAGAAACTTCAGTACCTTGCTTTGCGAACAAACAGCTCTGGGTGATACCTGTGTCTGGGGCACATGAACAAGGTAAATTTTGTAGCTGCTACCAAATCTGGAGCAGTCAACATCTTTTCAAACACATTTCCCATCTCTGGCTCTGTGAATGACAAAAATCAATATATTAGGAGCAACAGTGAAACTTCATTGTGTAAGCTTTTAAATTATCACCAAAATTGCTTGAGGAAAATGGAGTTTTTAACTTAATGCTCTCTTTCAAGTTGAGCAATGAAGCTGAAACAATCATAGTATAAACATGTGAAGGAATTGTTACGGGATTAATCTGTTATTTAATCCAGCATCCTCAACCTGAGTAAGTTTCAAAGCAACCAGAAATGGGTAGGATCAAATTCCTGCAGAAATACTAGCCTACTACACACCACTGGAGGATCTCTTTGTCAGGACTCATTACACTGAAGGGAAGTGGATGTTTGTTGCTAGAGTGGGTTTGACAAAAACCTTTATCCAGGTGCTGTTTTCTGTAGTTGACACAACATAAATAGTTTTTTAGCATGACTTGGAACTAAGATATCTAGAAATTGGCATTATCTGAAAAGGTTCCTGTTCACTTCAAGGAAAGAATCAAGGGAAAAAAAAATTAAAAAATCAGCCATTAAGTAGATGCTTGGTTTATTAAGCTGAATTCAGGACTGAAATTCCAAGTCAGGTGCTACTATCTGATTAAGATGTGCATTCTCCATCTTTGCACCTCTGCTCTAAAATAAGTAATCCTTGTTTGCTTCCATGCCTCTAGTACCCCTTCTGAGCTTCACCAAAGCATCCTCTCCCATCCTGTGCTCACTCTAATAAGAGAAATCTGATTTCAATCTCTTGCCTGTTCAGCCAGAAATCTTCACAAAATTTACAGGGATTTAGTTCTGAGATCTTCACTCCTGTTTGAAGTCCTATCTGTTTCTGGCCAATTTAAAGTGCAGGAAATTGACTGCTGGAGTGAACATGTAACCACATAAATGTCTTTCACAAAGTATGTTCATTAGAGGATTTTTTAAAAATGTGTTTTATGCATGTTTAGAAAATGATAATCATTCTCAATATTTAAAAAAAAAAAAGCCTGCCATCATAGTACATATCAGTGATCACAAGATTCGAGATTGTTCATATTACTTTAAGAATAAAAGAGTATTAAATTCATACCTAAATTCTCATCAGCTGGTACGAAGAGAAGTATAAACTGCAGTTCTGGTACTGTGATAAAAACTCTCCTGGACAAATAACATAACTGTATTCAGTTTTTCATCATCACAATCATCAATCACATACAGCAGCTGGGCTTTTAATTTTGTTTTTCTTCAAGGTCTCTAATCTTCATTCATGAGTCCACATGGCTCAAAAATGAAAACATTTATTATAAATATGGTCATATGAAATTAATCTGGGCAGTTTTTTACTACTTTATTTCTTCCTTAATTTCCTAATCCTTAGATTTTTCAAACATCTTCCTTTTCATATCAGTTCCCCAGTGGTGAAAAAATTAAAGATGCCAGATCTCTGCTGGCAGAGCTCTGACCTGGCATCTGGATGAGCTGGTTTGACATGACAAAGTAACTGTAAATCAACAGCAAGAGCACCAAGTGCTAGTCGCTATTTATGTAGCTCTATGCTGAGCTATAACAAATAATCCAAGCTATGGTTATATTGGAGCACTGAGCTAACATGGTAATGCATTGTGCTGTGTGTACCATATGGTCTGCAGCCTTACCATAAAATCCATAGCTAACAAACAATCAGTAGATTACCTGGGAACAAGTGTATTCCTGAAACAGCTACAGCTTTCTAAGCTCCCTGCTCAATCACACACTTTGATTTTTTCACAAGTGGAAATTTAGGAAAAAGAAAAATCAATCTGCTAAACTTCAACATTGTTTGGGAAGTGTACTTGGGACTGTAACAGCTTGGTTTCAAAGCCAAGAGAGCTTAGATATTTAATCTTGATCCAGTGATCATGTTAAGGCATTTTTAAATTCCATAGTCTCTCCAAATGACAGTAGGACATGCTTCACCACACGAAGTTACATATGCACTCACCTAACAATTTCTTGGGAACATGCAGCTGTATATTCTTCTTTTGCCACAAAAAGGTGCATGAACAATGTGTTCAAAGGCTACAAAATGAGGGATAAAAATCTAAATACCATGCAGCTAGTATTAAGACAACCCAAGTATTAATATGCACATTTATTTCTAATATATATGATCTGCACTCAAAATGAGTAAATTCACATATATACAATATATGTGTAAATACACATATATACATTCAGAGTACGTATGGTTAAAGATATCTTATTAAATTATTTTTAATGTCATTATTTGTGCTTCTGTAATATTTTTTATTTACACTGAAGCTTCCTGTTGTTTGACTATAGTGTACATACATAATTTCATATTTAACAGTATTAATTCCAGACTAACATTTTAATTTAACCACAATTAACAACTAAACCTTAACAACATTTAATTCAACATTTGGCTGATACATTCTTTCTAGGTTTAAAAAACCAAAAGCTCCCATCCTTCCCACACTCTGGTTTTTTTTTTCCTTTAAAAGAAGAAAGAAAAAATACAAAGTCTTAAGATTACACCATAAGATATATTTAATGTCCAGGCAGAAACAAGGCAGACTAAAAGACATCTTTATCCTACATGACTCCATATTTCTAGAAAAATATTTTAAATGGGAAAGCTTGATAGTTTACTATTCAACTAAAACGTCATGGTTAGAGTCATCAGTAAATTTCAGTAACTTTAGGGCAAGAATGATTTTAATAGAGGTTGCGGCGTATGGATCAGCGCAAGGAAAAGAGGCTCTTGTAATGAAAAAACATCAAAAGCCATTTCTAAAAATCAGACTTTTATTTGTTTATTCTTTATGCAACAGAAAAAGAAAGAACAACAACAAATGTTTTATTGAGGTCAAACACTAAGGAAAATCTGGCCTCTAATATTTTTAATAGTGATGGTAACAGGCAATCCTGTAAAACGTCCTCACCAATTAAATTCTGCACAAGTCAGTTCCTAGTTTAGACCTTTAAGCTATTATTTCTGTGCTCTAGGCCAGATAGACTTTTATGAAATTCTATTTGCAGAAGATCTCAGTTTCATAAAGAACATCTGCATGGATTAACCTGCAGTTAACAAATAATATCTCATCTAATTATAACTCAGAACAGGTTCAGTCTGTCAGTGCAGAAACATAAAACACATACTGAATCTTCCCTATGTATTTCAGAAAATAATCTCCATCTTGAAAAAAAAAAGAGTTGTTCTGCTCCTTGTCCATGTTCCAAAGTACATTTCACTCCTGTTTACGAGCAGTAATTCCTAACATGCTCAAGCTCTTTTATTCTCTTTTCTCTTTGTATGCCCCTGAGCTCTGCAGTCAGCTGCAGCTTTGCTGTGATAGATATTGTCAAGCAGGCTGCCTCAGGAAGAGCTTGCAGAACTGACAGCACGGCATAACCCAAGAGGAGCAGCTGCACAGTGAATGAAGTGGCTGTTCCTGCAATGTGCCTGTACACAAAGTACTGTTCAAGTGACAAAGAAAACAGATTACAAGAAAATTACATGGGTTTTTTCTATACTCCCTTTAGCCGTAATAATTTTGTTTCTTTTAACAGCACACAGCATTTTCAAATACAATTGCTGTATTTGTCAGTTTTTCTGCAAGCCATTGCAGCCATTCTTCAAGTCTCCAAGGACAACACTGGAAAACTGACGAATGAACTGTCTAGAGATAATTTCAGTACTGCCAACATCTCATTATGGCATGTGCTGCCTAGCTTTTGGGTATTTGTGCTTAACATTTTCCATCTTTTCTCAACAATCACAGGACCTAGTTCCTAGTTGGACTGAATGATGGGCAGGATTTGAAACCTAAACTTCTTAAGTGCCTATTTCTAGTCTAATTCCTAATAGTAATCTATAAACTTTACCAAGGACCCTGTATGAAAACTGCCACCACACAGAACAGAGCACAGCGATCTACATCGTCGTGGCTAGGCTTCGCGAACGAAGATCCAGGGAGGGCTCCACCCATGCTCCTCATCAGCGCCTTTTCCAAGAGCGCTGATAAAAAGAGGATAGCAGATAGCACCCTCGAGCCTGCACAATGGATTTTTTTTAGGTGAGACACAGCATACGCAGAGCTGGACCCACCCTTTAGTCCTAAGGTTCATCTGCCAGGGCCTAGCAAGCTTGAACACTGGCAGCAAAGTCCTTAGGACGGAGGTTTAACCTCTTAGCTGGAAGGCCTTACAGGGCTAAATGAGCTCCATCTGCCCGGGTTTGGAATCAGAGTCGTCCCTCTCCTAGGATGACTGCCAGAAGGCTAATGAGCTCATCCTACCCATACAAGGATTATAGGAACATGGGTATCACTCCCCACACTTTACCATGGGCAATGAATTTAATGCTCCCTCTGCTGTTGGCACAGTTGTCGCGCCAGGGGCCACAGGAGACCCCAAGTGATTTTCAGACTGTGCCTGACAGTGATTTACACACCAGCACCAAACAGCTTACTCTGAAACCAAGATGCTCATGTCAGCATACTTTTCACACCTTAGACTTAAATGATAACACAACTAAAATCACATCATTTACTTACTGTGCATTTATTGTCAATGTAGTTTTCATGCAAGAATGATTCCCAATCAGACTGATCAGTGATATTCCAATTTGGATAGTCCAGAAAGACAGCATTCGCTATAACTTCATTCTTCTCATTGCAGAGTGTCAAAGCAAGATTTGATTTTTCTCTGGAAAACAATTTAATGTTGCAGAAGTTGAAGAAACTACACAAAGAAAAGCAACTGACTTAATTCAGCCTGTTAGAATAGCAAAATTAGCTATGTTCAAAAGCACTCCCAGGATTGGGCCTCAATAAAACTTCATTACTCACATCCGAACTTGACACTAATGTTTCAAGTCCCAGTATTCGTGTAGTATATTCTGACATTGTAACAACTCATATAATTTTTCAAACCCTTAATTATTATATATTTGATATGCAAGACTTATATGAAGAAACATAAAAAGAGGGAGCATTTATCTGCTTTTTTCCCAAAGAGCTGATATCCAAGGTATTTGCCACTAAGTCTTTTAAGAAGACCAGCTGAGGGAGCTGGGATTGTTCAGCCTGGAGAAGAGAAGACTTCGGGGGGATCTAACAGTGACTTTCCAGTACCTAAAAGGAACTTACAAGAAGGCTGGAGAGGGCCTGTTTGCAAAGGCCTGGAGTGAAAGCACAAAGGGCAATGGTTTTAAATTGGAGAAGAGTAGATTTAGATTGGATATTAGAAAGAAGTTCCTCACCACGAGGGTGGTGGAATACTGGAACAGGTTGCCCAGGGAGGTGGTTGGGGCTTGCCAGGGCTCTGAGCAACCTGATCTAGTTGGGGATGTCCCTGCCCACTGCAGGGGGGTTGGACTAGATGAGCTCCAGAGGTCCCTTCCAACCCAAACAATTATATGGTTCTATAAGTGGAAGAACACTGACCCATCAGCATTCCACACAGTTTGCCTCTGTCTGCTGTTCAGCACTGAACAGAAAGATGAAGCATAGAAGGTTCATAGCTATCTCCAGTGATAAAGATACAGTAACAGAAGAATCCTACAACCACACATTTCCACTACGGACATTGACCTGCAAGTGGCTAGGATACAGATATCAAAACACAGAATATTACGTATGTTGGGGGACATGAAGAGAAGAGGCACATTGAAACATTTTATGGCAGATAGAAGTGTCTCCTAAGGCAGAATAGAGAGAGGCAAAAAATAATCAATTCCTTTTGCAGGGAAAAAAAAGCTTTAGACAAGCACAGGGAAAGAAATTGGAATGGTCATGACCAAAGTGACTAAAAACCCTAGTCCCTGCCCCTCTGCTTCTATCACACTCCAACACAAAAACAGATTCCATCAGAGGGAGCAGACAGCAGACATTGGAATCTGATGGTTTCAACAGGTATTATTCAAAAGTATTTCTTCAGAACTTTTATGAAAACGAAGATAATCTAGAGTGAAATCTTCACCACCATGCTGGCAGCTGAGAGCTAAGTTTACACAAAGTCATACATGTGTGATGCAGAAAAGAAACAGAAGCAGATTTTCTTTCCCTTTTTGTGACTAGCATACAAAGTCATTATGCCACACAATGCAAAGGCTCTTCATATTTTCTGCCATTTTAAATGTAACATAATTTCTTGCTTTCCTGCAAGAAAAGTAACATAACGTCCCTAAAATATTGTTACTTACAAAAGGTACACAACATCAATCCTTCCAAAAATGACTTCTGTAAAGTAGCTGAAGAGGCCAATAATATCTGAAACATCATGTGATTCTGTTCTTCTGGCACTGACCACTTCTTTCCTTCCTCCTGAAGAGGTTATTGTAGTCATCTTACAGACTGCAACAAGAAAGAAAGAAAACATTGCTGTTCTGGCAGATCCTGTTGCAATCTATCTATCGTTCAGCACAGATACTCGAAATGGATTTTTGTAAAAGTTGTGGAAAAGTGCAATTCAGGGGGATTTAAGTACCTCTACATAAATGCATACTGTCTGTAGATACACAGAGGATGCAAACAGTGCACATGTATAATAGGCATGATTACCTGCTGCCTTTGTATTCTACATGTTACACAGCAAATAAATGCTTTTAATAGGCTACAAATTGCTTTTACATCTATTTATAGGTATTTGCATGCTTTTTATCAGAATACTGTCCATCACTAGATTTCGAACCTAATAGGCCCAAATCTACAGGATTGGGAGGATCACCTGCAAACAATTCAGATAAGAATGTCCTAGAAACATTAAACAGCAATTTTAGGTGAGTTCAGTGTGTTTTGTCCAAATCAGCTTCTCAAATTTCTTTCTAGATCAACAGCAATGCTTAAATTTCAGAAGGAATTGAAGGCTTGGTAGGTCTCCTGCCCAGAAGAAAAATTTTTGTTGTGGTTGCATGCACACAGAATCAGCCAGGTTCCAGTGATTCATTGACATGCCTAGCAATTTCAGGACATAGAGGGGCAGCAGGCATTCAGACCATCTGTGACGAACAATTAACAGTTCGTTTATCTTTCAACTGTGCTGCTACTTACTATTGTAGCTTGTTGTAACATAAACAAGAACTAGGCATCTATAATAAGCTGATCATACAACAGCTTTCTGCAATTCCTTAAATATACTTGTGCAAAATATAGCATTACTAACTCAAAAGTCTAAATGATCAACACACGCAAGCTAGCAGAACACTTTTATCACTCTACCAAACACAACAGCCATTGTGTTTCTTACATTGGCTCCAAACTTAGGTGTTCATTCCCAACTATTAGGCCCCATAGATGCCAACTAAAATGGGTTAACAAAGGAACCCCCAAATTTTATACCTTTTAAAAATAGAGAAAGCCACATGCACAGCTACATCTTTCACACAATCAGGATGTTGTTATAGGTCAAAGCACAGGTCTCAGTGACACCAACATAGATTTGCAAAGAGGTCTTGGAACCAACCTGAGGCCAAATGTCCTCCACAGGTTTAATGCATGCACTTAGTAAACAGAGTTGTGGTTATGTAGAAAGAACCAGCTAGGCTAGAGTGTACTTATTACTGAACATAGTAAGACCTATAAAGCAAGAAATTATAATAGCTTATGTATGTCAAATATCTTAAGATACATACAAGCTTCCTAGTGGAGTGAAAGGCAACTATACCCAGGACTAAACGACAGGTAATTCTTCAGATGAACAAAGAAAATGGTCAGATAATTAACTTACAGATTTCATTACATAACGACAAACTGTGAGACTACTAAAATAGTTGGTTATTTTTTAATGTCTGCTCCATATATCAAAATAAACAGCAATTCTAAAATGTCATCAAACATTTCCGTATTCAATTGCTTAGTGCATTAAAAAAATACTAAACCCTTCTCCACTAGCTTCCCTAAAGACCCTAAACACTCATGCAACCATGACTGACAGAAAAAGCAGCATTTACATATTAAAAATACACCTTTTTAAGAAAATGCACTGTTTCTACAGCAACTCCTGTACTTCTGCTAGGAAAGCAGCATACCATAGGTGAGACTTGTCAAAACAAGCAGATAAAGAACTGTTCTTCTTCTGAACTAGCACTTAGAAGAGTTTCCTCCCTGTGTCCTTAAACAACTACCCTTTTTGTGCCCAGGTGAGACTCCTGTGTGGTATGTTTTTTCCTGTTTCTGACTCAAACCACACCAAACATGTACATACCACAAGCTTGCATCTCAGATACCTGACCGCTTGGAGAGATAGCAGCTGGCAATCATATGTATGTATGTATGGCTAGGCTTCGCGAACGAAGATCCAGGGAGGGCTCCATCCACGCTCCTCATCAGCACCTTTTCCAAGAGCGTTGATAAAAAGAGGATAGTGGAAAGCACCCTCAAGCCTGTGCAATGGATTTTTTTTTAGGTGAAACACAGCATGCGCAGAGCTGGACCCACCCTTTAGTCCTAAGGTTCATCTGCCAGGGCCTAGCAAGCTTGGATGCTGGCAGCCAAGTCCTTAGGACGTGGCAATCACGTACCCCAAGCCAAGAAAGAACAGCTTGCCTCAGCAGCAGTGGTGCGGCATACCGACCCATAACACTTAAGGCCTAAAGCAAGGCTTTGGACAGGACAGAGCTCTCGCCTGAAGAGGGAAAGCACTGCAGGCAATTAGAGTGAGACAGGAGTTTACCGCCTACACTATTAACACCTCGGGAGCCACGAGGCAAACCACACCTGAATGGCTTGCAGCCGTCACTCTCCCGACCTCAGGCACACGACCCTCGCTGCCCGCCATCAATCCCACAAGCTGCAGGCGAAGCCCGCCAAGCGATCTCCGCTCGGACCGCCTAGAGGCGCCATCTGGGGGCGCCAAGAGCACTCTGGCTGCGCCGGGCACTCACTGTCCTCCCGCCTCAGCGGCGTGTCCCGTTCCACGGCGCGGAGCTGCCCAGCCAGGGACGGACGGACCGACAAACCAGACCTCACCCCACACCTCGCCGCACGGCGGGACGCGCCGCCGTTACTAGGCAACGACGCGCGACGGCGCTGCGTGAGGTCAGAGGTGACGGGGTAGGGCCTGCGTAGAGAAGCGGCAAGATGGCGTCTACGGCGGCTGGGAAGCAGCGGATTCCCAAAGTAGCGAAGGTAAGCAGGAGGCGGCGGTCGGCACGCGGCTCTGGCTAGGGACAGTGGACGGGGCAGGCCTTCGGAGACCGAGTGAAGCGCTCGGTAGCCTTCACGGTTGTGCAGCGATGCCGAAATACGGCGTGAGGCTCGGCCGGCCGCAGCCCTATGCTCTTCCGCTTGCGCGACCGCCCATCCCCGCGGCCTCGGGCAGCTTTGCCTCCCTCAATAACCCGGGCAGGAGCCGCGTGGGGTCGGACTGGTGCTGAAGATAAAGTCTCTGTCAATCTCAGGGAGTCACCGGATCCTTCTTCGGCAACTACTGAACGCGGTAAGGCGTGCGGTATTGGAATACGCTGTCCAGGGAAGTGGTGGAGTCACCATCCCTGGAGACTTTTAAAAAACAGGTAGATGTGCCACTTCGGGGGATGGTTTAGGCATAACAGTAGTGTAGGGCTGTGGGTTGGACTTGGTCTTGAAGGTCCTTTCCAACCGTGATGAGTCTATGGAGAGAGAGGAGATGGAGAGGTGCTGGATGGTGACAGGAACATGGGGAGGAGATCCAGGAGCTCTGTGGGGAGAGAGAGAGGAGATGGAGAGGCACTGTTATGATTCTGACGGAGTAAATCACTCATGGCAAACTTTTCACTTTTTCATTATAAGGAAAAAACGTGAATCAATGTCCTTTGCTTTACAGGTGAAAAATAAAGCACCTGCAGAAGTTCAGATCACAGCAGAACAGCTTCTAAGAGAAGCAAAAGAGAGAGAACTTGAACTTCTTCCACCACCTCCACAACAGAAGATCACAGATGTTGAAGAGTTAAATGACTATAAACTCCGGAAAAGAAAGGTAAAGGAAAAACCCTAATCTTGATGATTTTCTAAAGCACAAAAATTTTGCTATGTTTTAACTTAAAACAAGACATAATCATATTACATGTAGATTTTCTAGGTGAATTGCAATTCTTAAAAAACCTGATGTTTTCATAGGAAATGCTACTTTTGTGCAAAAACTAAGTTAAATGTGTTGCTTAACGTAAAGTTTGATAGTACACCTGTCACTTGTTCAGAGCATCACAAGGGTGACTACATACATGGTTTATATGCAGTTTCTTCATAACCAGTAGTATCTGGGCAGTCAACATGACAGAATATTAGCAAGTCATAGTTTTTCCATCTCAACTGTTTAAAAAGTAATTTGTTTAAAAATGATATTTCTGTTCTGTATAATTATGTAGCACATTTCAGAACACAACTTTCTAAACTTATGGTTGTTCAAAGATTGTCTTGAAACACAATCATTTTGCATGTGAAATTTTCAGGGGTTTTTTATGGGTTTTGTTTTGTTGGTTTTTTTAAAGAACTGTTTTGACTGTGCAGACTTATCTACAGTTTTGTTACGCTTTTTGCTTTGAGAGTTGCTGTCCTGAATCAGGAAAGCAAGCCTATCCCCAACAGGGAACTGAAATGTTTTCAGCATTTAGCAGTTTTACATACAGATAGCATAAACTAGGGCCATCACTCCCTGAAGTATATATGCATATGTTCAGAACTGGGGACTGTTACAGCACAAGGCATCCCTGTATGGGTGTTTGTTGCCCTCCTTACCATAGTGGCTAGGACTTCTTATGAATGCTTTGGGCCATACTGTGCTGAATGCTGGTGTACGTCCTTTGGCCACATGCAGAGCAACTGCAGTCATATGATCAACACCACAGCATTGCAAAAACAATGTTTGATTTTATCTATTTTCATCTCTTACATGAATGGCAGTAATGAGCCACCACATTAACTGTGTTAAACTATGTTTAGCCACATGTTAAATACCATAATTTTGATCCTGACAACAGCCAAACACAAGACTGAAGATGCTTTCACTTTTTCACTGAACAGTGAAATTTGTCTAGCACCTTTGATGCCAGCATATTAAATCCTGTGAATAAGAATAGGGCATCTTGCTTTTAAAAAAAATTAGAGCACTGATACAGGTGAAAGTGAATAAACTCATGCTGCTGCATCCACGTATATTCAGGGTTGTTTGCAATGACTGGATACCATCTGTCTTGGTAATGTTGTCATTGAAACATTAAGCAGGAGATTAAAGAATGGTAAGATTTTAGTGCTGTCAGTTCCTGTTCTGTCAGTATTTCGGGTATCAGGTTGCAGAAGCCTCAGTGTAGTTCTGTTCTGTATGATGATCTACACTTCTAGCTTCTCTGTTACGCAGTTTTTCAGACAGTGTTGTATTGAGTATGATTTGTTACTATATTTGCATAGGTGTAAGACATTTTAATAACGTTCCAAAAGCCGTTTATAACAGGATTGGTCTGCACAGGGGGATTTCTTACAGAAATAATTTTCTCCTCAGACTTTTGAAGATAACATAAGAAAAAACAGGACTGTTATCAGTAACTGGATAAAGTACGCACAATGGGAGGAAAGCCTGAAAGAAATACAGAGGTAATTATGATGCCGCTCCAGACATTTCTTGTAAACCTTTTAAGACATATGTTGACAAACACTATCAGAGCCTTGGAGGCATATTTTATATATAACTTACTTCTCTTTGCTTTCCAGAGCCCGTTCCATTTACGAGCGTGCTTTAGATGTAGACTACAGAAATGTCACACTGTGGCTGAAATATGCCGAAATGGAAATGAAGAACCGCCAGGTTAATCATGCCAGAAACATTTGGGATCGAGCCATTACAACCCTCCCCAGGGTGAACCAGTTCTGGTATGTTTGCAAGGAACAGAGCATTGCTACAGACAAATTTTCTATTTCGGTATCAGGCAAAAGTGCATTGTTTGCTGTTTCTCCAGGTCTTCAGGCTAGTCTGAAAAAAAGAGGAAGGCTTAAGTGTTGGGAAGTTTTTGTATTTTTCAAGTGGTAAGAGTATCAGGAGAGAAGGATGTTTGTGTGCCTGCATGCTGCCAATCACAACAGCATTTATAGGCATTTCTGGGGTGCAAGTGGGGAGTAGGCAAAGAAATCTCAGTAACACTCTTACTAAGTACTCAAAAAATCCTTGTAGTTTGTGTGTTTACTGTGTGATCATAAAAACTTGATGCTGTTTTCTAAGGTACAAGTATACTTACATGGAAGAGATGTTGGGGAATGTTGCTGGATCGCGTCAGGTGTTTGAACGTTGGATGGAGTGGCAACCAGAGGAGCAAGCTTGGCATTCCTACATTAACTTTGAGCTGAGATACAAGGAGGTGGACAGGGCACGTGCCATTTATGAGAGATATATCCTTTTTAATGCATTGCAACACCTGCCCAAGCGTAGGCCTTCGTTCTTCATTTTTTTTGTATCTATTCTATTTCCAGCCATGTCCCTATGCTTATTTTTACTGTGGTATGTTCTTCTGAGTCACTGTGCTGAGAACCAGCAGTAGGTGTTAAAAGCATGTTTACTGTGTGGCTCTGAATTCAGTTAAGTGACTGTACATTCTGCCACAACAGTGTATGTTTAACAGCACCCATGCTTCCAGCTTTTTTGCAGTCATTCATTTCATATTTCTCCTCTTTAGACTTCTCCCTAGCCCTTGTCTGATTTTTATCCCTTTTTAAATTTTAAAGTTCTCAGTAAGGCACAAAGCCTTTGCATGCTTACCGCTGTTTTTTGTCTTTTTCCCAAATGCACATCTTGCATGTGCCATTCTTGGGAGTTGTTTTATATAGAACATGACCCTATATTTACTGGAAAGAATGCACTTTGGAAATGCCCAATAGAACTGCCACTTTCTTTAACGTAGCTCTACTTGTTATTGTTCATCCTGATGTTAAGAACTGGATCAAGTATGCTCGCTTTGAGGAGAAGCACAGTTATTTTGCTCATGCAAGGAAAGTATACGAGAGGGCAGTGGAGTTCTTCGGGGAAGAGCATATGGATGAACAGCTGTACGTGGCTTTCGCAAAATTTGAGGAGAACCAGAAAGAAGTAAGACCTTTTTGGTAATGAATCAGACTAAAGCCAACCACTCCCACTATATTTCTGCTTGGATATCAGGTTCGAGGCCATTTAACGTTAACTGCAATACTTGTGTTTTTCAGCACCTTATGATACACTATTAATGTAGTCTGAGTTAAGGCAACAATTTGTTGCTTAGCTTCTATTTGCCTTTTGGCAACATTGAGGAAATATCTTCTGAGAAAGGTGGACACCAGGCCTGCCATGCCTCAGAAGTTAGACCAAATACATATCCTAAGATTTGTAAGTTTCTGAGAGGTTGTAGGCCTGCATGATGAAAAACTGAATTAGCCATGCTTTTCCCAGATGGTTTCTTCTTTCATGGCCTGGGCCCTCTAAATGGAAAACCTTCTCTGCACCCAAGACTACATCCTCTTAAAAATACTTTAAATACTCCAAGTCTGTCAATGGGTAAGAGATACTGGGGTTTGAAAAACCCATAAAATCCTGTAAATACTCTTCAGGGAGATCCATTAGTCCTGTCCTAAAACAATCATTTACCTTGAGGTATTCCAAAATTCTGTGAGGACAGAAGCTGCTTTATAAATACTACTTAAATGATATTTAATCTTTTCAGTTTGAAAGAGTAAGGGTGATCTACAAGTATGCCTTGGATAGAATTCCCAAACAAGATGCCCAGAATCTCTTCAAGAACTATACTATCTTTGAGAAAAAGTTTGGAGACAGAAGGGGAATTGAAGATATCATTGTCAGCAAGAGGAGATTCCAGTATGAAGAGGAAGTGAAGGTATGTATCACAAATATCCTCTGGGCTCATCATACATCCAGCTGCTGCTTAAGGTACAAGTGTTCCACAATATGAAGGCTGACAGGTCTTGGGTCACTATTGATAATCAGTCCAAGAAAACAGCAAAAGAACACCATTCTTCTTGGAGGCAGAACTCCATGCATGGTGCAGAAAATTATACTTGTATTACAGTATCACAGTATGTCAGGGGTTGGAAGGGACCTAGAAAGATCATCTAGTCCAACCCCCCTGCCAGAGCAGGATCACCTAGATGAGGTCACACAGGAATGTGTCCAGGCAGCTCTTGAATGTCTCCAGAGAAGGAGACTCCACAGCCCTCCTGGGCAGCCTGTGCCAGTGCTCCGTCACCCTCACTGTAAAGAAGNTCCAACCGATCAGTTCCCAGTCTGTACTGATTTATGGGGTTGTTCTTTCCACATGCAGTACTTTACGCTTACCCTTGTTAAATTGCATTAAGTATTCGCTACTTTGTTTCTGCCTTCTAACGTAGATTGTGGAGCTAGAGTTTTTGGTTGAACTCAGGGTTTGGTACCCTTCACAGTCATCTGAGGAGATAATGCAGTTTAGATTGTATCTTCT
>VWZO01011301.1:16048-69657 GCA_013396975.1 Bucco capensis | reverse complement strand
AACCCCTCACATACTGTGATACTGTGGCATGCCCAGGAGGTGTGCAGGCAGCAGGTGGGATGGAGACACTTTGCAAAAGTATATGTGTGATTTCTGCTTTGATTGCTGCTGACACTATAGCATCTACATGCTGGTGTGGGGGTCAGCAAGCAGCACTGGGGCCCTTCACCCACCAGGCCTGCCTCCATAGGGTGCAGCCAGGTAGAAAGAGCTGGAAGTCCTGGAGATGTGATGGTCTCAAAAGCTCTTGAGTAACGTGAGAGGATATGCAGGATGAGCAGCAAGGCCTTGATGTTGCTTGCACTAGCGTTGATACCAACCCCCCCTGGAGATGCATCAGGCATGCTTGGCTGCTTCCCAGCCTTAACAAATGGGCAAAATAACACTTATGGCTTTAAAAATTAAACATTCCCTTTAATTATTGAATGTGAATAATTTTCATGCAAATTGAGCCTGGATGCATGTTTCCAGAGAGACACAGTTGAGAGTGGTTTCATCATGGGGTGTCAGTGACCTGTGAACTGAGAGGCTGTTCATTATTTAGAGCATTTTATGAATAGTACCCTGGAGAGTGGGACACAGACTGGTAGAGAGAGTTGGCCAGAGAAGATGACTTTAGTGTGCACTGGTGGCCTCCCCTTATCATAGAATCCTAGACTCGTTTGGGTTGGAAGGGACCTCTGGAGCTCATCTAGTCCACCCCCCCTGCACTGAGCAGGGACATCCCCAACTACATCAGCTTGCCCAGAGCCCTGGCAAGCCTCACCTGGAATGCCTCCAGGGATGGGAACTCAACCACCTCCCTGGGCAACCTGGGCCAGTGTTCCACCACCCTCGTGGGGAGCAACTTCTTTCTAATGTCCAGTTTAAATCTACTCTTCTCCAGTTTAAAACCATTGCCCCTTGTCCTTTCTCTCCAGGCCTTTGCAAACAGGCCCTCTGCAGCCTGCTTGGAAGTTCCCTTTAAGTACTGGAAAGTCAAAGCCCTTCTAAGGCTTTGCTTGCAAACTGAGGTGTGTGCAGGAATATTATCTTTACATAGCTGGATACAGATGTTTTGGAAGCCTCCTGGTGAGGACAGCTGTAATTAAGGGGATAACTGTGCAGCAACTATGCTGTTGGAGGTTTTCCCAGTTGCCATGTGGAGGAGACATGAGCAGAAAGTCCTCAAGCCTTTGAAGGTAAAGAGAGGAGAATGTACTCTGGCTTTTCCTAGCAAATTGATGGTCTCTGTGTAAAGTTGGAACTTCACGGGACAGTTTGGCACAAGCTGGTTTGTGTGAGAGTGGTCCTGGCTGGGCACCCATGGATGGACACTGTGTTGCTAGCTCTCAAGAATACTTTGGATCATGGAGCAGCTCATGTCTAGGGCAGAGGAAACCCTGGATCTGGATCTGAAGTGAACCTGGTGCATTCAGGAAAGCTACAGACTTGCAGGGATTTTTCAAACGGCTTTGAGAACACTTAGTGCAGGGTGGGTGCTGGCAGTTGAGTCCAAGTTTCCTCTGTGATTAAGCTCCTATGAATATATTCCTTTTCATAATGGAATGTCAGGTTTTGTTTCCTGATGTTTAAACACTGTACAGTTTGTCAAAAAATTTATCTCTGTCTTAAATTAAGTCTCGAGATGGAATTCCTGTTAATTTCACATCAACACAAAAGGAAGAGAGAAAGAAATTGCAATCCAGCCCTTTTTCTTGAATCAATATTTTCTTCCAAAGCTGAAATGTTAACTAGATCATAGTTTTTTTGGCCAGTTTGAAATGCAGCTTGTGTTTAAAGAATGTGTGCTTTTCCCCTGAGAATCGCTGCTGCCGGTAAATCTTGCAGCAGGCACAGCTGCCAGCAGGTGCTTGACCCAAAGTGGGCAGGATGGGACCAGCTTTTGTAGCAGTACTGTATTATAACATTATCTTCCTTCTTTCTGAGCTCATTCTCTCTTAATAACTCTTTGCTGTTGTTCTGTTTTGCAGAAGCCTTTGAAATTGTAGTCCGGCATGCGAGAAACTTCACCAACAGCATGTTCAGGATCCACTACCAGAGCATGGGGCCCAGAGCTCTTAAGTTTGTTGGAGAACTTTTTACTGATATCTCACTGTACATATTAGGCTCTGACATCAGTGTTAATAACATGATAAATGAGTTCTTTGACAGTTTATTCCCTTTGGTTTACTCTCACCTGATTAATCCTCGCTTCCCTGATCCCTCCGTGGAAATGAATGAATGCCTGCGGGCAGCCAGGAGAGACCTCAAAGTCTTTGGTAACTACCCAAAGATGATGATGACTCAGGTGTCCAAGTCACTGCAGGCCACACGAGTCTTTCTGCAGGCACTCAACCTGGGCATCGAGGTGATCAACACTACTGAGCACCTAAAATTCAGCAAGGACTGCGGACGAGCGCTGCTGAAGCTGTGGTATTGCTCACACTGCCAGGGGCTCCTCCTGGCCAAGCCCTGTGCCACCTACTGTGGTGTGGTGATGCAAGGATGCTTGGCAGGCTTTGTAGAGATTGATCACCACTGGCAAGAGTACATCAGGTCTCTGGAGGGGCTGACCAAAGGCATGCATGGCATCTATGACATGGAGCATGTCCTCCTGAACCTCTTCTCTTTGGTGCGGGATGCGATTGTCTACGTGCAGAAGAATGAGGAGAAGCTCTCCACAACTGTGAGTAGTTTTCTGCAGTTCTCCTAGCCTGCTGCTGTGGTAAGGCTCAGTAGTGTACCATGAGCTCTATGTGTTGAAACCAACCTACCTCATTTCTCCAGCCAACAAACCCCTAAATGCTCCAATTACCAGCTCCTCTCTCCCCTCCTCCCCCCAGTTTCACACATTCTCTGATTCAAGTGCTAAGAGGGTTTTGTTTGTTTTTTTTTAAACCTGGAGCCTGGGTTTCAGTCAAAGGCTTTGCCTCTTTTCAGGTTGGTCAGAGCAGAAAGGTCTACAGTCATCTGGGCATCATTCTCATGGCTGGGGTGTGAGGTTGTAAGCTGAGATGCCCCAGCATCTGCAGTATTCCCAGGCTGCTGTACTTGCCTTGGGTAGCTCTGAAAGGCTGATTCAGCTCTCCAGGTATCCCTTGCATCCTTTAACATCACTAAAATGTACCTCCAAAGAGATGCTGAGTGGAGGCATGTACTGTGGTATCAGCTGCTTCATGAGTTACTGAAGGAGACCTGATTTTCCCTCTTTTGGTAACTCATTCCAGTTTACTCCCAGGGATGAGGTTCTTTTCTATTTAATTAGGAGTGATTTGACTCTTAAAAAAACACATTGGGTGGATTTCTGAGCTTCATGAGAAACTGAGGCTTTTGTGTGCAGAAGATCTTGCTGCTCTGTTTGAACACCAAGGACCAGTGGACTGTGATTCTATGATGCTTGTTTTGCAGAGGATATTTTTCTGGAGATGCAACTGAGCTGCTCCATGCAGGTAGGGCAGAGTTGGGGAGAGGGGTAAGGGGATGGGAATGTTGTTATAGTTTGCTGCTGTAAGCCAATGATGATTAAAATCTGACAGTATTGCCCTGTTAGCTGCTTGTTCCTGTCATTCTTGGCTCCTCTTGACAAAAGAACTGTGTTTCTGTAGATCACTGTAGTACTTGCACTCCAAGTAACTCCTGCTTTTTTGGGGGGACCATGGAAATGTATCAGCTTATGGATTTTGAGCTTTGTGGCATTCAGCCAGCAGCACCCTTCTGTGCCATTTGATGTGCTATCTTTGCTCAAGGATTGCCTGAGAGGTGCAGGCTGTGAAATTGTGGTGGCACTCAGGTAGCTTCACTCCCCAGCACACACAGTGCAAGCTCTCCTAGTTGCTTAGCAGAGATTTAGGGGCCAAATCTGCAGTAAGCTGGATTATTCTGGTGTTGTGGTGTTCAGGAGGAGGCTGTGGCAGAGATCTAGGTTTTGGTGTTGGTCACCTGGATGCATGCAGGACTTGTGGGCAGTGCCTTAGACTCCAGGGTCCAGTGCAGGACACTGGCTTTCAACTTACATGCCTTAGCCAATTTCTGCAGAAAACCTCTGTTTTATAGCTTGCCAAGGGTTTCTTTTGTCCCAAGGACTGCAGGGAGGTTCCAGCTGATAGACTAGGGACAGCTCTGCTAGGCTCAACTTGTGCTGCTGTGGAGCCAGGGCAAATGATTGTCTCATCAGTCAGAGCCTGTCAACTCTCTCTGGAACAGCAAAAAAGCAGAGATGTAATTGTAGGTTTAGCCTGAGGTCAGGTGAGATGGAGAATTGGTGTGACATGTGATAATCATGTATACAAGAGAGAGAACCCAGCTCAAGCCTAAGCCTAGTTGGCATTTCCAAGGTAGTAAGAAACAAAGATTACTGCTACATGTAGTGTGAATTTAGCTAATCTCAAAAGATCAGTTGTCATATTCAGCTGTGAGCAAAAGCATCCAAACCTGCCATGCTTGTAGCTGCTAAGGCAGAACAGAAACATTGCCCTTGCAGGCTGTGTGCCAGCTTTGGCAAGCACACATAACACACACATTGCTGTGCAATCCTGAAAGGATGTTTTTCCTCCCCTGTCCTTCTTATATTGGCAAAACAATAAAAATGCACTTTTGCTTGAAGCTGTCCATCTCTACAGTGAAGGAAGGTGACTGTCACTTGTATTATTGAATATTGAGGCCATGATCTATCTACAGAGAATGTGTCTGTGGGAGGACAAGTAGATTGAGTGCCACTAAAGTCACCACAAGTCATGGCAGTAGAGCCATAATCTGTCTGTCCTCTGCCAAACCAGAACATACATTTCCTGCCTTCAAAAATAAAAAACCTCTGAGCACTGCAAAACTAATCAGTGCTCCCATACTTGCCAGAGCTGTTTGAATTCATTAGTGCCATATGTAATTAAGTATTTATTTAAACATAACTCCTCTTGATTACTTAATATTTGAGCGATTCTTTTATTTGCTTTAGAAATATTTTTGAGTCATAGAGATGCAGAGGGGAAAAAAAAATCCAAGCCAAGCAAGCCAGTTGCCTGGTAATTGTCACTGAAAGAGAGAGGCCACTGGGTTTTTTTATTTTTAAGATACTGATGTTGCTTTTATGTCAAACCTGAGCCCAGAACAACTTTTTTTTTTATGAATGAGGATATGAACTGTTCAGAAGAGGAGTNGTAGGACAAGAGGGAATGGGAGCAAGTTGGATCACAGGAGGTTTAGTATTAAGCTGAGGAGAAACTTGTTTGCAGTTCAGGTGCCAGAGCACTGGCCCAGGCTGCCCAGGAGCCTGTGGAGTCTCCTTGTCTGGAGCCATTGCAGAGCTGCCTGGACACATTGCTGTGTGAGCTGGTCTAGGTGACCCTGCTCTGGCAGGGGGGTTGCACTAGATGATCTTTCTAGGTCCCTTCCAACCCCTCACATTCTGTGATTCTGTGAAGCAATGGAAGTGCTGACAGGCTGAAGTACAGCATTGCAGGTGTCCTGGCTCTGAGAGCTGCTCTGCATCTCAGATCTGGGGGAAATGGATCTGTCTCTCAGTGATAGAATACATTTCTTTTAAGCTGTACTCGAATGAAAGTTTCCCTGTTGAACTTATCAGCACATATTGAGTTTCAGAGAATATACCTGGAAGCAAACAGTTCTATTTACTGTTCCCCTGTAAACAGGATTGTTTTTAGACACCATTGCCATAGCAAAGTTTAAAATGCCATGGGAGTGGAGATGTGGGATTGTGCTCTTGCACTGGCTTCTGATCTCTGTCTCTTTTATTACTGACCTTGGCCACCAGTGCTTCTGTTAGCAAAGCTCAATTCACCTCTGTTATTAAGGATAATGACAGGTTATTTAATTGTCATTAAAATCCCTTAGAATTATGGAAAACTTATCTTCCATGCCCACAGTGATGATAGCCTGAGTAAAAACACTGCTGCCTTTGCCTATCCTTTGGGCTTCTTTGGTTTTTCACTGCATTGGTGCCTCTTCTGCAGCATTTCAGGTCCTTGGGTGTGTTACCTGACCAACCATCCTTCTTCCATGTGGCTGCTCCTCTGTCTCCCACCCTCTCCCAGGCTGGATGTGAGCATTTGCACAGTGACCTAGACCTGCTTTTAGGCACAGTCTGAAAATCCCTTGTGGTCTCCTGTGGCCCTTGGTGCGATAACTGTGCTGACAGCAGAGGGAGCATTAAACTCATTGCCCATGGGAAAGTGTGGGGAGTGATAGCCATGTTCCTAGAATCCTTGGATGGGTAGGATGAGCTCATTAGCCTTCTGGCAGTCATCCTAGGAGAAGGACAACTCTGATTCCAAACCCGGGCAGATGGAGCTCGTTTAGCCCTAGTCCTTCCAGCTAAGATGTTAAACCTCCTTCCTAAGGACTTGACTGCCAGCGTCCAAGCTTGCTAGGCCCTGGCAGATGAACCTTAGGACTAAAGGGTGGGTCCAGCTCTGCGCATGCTGTGTCTCACCTAAAAAAAATCCATAGCACAGGCTCGAGGGTGCTATCTGCTATCCTCTTTTTATCAGCGTGCTTGGAAAAGGCACTGAGGAGGAGTGTGGATGGAGCCCTCCCTGGAGCTTTGTTCGCGAAGCCTAGCCACGACGAGACCTGCTTTAGAGCTTGCAGCAGGCTTGGCTAAGAAAGGGCATGTGAACTTGAGCTCCAGAGGTGTTGCAGAGCCTCCAGGTAGGTTTCTGAGGAGCTCTGCAGTCCCCAAGCTGAGGAGTTGTTCTGCTGTTAATCTGCTTTTGGAAACTGTTGTACCTTTAGGCATGCATTTAAATGTAAGCCTTCAGGCCCATGTCATTCCTGCTCTGTTAATAGCAATGCAGAAGAGTGAGTTCAGTAATATGGCAGTAGGCAATTGCCATCCCAAGCCTTGCTTTAATAGCTAATTTGTCAGTGATGGTGTGTGTTAGGGCTTTATTATTTCTGCAATTTGTCTATTTAAAAACATCATCTCTAAAATATGCTATTAAAATGCTTTATCAAGGAGACTGAGTCTCAGGGCAGCTTGGGGGAAAAAAATCATTCCTGTCTAGGGCTGTATCTCTATTAGTTTTCTTATCTGCTCCTTTTTCCCTGGTTGAAAATGTGCCTAGTACATCCACTTCTTGTAGATATTTTAATAGCTAATGTAGGGAAGAGTGATTTTCCTTAGTCTGTTCCTGCTTTCTGCCAGAAAGACAATGGGAGAGATGTAGTAAAAATCAACTTTTATCAAATGCTCAGCCTCAGCACCCCTTGAAGTTAATGCTTTCTCTGCTCTTGGAAGCACAAGAGAGACAATAATTCAGGGTGTTTTACACAGCTAGTAGTTGATCTCCTCTGGGGTTCCCTGCCTTAAGCCAACACTGGAAATTTCTTTGGAAAGGTTGCAGAGTGGAGGTGTAAAGGTTATTGATTTGACACAGGTGTTAATTTAGCTACATAAATACTGTGGTGGTGTTGTTTTTTTTTTCCAATATCTTCTCCCTCCACCCCAGCTCATCAGAGTTTGGAAGCCATCCCAACAGAGTGGAAAACAACAGGCAACTCCCAGCAGAGTGAGACATGAACCACAAAAGGTTCAAGTAGCTTGGGGTGAGGCTGTAGCCATGTCTTGCATGTGAGGAGGAGGATGCACTGCAGGTGTGAGTTGCCAAGAAGGGATATGGATTTTGGCTGTGTTAGCTGCTTATCCTGCATGCCAGCAGGACACATGTCCCCCCCACCCCCTCCCCAGCCCCTTTGTATGAGGGTGGCAGGACTTCTCCTGCCCTTTAGCTGTCATGTGGTGCCTCTCTGTCTGGACATGAAGCTGCAGTCAGTGATCCCTGCCTTGCACAGCAGGACTTTCTGCTTGGCAGGACCTGTATGTGTAATTAGGGCTGGACACAGGGGATAATTGTGGAGTTGGTGTGTCTGAAACATGACTGACTCTGGGGATGAGAAGAGGTTGCAAAAGAATACAAGATCCATCTTACAAATCTCATATAAAAAGTCCATTGTGAAAACCACCAGCAACCTTCCACCAAAAAAGCATATCAAGAAACTTCAGTTAGTCCATTCTTGTCAGGCACGTGTGCTCCAGCATGAGCATCTGCATCTGGAGGAAGAAATGCAAAGATGTGGGCTGAGCTGCCCAGCCCCTGGTGCTCCCCTTGCATGCAGCTCTATCTTCACAGCATTGCCTAGAAAGGAAAGAGCAGGGAGCTCAGCAAAGCATTTTTCTTCATTCAGAACTGATGGCTGAGTTTCTAGAAAATCCTATTAAATTGCAAAATGAAGGTAGCCTGACCTTTGTTCAGTGGGTAGCACTCATCTATGCTGAGGAGAGGAGAAGGTTAGTGGAAGGATAGCAGTGCTGTGCAGGAGCAGGGTGCAGTTCTCTGAGTGCTTGCACTGTATGCAGATTCCTGCTGGTTTACTTCCCTGCTGCTGAACTTTTTGGGGTGGAAGTTAGTTTAAAGAAAACAGAAGTTTTATATCAACCTGCACCTCAGGAAGTTTTTCATCATCCTCATATCATCATTGGTGATTCAGAACTTAAATCAGTCCAACAGTTTAATTCCCTAGGCAGCCTCATCNGGCTTGGAGCAGGCACGCAGGATCACTCTGGAGGAGAAAAGACAGCGTAGAAAGAATCGTGTCTTGCAGCTTCTACCTCCTGAGGAGTCCTTGTGCTGTGCCTTTTGCAACTGCTCTTGTCTGTCCTGCATTGGCCTTTGCAGCCAGCAGCGCTTGGAAAAAGCGCTTGGGAACAGCGTGGATGGAGCCCTCCCTGGAGCTGTGTTCACGAAGCCTGGCCATGATGATGACTTCCCTGCAAACACCTTTTGGAGACTGCTCAGGTCTGGGTTAACTGGCTTCATAGCTGAGCTGCTGAGGAGACAAAGCCAGAGTGCAGGCTGGGGTGGTTTAACCCCAAAGCAAAAGCAGTCACCCCAGCAGTGCTGGCTGTGGGAGGAACAGAGTTGGGCAAACTGGCCCCTTGTTTGCCTTTGATTTTCCTGAGGGAATCCCAGTAGGGAGACCATGAACATGCTGAGAAGATAACCAGCTGCTTTGCTTGTAGCACCCCAGAGAGAAACATTGCTTTCTTGCAAATTTGCAGCGCTAGCACAGGGTTGAAAGTTAAGAATATGTAAGTAAAGGGACTTTGGGCACCTAGGGATGAAAATACCACTTGTTGCTATACATAGTGATTCAGTGCATTTGTTGGCATGACAATGAATGTGTTATTTTGCTTGGGAGTTGCTTTTGGAGCTAGCTCACCTGATGACTTGCTGGAAGCAGCTTTGCTCGGTGGGTTGGAGCAGCAGGGAGCTCCAGTGAGTTTTCCTATCTGCTAATGGATTTCTTTCTGTGCTAAAACTGGCAAGAGACTTGTGAGGAAAGCTTTGAAATTACAGCACTGTTAGAGAAGTCATTCCCTTTGAGATGCTGAGATCAGTTTCTTTGTCCTTTTCATGTGGGTTGCTTTCTGCTGGCATTGCTCATGGGATAGTCACTGGATGTACAGCCTCTGTGTTTTCAGTTTCTTTATCTGTAAAGTTTAATCCTCAGGCTGTTCTCTAATGCTTGCTGGTGGCTAGCTCCATTTTTCACTTAAAGCTGGAAATAAGGATGAAGTTTTGGTTTTCAGTAACACCCACAGCTCTCCCAAGGTGTGTTTATCATATTCTTCTGTACCATTTTGTGCTAGGCAGTATAATGTGCCTGATAAGGGCTGTTAAAGCAAACATCTGTTCCCACTACAGAATGAAAATAAACCTGATCACTGAGAACAGTATCAGCAACATTCCCATTCCTGTGAAAATACCTTGGGAGCATTACCATTAGTTGTCTGAAGAGGTTTCAGATATTCAAGATGTTTTGATAGTTGAGGAAGGTATACGCCTGCAATTTCTCAGCCCAATCTCAAGGATTTTGATCCAGAGATTTTGGCATGTTGCTGCTGGTCTTAAATCTCAGGTTTAATGTTCAAATACAAAGTAGCAAATTAAGGGTCTGCATCTCATTTTTTGGAAGAGATTTTAGCATGGATGCTCTTGACTATCACTAAGGGAGAGAGGCTCAGAAGTTATTCTCAGTCTAGTAAAAGTTTTTACCTCGTGTCTGGCCTGGGGAGGGAAGCCATTGGGGTCACACTTAATTCACTGCTAACAAGAGCTTTGCTTCTAGATGACACAGCACTTTGGTCAGCCAGGTCCTTTTTCTGCTGGGGTTTAGCATTGGCAAAGTGTTGTGGTGATCTGCCCCTCTTTCTTGCCTTGATGGTGTGGTGAGGCTTTGGGTCAACTTGTCACTAAATTGGGTCTGGATGAAGAGGAGTGAGTGCCCAGGGCTGCACTGGGGAGCATGCAGGATTGTGCAGAGCTGCTAGGTAGAAGCAGTGGATGTGGCCAGGGATAGAATCCTAGAATGGTTTGGGTTGGAAGGGACCTCTGGAGGTCATCTAGTCCAACCCCCCTGCAGTGGCCAGGGACATCTCCAACTAGAGCAGCTTGCCCAGAGCCCTGGCAAGCCTCACCTGCAATGCCTCCAGGGATGGGAACTCAACCACCTCCCTGGGCAACTTGGTCCAGTGTTCCACCACCCTCAGGGGGAGTCACTTTTTCCTAGTATCAAGTCTAAATCTATTCTTCAATTTAAACCCATTGTTCCTTGTCCTTTCACTGCAGGCCTTTGCAAACAGGCCCTCTGCAGGCTTCTTGGAAGTTCCCTTTAGGTACTGGAAGGTCACTAGTAGGTCCCCCCTGAAGTCTTCTCTTCTCCAGGCTGAACACTTCAGTCAGAGGCAGTTCACTCAGCTAGTAGCAACTTCTTGCCCACTACTCTGAGGCTTTAGAAGAGCTTTTTAAGGCTGCTGCATTTTCTGGGAGGGAACATCACAGGGCACCTACTGAGCCTGGCCTGATCTCACTTCAAATCATGTGTTGGCTGCAGCACAAGTGAGATGCACACAGCTTGGACACAGTGGGATGCCTTGCATCTTTTCTGAGCTGAAGTCAGAAAAAACCCTTCAGATCTTATGCAGATTAATTATTAGTTCTGTGTACCTGTTTTGCACATACCATGCCTTAGCCTGTACCCCTTGTTTTTAGTGAAGGAGCTGATTTGGTGTTGTGCACCTATTTTTCCCAAGCATTTGGGAAGATATTTAGTTGTGAGATGCTCTGACATGAGTTCAAAGCTAGCAGATGCAGTGGTACAGGATATGGCCTGAACAACTAGGAATGAGGGTTCACAATTTAGCAATATTATGGAGCTTTCTTCATTGCACAGAAAATCTTTTTATCCTCCTTTCTCTTCCCTGGCTCTCATCACAGCTGCATTTGGGATGCTTTGGGATGTAGGAGAGAGCTGGTGGTGATGTCATCCAAAGGATGCTGTGCACATTGCAGAAGGGAGGTATGGGGGTGGCTGTTCTATGGGCTTCAGGCTTTGAAATTTCTCATTTTGTGATAAATTGTAATAGCCAAGGACATAACGTAAGGTCTTGAAGTAGATTGGATTTAAGTGGAAAAAAAACCTCAATTTCAGGCTGAACCAAAGATCACAGCATTGGAAAGTTCCTTCACAGGTATCCTGAGGTTTCTGCTGCTTCAGGAGCAGTGGAAGATGTGCTGGCTGGGCAGGTGCTGCCCCTCTGAATGGGGAGGGCTGGGGCTGAGCTTTATGGCTCAACCTCCTTCAGAACTAAACCAGCCTTCTGCTGAGGGTCTGTGCTGAGATCCCCCTTTAGTTTACCTGAAGGATGCTACAAGCTGGTGCATGGCAGAAACAGGAGGCTTTTAGTTCTGGAGTGACCCATCTGGCTTCTGAGGAGCCCACAGAGGAGCTACATCCATGGGATGAACTGCTTTTCTTCTTACTTAGCTTGGTCCAGGCTGTCCCTTCAGGCAAACCATTGCTCTTTATGCTTCCTGGGAAATTCTCCCTCAAAACTGGCTGACCATCTTTGATTTATCAGAGAGAGAAAGCCCCTGAGCATCAGCTTTGCACACATGGCTCCCTTCACTTGCTGTCCAGGTTGCTGCAGCCTCCTGCAACCTCTGTTAACATAGATGCCTTATTAGCAAAATACATTCTGCCTCATTTCCTTTCCCTGAAGATTTTTATCCTTGCTAAGCCCTGAAGTTTTGCAACGCCAGGCTTGTGCTCACCAATATCCATCTCTTGATGCTTTTTACACTAAACCCTCTTTTGGCCTCATTATCTGTGACTGCAGTTTCCACTAAGACCTCCATCTGGGGTCATTTGCCGGGCATCCTTCATCTTAACTGTGCTGAGTTTACTTCCAGTGACAGTAACCCCCGTGAGTGTTGCTGCCTTAAAACTAGAACTTACTCTCTCCCATTAGCAATGCTGATGAATGAGCCCAGAACAAAACAAGAACTTAAAAGGGACCCTCTGCAAAGCAGAAAGAGTGCCCAGAGCTGCCTGAGTGGAGCAGCAGCATTTTGGTTTGTGCTGGAGAGGATGAGGAGCTGGCTTGCAATGATTGGTTTTACTTCATTTGGAATTCTCTGCCTATGTGTAGTGCTGTGAAGGATATCATTTTTTCATCTTATTGTAAAGTAGCTTTGAGGTACCAGGCATGAAGGATGCTATCTGCAAGTACATTTAGATGAGGGGGTAAAAAAATATTACAACCAACAACTGAGGCAGGTTTTTCATCTGCCTGCTAGCAGCAATGCACTCCTTGTTGCTGGCACAGCTTTGAGCAGTCCTTTTGGCCTCTTTGGGTCATTGCAAAATGAACTTAGTGCCTTTTTCCATCCCTACCTGTTGTGTTCCCCCACTAATAAACCTCCAAGGGCACAGAATCTGCTCTTGGAGGGTGAAGTTTGCTGCTAACTTCATTATTCTTCCAAAGACCCATTTGAGTGAGAGCAGGTTGGCTGCAGAAAGCTGTGCTGATAGCCTACAGCTAGTTTGGCAGAGCTATTTCTGTTTAAAAAGGAAAAAAGAGAGGGGAGGCGGGGGGGAAAGAAGCAAGCCAGCAGTTGGGGAATTGAGCAGTTCTTTATGCAGGTCTGTCTTCCTAACCTAATCAATTTTCACACCTAATTCTCTTCCACACTATCAGCAGTAGTAGAGGTGATGCTCTTAGCCACTGACCTGGAGAGGACAAGGGAGCCTGGTGGTTAGTGAGGATAATTTAGGGGTGACAGATGTGCTCTGAGTTATGCCTTTCTAAAGCACATGAACCCTGAGATTGCACAGACTGACCTGTACCACTGTACAAAGAAACTTGATGCTCCCACTTTCCAGAGCACCAGAGAGCAGATATTTCCATAGATACCTCAACTGCTTATGCTGCTATTTAAGTCACCCATCCTCTTGTCTCCTGCTAGAGGGAGAGCCCGAAAACCAGGGAGTGATGGGCACTTGGGGACAGTAAGAACTGCATGAGATGATGCTGGGATGGCTCTAACAAGCAGAATGGTGCCAGTATATCAGAGCAGATAGGTCCCAAAAAGGCTTCCCTGACAGATGCTGAAAGATGTCCAGGATATTTCTTAGTCTTGCTTCATATAATTCCCATTGCTGCTTAGGAGGCAGAAGGCACTTGAGGAGCACTTTCTGCTTGAAGATTTCAGCACAACATTTCCATCTTTTGAGTGAGGTGTGGAAATGCTCAGCTTACAACTTGCAAGGTCAGTGGAAAGTAAAAAAGATGCACAAAAATGTGTTGGAAGTATTTAGTAAATGATAAAAAACTTAATGCTTCACACCCTGCCTTGCCTTGAAATTGTTGCCTATCAATTTCTTGGAATCTGCTTCTTGTAATCAAATTGTGCTCCTCAGTTTGACAACCTTAATAAAGGTGTTGTGATAAAGGTGAATTAATTCCATTTCTGTCTGCAAACAGCCTATTGCTGAATGAGTCACTTTTAATATATTAATCAGACTTAATACAGCATTGTAAGAAGGATAAAAGTGCACTCTGATTTCCATTAGAAAGATAGTCTCAATCAAGCAGAAGCTAATCTAATGCTTAAGTCATTCTGTAATTCAATTGTTCTAACTGCAGTACATGTAAAAACAAGATGTGTTACAACAAAGGCTCAAGAAAGCCCTGCAGATATTTAGATCTTTATAGAAAAGAGTGATTTACATTTTCAATAAGCCTGATTTTTGTCTTTGGGGGGAAAAAAAAAAGTCTAATTCTTTTACTGTGAGCAAATATCTAATGGGAGGGTGTGTTTTTTTTACCTTGTCTGCCATGTTTTGGATAAACTAGCTTGTGCTGACCTTTAATTGGATTAGGCTGGGACTGACTGTCAGGGAGAAAAAAATTACTATAGATCTGGCAGCTTCAAAAGTAAGAAAAATCAACAGATGAAGAAAAATAATAACCTAACAAACCCCCCAAAAAAAAAGGATTGCCTTGAACCCTTTTTTGGCCTTGAATGGATTTATTTTACTAGCAGCTAATCTCTGCTGTGCAGAGCTATTTTTACCAATTTCCATTCATCACAATTATTATGCTTCTATTTTGAGCTTTGCTTGGGGAGATCCAGAGCTTTGCCATGAGGAGAGCCTTGTGTCCCTTTGCCAGAGGCTGGATAATGTCTTGTGGGCTTGCTCTGGCCCTAGCTGCAAAAGAAAGGGTTGTAATTATTCTGCTGAACATACTCAGCAGCTGAGTAACCATTGGAACAATTTGGTGAGCTCTTTGGTGTCTCCAGCCTTGTTATTTTTTTGCAGAAACTGGTCTTTCAGAGAGAAAGGGAGCTGGAGGGAGCAAAAGGAGGCTGATGAGGGGGAGAATATTGCTCTGAGGAAGTTAAAGTAGCACTATGGACCCTTAGTAAGGGATGAGTGAGTGGGAACAAATGATGGGTAGCAAACCCATTGGGGTTGAAATGGTTTTGCATTCGGCACAAGAAAGGAAGGCGGGCATTTTATAGTGAAAAATACTATGAGTGGCATGAAAACCTTTGGGATGGTTTCATGGAATCACAGAATGTTAGGGGTTGGAAGGGCCCTAGAAAGATCCTCTAGTGCAACCCCCCTGCCACAGCAGGATCACCTAGACCAGCTCACACAGCAATGTGTCCAGGCAGCTCTGCAATGGCTCCAGACAAGGAGACTCCACAGCCTCCTGGGCAGCCTGGGCCAGTGCTCTGGCACCTGAACTGCAAACAAGTTTCTCCTCAGCTTAATACTAAACCTCCTGTGGTCCAACTTGCTCCCATTCCCTCTTGTCCTACCATTGGATGCCATTGAGCAGAGCCTGGCTCTCTCCTCCTGACACTCACCCTTCACATATTTCTAAGCATTGCTGAGGTCTCCTCTCAGTCTCCTCTTGTCCAGGCTGAAGGGACCCAGCTCTCGCAGCCTGTCCTCCTAGGGCTCATGNTTTAAGATGAGCATTTATTGAAGGATATATCTGAAAAGCTGTATGCACTCGAGTGTGGTTTGCCCAGGTCACAAAACAAGCATTGCTTTTTTGCCAGCCTGTTACAACACCACTAGCTAAAGCAGAGTTAGTGGTAAGCCTTGGGTGCTCTAGTCTGTATAAATATTAGACTTGCTGATAGAGAGAGAGAGCTAATTAAGGTGATAGGATATCATCAGTACATTTTTCTTCCCTGAGACTTTATGAGCAGCAATTTGAAAAGATCCATATTAGAAGTCATTGAGGAACAAGTTAATGCTGCGTTGCTAACAATATTACCCTTCTACTCAAAGATTATATTCAAGAATAAATAGTGTACAGTAGCTAATTGCTAGCTGACACATTGTAATGGCTTTATCCTTCCAAAATTGGATCAGTCTGGTTTTAAAAACAAAAAGGAAAAGAAAGAAATGTCATGCAGTAACTTTTTAATTATTTAACGGTGGATTTCTCAAAGAATAATTGAATCTCTGCTCATGACTGCAGGGGAGAAGTTGGATTGGTAGGAATTGACAACATTTGCAACCCAGCTGACAGGGCTGCTGTTAAATAACCTATTATAGTCCCTGTCTCTAGTTTGCTGGCTTACGTTGCAGGCTGATGGCAGCTATCTGTTATTTTTAAGCTACTAGGAATTTATTTCTCTGGGATTGTTCCTCTCTGTAGTGCCGTAGGCACAACCATGGTGTGATATTAAAACACTCAGAAATCTGCAAAGGAAACCAGTTAACCTGAGGAAGCACAGTAACAAGTGTGTGGTGCTTGTCTGGAGCCATCATCCTGCTCCATGCTGTTTCTTACCACCCCAGCCCTGGTGCTGGGGACACTTCTGTAGGCAGCAGGGCTGCCCTGGGCTCTACTTACCTGGCTGTCTCACTCTTCTCACCATTGATTCCTCCAAGACAGCCAGAGCTTGCAGCCTGAGCTGAACTTGGTGCTCTCAAAGGGATTATTGGTCCCTTAGTGGCACCCAGCAGCATGTAGAGATGTAAAAAGTCATTTTTTTTTTTAGTTTTAAATAGTATCCCTTAAGCCAATTCCTTGCTTTGCTTCTCAGTCTGTAGGGATGGAGTAGATGTCATTGCCTACAACAGGAGGGTCTTCTAGGGGCCTGTGGTAGCAATTGTGCACATATGACAGTATGCACAATGCACAGTTGGATAATTGCAATCTCTCTACTAGCTGTAACCAAAATAGCTATCGCTGCCTTGAGTCCAAATTTTCTGGCAAGTTAGATGATTTGGTGCTCCTATTGAAATCAGCTGGTTGAGTCTGGAGCATCTTCAGCCTCCTTGGGGAATGAGAATCCCAAAGGCATGGCAGCAGGAGCAGCTGTGGCTCCAGCCTCTGATATGCCCTCACTGGAGGGAAAGGACAAGGGGCAATGGTTTCAAATTGGAGAAGAGTAGATTTAAACTGGACATTAGAAAGAAGTTCCTCCCCATGAGGGTGGTGGAACACTGGCCCAGGTTGCCCAGGGAGGTGGTTGAGTTCCCATCCCTGGAGGCATTGCAGGTGAGGCTTGCCAGGGCTCTGGGCAAGCTGATGTAGTTGGGGATGTCCCTGCCCAGTGCAGGGGGGTTGGACTAGATGAGCTGCAGAGGTCCCTTCCAACCCAAACCATTCTAGGATAAGCACACTGAGGGCTCAGAGCTTTACCAGGAGTGAGCCTTCAGCTACTGTCACATTTTCAAGCAGTCTAGCCCTTCTCTGGATTTGGTTCCTTCATCTTTCCTTTTCCTCTGTTGCCACCTTTTAGGCAAGGCTGACTTCTCTTTCCAAGAATAAAGCCTTAGTTTGGTTGTCTAAGAAACATCATATTGCGCAGATTGAACTTAAAATCATAATGGCTACATTAGTATGCCATAGGGCCCTGTTCCAGGAAATGTCTCTGCCTGGGAAAACTTCAGAAGCATGTGCTGAAAATGAAGCAAATGCTTTTTCCTTGACTCTGCCAGTTGGTTGGCTGGGTTGGGTCTGAGCCCTGGCTTGCAGCACCATCCTCCTGCCCTGTGGTTTGCTGCTAAGATCTAGCCATGAGAACTGAAATAGCAGATTTTGTGTTAAGCATGGAATTAACAGAACACTGGAGGGAAGCACTGACTTAAAAAGTTGTGCTTTAATTATCTGTCATGGGTTACAAAGGTAAAAGGAACAACTGTGATCATTTAGTCCGACTTCCTCTCTGCCTATAAATAACCATAAACAGCCTTTTGCTTAAACACAAAGCAGCTTTCTTCAGTGGATTCAATGTTGCATGCTGGAGATGCCAGAAAGAAGAAACATCTTGTTTTCATTATTTTATGTAGATTTGAAAGGGCTTTGACTCAAGCTGAGCTTTCTTTGAGGGAAGGGGCACCCTATGATGGGAGAAGCTGGGTCGGTGCAGGGGTTGGGGTATGGTGGGACACAATGTGGAGGTGGCTTGCACAGGAATCAGGCATCAGGTCCTCCTGGGAATAGTGTGCCATGCCCTAATGGGAGCAATGATGGAAGTGCAGGGGTGGTTTGTGTCTGATTTAAGCTATTTGAACCCTGACACAACAGGAGGAAGTGCAGATTGGGATCATCCAGCTTTAGCAATTAGCACCAAGGGTTGGAACTGTTAAGAAGTCCCTTGTGCTCCCCACTTCTTTTTTGCCATTATGTAGGCTTTGGGGTAGAGCAGCTATACAACCACATGATATAGCAGACCTTCCAACTCTTGTATTACATCAATACATGTAGTTCTTTGGGGAACAACACATCATGCTCCTTGCACTGAGGAACCAGCACCAGGTAGCCCTTGGCTCATCCTGGGGTGTGATGAGCACTTTGGCCAGCAGCTGGAGTCTGCAAGGACAGCTGTGCCATTGGCTCCTCTTCCATCAAATCTTGAGCCCTCTCTTGTCTTAATCCTTGTTGATGGTAAGATCTGTCTTTTTGGCTGAGAAATAAGGCCAAGGAGAGGATACCCATCAGTCCTCCCTGGGACCCATGTTCCTGCTGTGGTGCTTAGCCACTGCAAAGTATCTTGTGATGCTCTGTTCAAAGGATGGGATATAAAATTGAAGTTATATTTCCTTCTAAAAACTCCTTCTTAGTGCTTCCATGGTCTGCAGGATCTGGTCTTCAAACCAGGTGGTGATGGGCTGCAGTGTAAGCTGGTCTGGTAGCTGCAGGGGTGTTTGTAGCATGTGTTTGCAGTAGGTGCTGGGCATCACCACGGGCACTGGTGTGACAGGCACTCTGTTATTCTAAGCATTAGTGTTTGTGTGCATTTTACACATTATAGTGTTGCATTATTTAGAGGTCATGCATTATTAAACACTCTTCTCAGCATGGAGAGTAGGTCACTTCCCCCCATTCCTGCTGCTCTGCCTGAGTGGGTTAGGATGCTGTCTCTTATGTAATCCTTGGGAGCTGATGCCTGAATAATGGACATTGTAATACTATAGAGCTGATTAATAACATTTAGTACTCCATTAATGAGGAGTCTGAGTGAAATGTGCATAGGAGACATCTGTGTTATGCTGGGTTGGTTCCTTCTGCTCGAGTGTTTGGAACAAGAAGAAAAATCATTACTTACTTAATAATGATGTGCTTCCTAAAAGAAAGGCTTGTAAATTCATTTTTATGCCCATAATCGTATTTTTCAGCTGTAAGAAGAGTGAGGAAGTGGGGAATTGTCTCTTTGCCATCTTCATGACAAAATGTATATAATGATTACAAGCATGTAATAAGAGTGTTTGTCCTAGCTAAATGTTTCCTCACTTCTGTTAATCAGCATTCCTTTGAGAGCATGGCATGCAGTTTGTGGAAGGCAATGCAATCACTGGGGTGGTGTGGCAGATTTAAATCAGTAATAAAAGCCCTGGGGAAATTAACAAGACAAAACATTAACCACAGACTAAACATTAACATATATTAGCATTTTTATTACACCTGTAGAAATGGTGAATGTGCTTGGTTACTACTATTAAAAAGTTTATGTTCTCTCCCCTATCATTGCAATGTATATTTTTTTTTGGTTTAAGCCCTTTAGAATTTAATTAAGTGGATTTCTATAGCAGTGCTTGAGTAATAGACTTGAGGTTCATTTTTATGGTGACTCTGAAGATAAACAGGGCACAAATGCATTCTTTATAATGCTAATAACATGCATGACATGTAGCAGAGCAGGTTGTTAAAAAGAGCTGGGGAAGAAGCACCAATGCAGGATATGTTACTGAGGCTTTAAGCCTTAGTGGTCAAATTGGGTTTCATCACTGACTGATGCTTAGGGTTTAGTGGGCACTAGCTGGTTCCTCTGAAGGTAGCATGCTTTCTTGAGGTCTCTGGTTGTCTCTTCTGTGGCTATCACAGCAAATCACTCTTTCAGAAGCTGTGTTCAAATCAATTACAATAGTTAATCGCTTTTCAGTTTAATGTGCAGCTTCTCCCAAAGGAAACTCGGGAATAGTTATAAAATGACACATGTGAGCTCCAGAGAACAGAGAAGATTGCAGGAGGAAATCTTCAAAAATGAGGCTATCCCCTTGAGGGGGGAAAAAAAATACTGTGTCTTCCTGGAGAATGAATCTATAAGCAGAAGAGTTCATAGAGAAGACAAATGGAAACTCCATGTAAAGTTTAAGCAAAGGTCAAATATAGCAAGCTCTCCTTTAGAGCAGTGTGCAGCTTATGGGCTGAGTAAGAAGCAGCAGTAGCAGGTATTCAACAGTGTCTAATGCACTCTCTTCTCTTCCAGGGGGAAGCTGATTAGCTTTTCAGCTTTTTATTAAAAAAAAAATCTTTGAGAAAATTACCTTTACAATACTCTTACTCCTCAAAGTGATGCTGAGATTGCTGCTGAGGATCATACGTGTGCTGATTTCCAATCTTCCCCCTCCTCAATTTGCTTGCTGCTGTGCAAGGTGAGAGGTTTTTGCCCTGTGTGACTGCCATGCCACGTGGCTGGGCAGCTGAGTCTGATCAGTGGCCCTGGTGCTGTGAGCAATGCCATCCCACCATGGCCAGGCTCAAGGAAGGTCCCCACAAGAGTTTTGCTCTCTATCAGCTGCACCAAGGCTGTGCTGTTTGCACAGAACCTGCTATATAATTCAACCCTAGCCAAGTGGTAGTTTCTGCTGGCTCGAGGGCACCCACGTAGAGCAATGTTGTGCTTGACACCCTTGTAGTTGATTCAGCTGGAGGCAGCTGTAGTGACAGATCTGCTCCCTGGCTGCTCGCGGTTCATCGTTTCCCTACAGCCGCAAGCAGGTTCCCTGCAGTCCTCTGGCACCTCTTACCTTAAATTAATGGGGAAGTGTTAAAGTGGGCTGATAGTGCTACTCCATTAGCTTTGTCCCTGTGCTCCTCTCAAATCAATGTTCCCTCTAAAGTGGAGCCATTATGCAGCTTGTGGCTCCCAGGAGTGTCAGGAGCCAGCTGCTTCCCATCCGGCATGGGGACCATGAGCAGCTGCCAAGCCCTGAGGAGCCAGGGGGTCCCTGAGGAGCAATGCCCCCCTGGCAGGCATGGTCTGTCCTTGAGGCTGGCATCAAGAAATGGGGCAGCAGGTAGCAGTTGGTTAGAGGCAGAATGTTCCCTTCACGGCCTGAGTCACGCTTGCATGGAGGAGGCTAATGAAATCAGGTAATTAGTTGAGTTTGTTAATTAGCTAGGGCAGGGAAATTTTGCTTTGGCTGTTTTACAGTGTTGGTAGCTTTAGGGGCTTGTAAAAGTTCAGGACTTGTGAAGGGTTTTGCTTTCCTTGTGTCCCCTTGTGGCAGTTTTGCCACGTGGCTGGGCAGCCTCTTAAAACCAAACAATTCTCTTAAAACCAATCAATCTCCTCTCTCCCCTCCCCAATCCTTGTTGCCAAAAACTATGCAGCCATTTGATTTACTCTTTTCTTTTTCATGGCCTTATGCTTCAAAAACTTCAGCCTGTTCTGGGACTCTGGATGTGTGACATGAAATAAGAGACTGCACAGCTCTTGCACTGAATGCACTTTAGTAAGGGCTGGTGTATATTTATGATCCTGGTGGTAGTGTGTGGAGCCTGAGGGGAGGAGTTGGTGGTTCCATTCTGTCAGTTTGCTTTGAATTTCCTGTTTATGTTTGTGTGGTGGGAGGCAATCCTGGATTGCTGCTGTCACTCGATGCTGTGATCAGATGTGCTGCCTGCCTTTGGCTTTCACTCCTGCAGACATCCCACCTTGCTGGGAATCTGACTGTCCTTAGTCTGCTGCTCCTGCCAAAGCAACCAATACCTGGAGAGCTGAAGCATCACACTTTTATCCCCTTCAAGGTCTGAGGCTTGTGCTGTCCCTTTTCTGACTGCCCTGCAGTTGTATTTTTCTGGACTTTTTAAAACTTGGAGCTTGCTTTAACATAGGAGTGATTAGGAGGAGACTGGGAAGCTGAGTTCATGTGCTCCTGAGTTTGTAGCAGGGACTTAGGGCAAAGATTAAAACACATGTCTGAGCTGTTGTCCTAGGACTGCTTGTGGCCCAGCAGGCTTTGGCAGATGATTTGTGAAGTTCCCCCCCCCAAAATGCATGCAATGCCACCCCTGCAAATGAGCAAGCAATCTGTTACTCCTCCATTCTCTCACTTTTTTAAAGTTCAGATCTCAGCTGGGTTTTTTGACTTAAATGTGACAATCATTTCACCATGACTCTGCAAGATGGCCTGCAGGCTGTTGTTTTGTTGTTGGTTTTTTTTTTTTCCTGGAAAGGTTAATTGGCCCTTGAATAAAAATATGAGTAAGAACTTGGATGCACTGCTCAAACTTTTCACTTTCTATCTATAAAGATTTCATCTGCTGTTTCATGTCAGGGCTTAAAACAATCCTGTTTGTGGTTTCATCCCTGGCAGAAGCCTGTGGTACCAAGACACTGTGGAGGGCTGTGAGGGTACAGCTGATCATCCCCAGCTCTCATGCAGGAGCTGGGAGCAGAAAGGCTGCAATGAATACCTTCAGGGCAGGGGGGGAGACAAGGCAGCCCCAGTGGCCTGGTCCCTTTGCTGTTTGAAGTGTGTTCTCCACTGGTGCCATTGTTGGGGCTGTCGCTCTGACCCTCCCCTCCCATTCAGTGTGTCTCAGCATCCTTGGGAAGAAAGTCTTGATCCTGGACTTGCTCTTCTTTGACGGTTCAATAGGTTTTCCCAGCTGAAAGGCAGGCTTTGGAAAGGGAAGTGGGAGCTTTACACTGAGCTAGAGAGAAACAAATGGAGTCATTACAAATGGCAGCTTAAAATACCTGACCTTTCCTTACTTTTCTCTTCTGCTTTATGTGCCTGTGCAGCAGTGATGCTTCTGTGGCATTGCTTGTTCTGTGCTCACTGTGCTATAGCTTTTGCATACCTTGTGTTTCCCTGGGGTGGTTTCATGGCAGCTGTCATCTCTGATCTCTCCAGGAGCTTGGAGGGCACCCTTGGTGGGGGAGGTCCACAGGCTCCTGAGCATCCTTGTGCTCTCATGCTGATCTCCCTATTTCGGGGATGGTGGTATCAGCCAGCACTGAATGTACAGACCTATTCTGCAGTAGTGGGGTCTCAGATGTCCCAAATGGCCTTGTCCAGGTCTCCTGCTGCCCTGTGATTTCCTCCTAGTCCTGGCTGCCTTTGTCAGGGAACTGTGAATTTTATGAGAGGGACAATTGCTAAAGGAAAACCCTAAAGGCAAAGAAGACAGCCTAAAATGTGATGTTTGATTTTCTTTCTCTTTTCCTCCCACTGTTTTTTAAGCCTGCCACATGATTTAGGGAGAGCAGTAGGGCTGATACATTCTTCTGCAAGACCTGGCTTTGACAAGGTGGAGAGGAAACACAACCAAAAGAGGTCAGTGGAGAAAATCCCAGGTAGGATGCTGCAGACACTGCACCCCTGGCAGCTGCTGGATGAGCCACTTGGGCAGAGGAAACCACAGGTGCAGAAGAAATCAGTGGCAGCAACTCTTCCTGTGGTGCTGTGAACCAGAAATGGCAGTGTCCAGCTCCCAGGAGTGTCTTTTATTCTTTGTTTTATGGCAGCCTGAGCAAACAAACTGTGCTGCTCTTGATAACGAAAAAGGTGACATTACTAATTTATTTGCCCACCCTGATGCAAGATGTAATAGAACAGAATTAATCTCTTCTCTTTACACATCAGATGCTTGTAGCTTTGGGCAGCGGGTGTGCTTTTAGCCTGCAGTGTGCAGCTCACTGGGAGTTTAACTGACTGTCTTGCTTCAGTGTGGTGTGAAGATAAATGAGGTGCTGCAAGGAACAGGCATTTTAAGGGTGCCTGGATATGGCAGTGGGATGAGGCTCAAGGAAAGAGGGCTTAGTGTAAGCTGTGGTGCTTTCATGGCTGAGCCTCCTTCACATCCCAGCACAGATGAGTGCTGTAGAATAGCACAGGGTGGTTGAAAAGGAGAGTTTGCCAGCAGCAGTGGTGCCTCGAGGGGACAGCTGTCCCTCAGTGGTCTCCCAGAGAAGGAAATGACTGCAAATTCATCCACAGCAGCTACTGCAGCAGTAGCCATGGCACTGCTGGCTGAGTCTTGGGACAGTGGCTACACGAGAGAGCTTTAATGAGGCATTTTGGATTCCTTCCCTCGCTGCTGCAGCACGTTACCGAATCATCTGTATGCTCATGAGCTCATTTGTGTCATTAACAGAGCTCTGTTAATCAAGACCTCCCATGGTATGATTGGGCTGAAGCCACAATGCTTGCTGTATTTGGGGCTTTGATTTTTTTTCATTAGCAGCAATGATGTGTGATGCTCATCCCTGGGCACCTGCAGTGCAGCCAGTGGGGATGCTGAGCTACCTTGTGATGCAGAACCAAGGTCTTAGGGTTTACCTTCAGAGGGGGAGATGCTTCTTAAAAGTCTAGCTAGAGAAGTGGAGCACAGAGCCTTGAGATTGTATCCTTTAGATATGAGGAGAAATTTCTTTACTGAAAGGGTTGGAAAGTCTTGGAATAGGCTGCCCGGGGAGGTGGTGGAGTCACTATCCCTGGAAGTGTTTAAGAAACATTTAGATGTGGTACTTAGGGCCATGGTTTAGTGTTATGGCAGTGCTAGGTATGGTTGGACTTGATGATCTTAGAGGTTTCTTCCAGCCTTTGTGAGGTGCTGTGGCTTTCATCAGGGAAGGAGCAGGGAACAGCTTAAGCCCCCTCCAGCCAGGATGTATTTAACCCAGCACAGGGAGATTTGCTGGTCACACCAGCAGCTCAGGGGGTTTGATAGCCACAGAGGCACTTTGATGCCCAAAAATTTTGCCTGAAGTTTCCTGCTTTCCTACAATATATGTATATATAAAAGGGTGTAAAGGAGGACCTGGGCAAGCTGATGTAGTTGGGGATGTCCCTGGCCAGTGCAGGGGGGTTGGACTAGATGAGCTCCAGAGGTCCCTTCCAACCCAAACCATTCTAGGATTCTATAAGAGTAAGGTTGCCTCCTTAGGGGACAGCAGTTTGCTTTCAGGTGCTTCTGTGAGCTATGACAGAGATGGGGATGACAGGACAACAGAGCAGCTCATGTGCAGGTGCCAGTGTGCCTCTTGGTTATTTTTCGTGCAGTGTTTGTGATCCTAACCCTTCCTCTGTTTTCCAGATCAGCAGGCTATGTGGCCATGCTCAGCAGAGGCAGTATCGATCAGCTAATTACCCTGAAGACCTATTCACTGACAAGAAAGTCCTAAAAATGACTCCTATTGAACAAGAAGAAACTTTGTCAAGCAGGAGGAGGTGAGAATGCTCAGGCTGAGTGATGTTCCCATGAGATGGGCTGCAGGAGTGGTCACCACATGGAAGTGGTTGGAAGAGCTGCTCCTTTTCCTTACCCATAAACCTGCAGCTGGTTTTGCCTCTGAACTTCTGAGCTGTTCTGTGGCTGGCTCTGAAGTGCAGCAAGGTGTCTACATGTGTTTTCGCACCTAGTGCATCTTTACTTTAAACCTGTACAGGTACCTATATGGCCACAGGAGGTGGTTTATGCAGGAGGTGAATGTCTGAAGCACCTCTACAGTTTGTATCAGCAGAGTTGTGGCCTGAACTCCCACCCTTTGGAGGGGCTTTGGCTCCTCAGGCAAACCTATTGTTTATTGGCATGGTCAGTGATGGATGGGTTGGTGCTTGTGAGACCCTGGCAGGTTGTGTTGTGGTGACCCAAGGGAGGACTTGGGTGGCCCTTGGCCTCCATGGCTCTGCCTGCACAGGCTGTGTCAGTCTGATCAGGGCAGAACCAGGCTCCTGCTTAGCAGAAAGGCAGAGCAGAGCAGTGCAGAATCCTTTGCAGGCGCTGGGATGTCTTCTCCGTGTTTCGCCTGCCCCCAGCTGGCAATCGAGGGCTTTGTCCTGAGAGGGAACCCCACAAAATCCCCAAGTAGAGAGGGATGGAGGGAGCTGGGCATCCTCTCTGCACCCCAGACTGCCTAAGCTTGCTCTGACAACCAAGTGCTGCTGGGCACCTCCCCATTGCTGGCAGGGCATGGAGGTCCCACTGCTGTGGGCACCTGCAAAGCTGAGGGAACTGCCAGCAGCCTGAGCACTTGCTGCTCAGATGAACCCCCAGGTATGTGTCACTTGGGCCAGCAGCACCTTTCCACCTCAGCCCTTGACTGAATAACATCAGAGGATGATGCAAAACGCTGCCTGAGGTCAGAAATAAGACTGCTGCTTCATGGCTTGTTTGCACCCAGCTGCTTTCTTGTTTTGTTTGTGTGACTACCTTCACTAGTTAAAATGCATCAACCTTATCTTCTTTTTCCTCTTTTAACTGAGCACCAATTTCTCCCCTTTCTTATAGGGAACTCATTATGAAGCTCAAGTCCCACAGCAGTTTTTACAGCACCTTGCCAGAGTACATCTGCAACCACAGCTCTGCTATTCACAATGACACTCTTTGCTGGAATGGACAAGAAGTTGTGGAGAGGTAAATCACATCTCCTTTCTCTTTGCTCTACCCAGCACTGCTTATCTTTTGTTACCTAGGTGCAGGAGTGGTCTGTGACCAGGACAGTGCTCATGCCCTTTTGCAGAGCTGATGTCCACCTGCACTGCAGCTCACATAGATGTGCAAAGACTGCATGGAGAGGAGAAGTGGTTAGGTGCTGCCCTCCACTGAGATTTCTGCTATGAAAGCCCTGCAGCCATGGCTGGTTTTGGTCAGGATGGGTTGGTAGTGGTGTGCTTCCCCTTTAGAGGGGAAGCAAGTGTTAATAGAAATGGAGATTTATTTTTTTTTTTCCCTTGCAAAAAATGCCCCTTGGGGATGTTAAAGAATGTGAAAATAGAACTTGGAAATGTTTTTTTTATAATTCTACATGAATCTCTTCTAATCACCCCACTTTGCAAAGCATCCTGTGCTGTTAAGTCGTTTGCATAAGGGAAGAAATAGAAATAAAATCAGGAAGTGGTAAAACGTTGAGATATTAATTATGACTTCTTGCTCAGTAACCTCAGGGGGTAATTAGCCAGTACTTGCAATACTGACCTGAAACACTGAAGGGACCAAAATAGCATCAAACTCTAGTTTGGAAAAAAAACCTGCTAAAGCATTTTAAGATCATGTGTTTTATAAAATGTACTTACTTTGCCTAAGGAAAACTGTGTCCTCTGTCTGTACTTAGTTATGGAACCTCAAGAGTTTCTAGAAATAAGTTCAATTGGGAAAAAAAATACTATTTCAATGTTGTCTCACTGATTGTTACTTAAAACTTCTTAGTGCTATAAACACAGCAGCTTTGTAGGGGAGGAGCTAGGATGAGACTTTGCTGATGACAGTTCCCTGGGGCCATGGCTAGTGGCCCTGGAACAGGTTCTGCTGATGCCACAGCTGGGTCAAGTGGCAGCAATGGAAAGGTGCTGAGTCCAGAGCCTCCTGCAAATGTAAGGGTCAAGTTATTAGCAGGTTAAGCATGGTTTGAGATGATAGCTTTCTGCTGAGAATCCCACTAGACTGGCATAGGCAGAGCTGTCACTCTAGATCCCCTGCTGCAGTGCTGGGGTGGTGGTGGCACAATGCAGCAGCTCATGGAGATCATAGAATCCTAGACTGGTTTGGGTTGGAAGGGACCTCTGGAGCTCATCTAGTCCAACCCCCCTGCAGTGGGCAGGGACATCCCCAACTACATCAGCTTGCCCAGAGCCCTGGCAAGCCTCACCTGCAATGCCTCCAGGGATGAGAACTCAACCACCTCCCTGGGCAACCTGTTCCAGTGTTCTACCACCCTCAATGGGAGAAACTTCTTCCTAATGTCCAGTTTAAATCTACTCCTCTCCAATTTAAAACTGTTGCCCCTTGTCCTTTCCCTCCAGGCCCTTGCAAACAGGCCCTCTGCAGCCTTCTTAGAAGTTCCCTTTACATGCCATGGCATGTGGAGGGAGCAAGGCAGGGAGAGGAGAAAGTGTGAGTACATGAAGGGGGCACCAAGATTTCAGCCCTTGGCTGTTAAGTTGAGGATTAAGTCCTCTGCTATGCCTGAAGAGTACTGCATCCAGTTTTGGGCTCCTCACTCCAAGAGGGACATGGAGGTGCTGGAGAGGGGACAGAGGCTCCCAAGCTGCTAAAGGGCTTAGAACATAAGCCTGAGGAGGAAAGACTAAGGGATCTGGGCCTGTTTAGCCTGGAAAAGAGGAGATTGAGGGGAGAGCTCCTGGCTCTCTAGAACTACCTGAAGGGAGGTTGTAGAGAGGCAGGGACTGCTCTGTTCTCCCTAGTGGAGAGTGATAGGACAAGAGGAAATGGATGGAAATTGCCCCAGGGGAGGTTCAGGCTAGACATGAGGAGGAATTTCTTTGCTGCAAGGGTTGTGAGCCATTGGAACAGGCTGCCCAGGGAGGTGCTGGAGTCCCCATCCCTGGAGGTGTTTAAGAGACAGGTAGATGTTGCATTGGGGAGCAACATTTAGCAGGTTGCTAGGGCTAGGACAAAGGCTGCACTGATGATCTCCAAGGTCTCTTCCAGCTGGAACTGTTCTAAGAGAGCATGCTTTTCCACTTCTCTCCTCCTTATGCCCTCTGATCTGTGGCACAGATGTCACCACCTCTGCCAGCTCCTAGGAAATATTAGTAGCAGCTGCCTTGCAGGCAGGTTATTGGAGTTTTTTGGTGCAAACTGACAGGGATGCTGAGAGTTATATCCCCCACCCCCTTGCAGGGGTGTCCTGGAGGGAGAAAGGCTTGCTTGGCTGGGCAATGAAAGCAGTGTGGCTGGTGGACACGTGGAGGAGGAGGTTTAAATACCCCATGAAGGGGAGGGTGTTCAGGAGGGAGATGCACAAAATGGGAATAGCTGTTGCCCCTTAAACACAACTGCTTTCTCCTGTTGTATTTTTAGCATCTGCAACCATAACACTTGTCAGGGTGACCCTCTCCTCTCCACAGGCTGAGAAAGTCTTATACCTGGTGGTGTTTTCACCAGTGAAACTACAGCAGGAACTCAGCTAAATAAAGCTGAGCTAAGATAATAGTCCAAGGGTGTTTCTCTCTCATGACCTATTTCCAGAATGCTTCAAATAGAAGAAAACATGTAGTTCAAATGGTCTCTAAAGCCAATTGCATTGCTTCATGTGGAGCCAAAAGTGACTGCTTCACGTGCCCAGCAGCATCTCTTTCAGAGTTTGGGAGGATTCTCAAAGATCAGGAGCATTTAAGGTAATGATGCTGAGTACCCCACACCATCAGTTTCTCTATTTCAGTGTTTTCCCCAAGAGGGAGCCAGGCAGCTGTTCTACCATGGAAGAGCTGTTTTGCAAGCTGCTCTGAGAAAGTGCATTCTATACTAGAGTGTTTCTGCTGTGGCTACAGCAATTTTCCTGCTGGATTGGTGTGCACTTGTTGGTTAGCAAACTCCAGCTTGCTACTTTGTGCAAGAAACTCAGTGGGTTTGGCATCTCTAGTATTAATTTTAGAATGCTGACCTGGTCACCTGTTACCCAGGGGTTTAGGATGTGGTGCTTTGAAATAATGGCTTGCAAACAGTGGCAACCATCCAAGGAAGGTGGATTTTTTTTCTGATCATGCAGAGCAATGCCTGTCTCTTTTGTTATGCTGTTGCTGTGTGATTGAAGAACATAAGCCAAAGTGGGAAGTAGAGGGGGGGGGGAAAAAAAAGGCAACACGTTACTGCTTTTCACACTTCTCCAAGTGTGCAAAAACATGCTGTGCTTTTATGGGGCACCACAAGTTCACAGCAAAAGCCACACATGGCATGCTCCACCACTTGTGAAGAGCTTGTGGAAGGGCTCACAGTGCTTGGCTATTTGTGGTAGCTGGGGACAAGACCTGCTGGATGTCTCTCTGCATCCTTGTGCACCTCTTTGCAGCTTTCATAGCATCCTAGAATGGTTTGGGTTGGAAGGGACCTCTGGAGCTCATCTAGTCCAACTCCCCTGCAGTGGGCAGGGACATCCCCAACTACATCAGGTTGCTCAGGGCCACCTCTCCAGCTTGTCCTAGGCTCAATTAATTGACAGGCACTTCTTTGAGATAGCAGAGGGCTAAGCATGCAAACAGGGTGAGTGATCAACAGCTTAAACCTGCTAAAGTGAGGGTTACCATCATGCCCTTCCTTGGCTCTGTCTTCATGCCCCATTTTCCCCTCTACACCCATGCTGGTGGTGTTGGGTGGAGAGATGATGTTGTCCAGCCTCTCTCATTCAATGTACAAAAAATTATCAGTGATTCTTATCACTGAAGTCCTGACAGAATAATTAGCTCATCTAAAGACTTCAGCTTAAGTCAAGTTGGTGTTGAGATACCAAACTCCTCTCAGTTTCTGCTGGAGTTAGGTGTCTGAATCTCAAAGGTGATTTGAGCCTTATATATGGTATTGGCTTTTACAGCATTTAATAGTAAAAGCCTATTAAAATCTAGATTCTCAAAGTTTCATAATCGACTTAAATGAATATATTCCTTTAAGCTGTTCTGTGTTAGAATGACAGCAACATTAGCCCAAAACTTGCAAGCACATGAAGTATTGCTATTAGGTACTGGCATTTCCAATTCCACAGGACAAACTTGTACATTGATCTAAATCACCTGCCTAACTTTTGTTCTTCCAAATTAACACATTTTTAGCACCTTGCCAGATTCTCTTCTGCATGCTCAGATTTCCCTGCTGTTGCCAACCTGCTGTGGTTTGGTTTAATCATACAAATCATAAACAATGAAAGCACAATTGGAAGCAAGAGAGAAAAAATGAGATTCTGTGATTAGAACAAAGAAAATTCCATGCTAGCAATAACCCTTTAGTTCATTAAGGGTTTGGTTATTTCTGGCAGTGCTGCAAAATATCTGATACAATGGAGTCCCAAAGAGGGAGGCTTGTATAACTTTTCAAGCACATAAAACACAGCTTTGTGGCAAATGTAAGCTGTAATGAAAGGATAGTAGGCAAATTCAGTGGGTTATTGAGTGGTCATAATTGTTTCCAGAGTATTTCAGAAATTAAGGTCATGATTCTTTCTCTATTAAGCCTGCTTCTTGGTCTCAGGTTTAGCCAATTCTTCCATAATCTGTCTTGAACTTAACTGATGTAAGAATAGAGGGAGACTTCAGACTGTCATTTTATGCTACAAACCCCCTTTGTTTTGCTATGAATATTTCAGTTTTTGCTGTCCCTTCTTAAAGCCCTATCTCCCAGAACCAGATGATTACCTGAGACTTGATGTTTATAACCAAACTAACATCTGCAGCACACATCTTGGCTGTAGTACATTGCATGGAGTAGTTGGGAAGAGGCAGCTCTTCCTTTTGGCAGGGAACTGCTCCAGCAGGATCTCAGAAGCCTTTTGCAGTCATGAGACCAGGCAAGGTGTTGATGTTTGGAAATCTAGCAGAAAATGCCTCCTTTTTGTTGAGGTGAGAACACTCCCCACTGAGAGTGTTGGATCCTCCTGGTTGCTTTTGAAGAAGCTTGCTCAGAGCTGCCGGTGGTGGAAATTGACTGCAGCACTGCGAGCTCTGCACTTAGTGCAAGCAAACAACTGAGTGCATGCTGAAAGCTAGGAAGGTACCTGAGGAGCCATACAGCCCACCTCTCTCTTGCTTCTTGAATCCTCATATAACAGGTGCTTGCACATGGTCAAGAAATGGTGGGACCATCATCATGGCCAGGCTTCACAAACGCAGCTCCAGGGAGGGATCCATCCACACTCTTCCCAAGTGCTTTTTCCAAGGGTCTGTAGCTGTGCTGTCCTCACAGAAGACCTCAGATCATTAGTATGTTCATCAGGTGGTTGTCTTTAAAATTGTTGTTAGTGAGGGCTGCTTATCAGCACATTTTACAGCATGACATTTGTCTCTGGAAAATACCACATCCCTAGCAGGAGCTCATAGCTAGGGAGCCCCAGCAACGAGATGCTGCTGCCTGACGTCAAGACACATCAAAGAGGAAAGTATTTTGAGCTTTGCTTGTGAAGTGGAAGCCAGAGCATGCTCATGTTGCAACACTGATATCCCTTTGGTGCAGGGATGCCCTGGGACCATGGGATGGACTTTAACCACTGTGCATATTTGCTGTTCAGTGTGGCTATCACCATGGCAGAGGCATGTGATGGGTTTTGTGGAGTGGCACGAGTGTCCTGCAGAAGGGGATGTTTTAGTGGCATGTGTCAAGATGGCTCTGAGATTTCTCCTTTTCTGCACTGGCTGGAGAACTTGAGAGGAAGGTGATGCTTTGGCTTGGCTTTGCAATGGAACCTGCAAGCCCACCAGCTCTGCAGCAGCTTGGGGAGATGCAGGGGAGCATGCAGAAGAAGGGACCCCCCAGGCATCTAGCTCAGTGGGGGATGCAAATGCATGTCTCTGTCATATTTAGGCCTGGTTCCTTGGCCCAGGCTGCAGAGAGGAGTGCCAGCTGCCTTTTCCAGCTTTTCTGGCATTTCAGGAATGCTCATCCCTCACTGAAGCTACATTTCCAAGTCTTTAACCCTTTGATTGGCTGTGTGCCATGGTGGCCCTGGTGCTCAGGCAGAGAGGGGCACAGCTGAGGGGTAGGGGTGTCCCCCACCTTGTACCTGAGTGTACCAGGAGGTCTTGAGTTAGCAGCACAGAGGCAGTGTGTCCTGAAGCACCTGAGCCAAGCAGGAGCATGTCTCTGGCTCTTCAGATGTAGCATGTCCTTGTGCATCTGCTGCTTTCTGATTCATTCTCAAAGATGTGCAGCTTGCAGTGCCCACTGCCTTGCTACTTCAAAGGACTTGTGTAATGATGCAAATGGTTCATTTTGGGCCTAGTATGTACCCTTGTACCTAGACAGATGGGAAGCACCAGATGGTGGCACTCTGTTTCTCCAGCATCACTGTTTTAGGGAGAGTTCCCTTTGCAAACACTTTTCAGATTTGTTTCCTTCTCTGATAGACTTGTCCCTCTAGGGGAAGGTAATCTGAGGTCTTCACCATCCCAGCAGAACCTTCTGAAAAGCAATTTCAATCTTTATACATGTAGTTGTGGAGAACCACTGCTGTAGTACTGTTCCTCCCTCCTGAATGATGTCATGTAGGCTACAGAAATCCTCTCTGGCAGTTGTGTGAATGTCAGAAGGGATTTTATCCACCCAAGCCCAAGCAATTGAGTTTTTGTGTATAAAACTGTTTAGGAGAGAGATTGTAGTAATTTGTGTATACACCCAACGGGCTTGGTTCTGCTCTTGCCGAAATTTGTGGGAGGTTTAATCCTGCTAGTTAGATCTCTTCAACCTCAGGAGACTTTTCTGCAAAGTACTTTAAAGCTCCATCAGCGTTTTTAAATTAAACTTACAGTGACACCCAAAAAGGTAATTTCTTTGGCATCTAAAGTCATGTGTCTTGTGGATGCTTCTGGTCAGTCACCAGGTGTGTTTGTCAGCTTGGCACAGCAGCATGAAGTGACTGTGTGACAAGTGAGCATCAGCTTGAGTGGTTCACTGCTCCCAATGCCTTTTTGCCCTGCAGAAAGTCAAACTCAAGGATTTGCAGAGCTAGGCAGGTCTGTGCTTGCAGCAGCAGCCTCCTCCCACGAGATGGTGCTCAGAGCATTGCAGTCCTCATTGTCTCTGCCCGGAGACCAGATGCTGGCCATGGGCTGCTGCTGGCACTCCTGCTTTTCCCAGTCACTTAACTTTCAGCCTACAAGAAGCCTCTAATTGCATGTTTCAGTGCTTTTCTGAACTGGGAGCTATTGTGTCTCAGGTATAGCTGAGTTTTGTACTTCCCAGGATAATGCAACTATTAAAAAATGACCTAGATAAACAAAGTGTGTGTTTTGCAAAATGATGAGTCCTAGTGGGAGGCTCCAGCATGGAGAAAGGTGTCTGGGTGGAGAAGAGAGCTGTTGGGGTCAGTACAGTTCACCTGAGCAGCACCACATTGCAGCTAAAGTGCTGTGTGATGGGTTGACTGTGCAGGCAAGCTGCCATAGTGTTGAGGAGCTGGTTAGGCTTGGGAGACCCAAGTTACAGTATCACAGTATAGATTAGGGGTTGGAAGGGCCCTAGAAAGATCATCTAGTCCAACCCCCCTGCCAGAGCAGGATCACCTAGACCAGGTCACACAACAATGCATCCAGGCATCTCTTGAATATCTCCAGACAAGGAGACTCCACAGCCCTCCTGGGCAGCCTGGGCCAGTGCTCTGGCACCCTCACTGTAAAGAAGTTCCTCCTCATGTTGATGTCTCTGCTTTGCCATGCTGCTTCTCCTGCACCTGGACAAGCTGTTTTTGTCTGTAAACAGGAATAAACACAGGTGTGTGCTCCCCTGTTAAGAGGTGACAGACACTTCCTTTCTCCCACCCTTCTTTCTTACCTCCTTCAGGGTTGTCAGCTCTCAGCTGAGCTGTGTGTGGGGACTGCCCAGTGCTGGGGACTTGGCTCAAGATGCAGAGCACTCCTGTACATATATCTCCTGCTCCAAAAAAAGCTTTGGAGTGGAAATCAGCCTCCGTCCTGTATTTTAAATGACGTCTGTATTTCAGATCAAGGACAGATTCCTGCTGCACTAGTATAAATCTTGGGTTGCCTTTGCATCCCCACATGTCTGAGTCTGTCTTCTGGAGTTTAAATATCCCTAAAACCCTCAGTGTGCCCCAACAGCTGTTGTGGCTGAATGCCCCTATGCCTTTGCTGTCTCTTCCAGCAAAGCATCCTCCCTCAGCTGGCTTCACCATCCCTCCAGTGTCCCTCCCCTGAAGTCCCACTTCCCCCCCAGAGCTCTGTGAAACGGACTGACTGTCGTGACCCGAGCTCGGCCGGCAGCGTGGGGTTGAAGGATTAGCGGGAAGGGGAGTGAAGAGCTGGCAGATGGGGGGGAGGCAGTCACTGGAGCTAGCTTGGGCTGAGAGTTGGGTAAGGGCATGCTGTGTAGGAGATGAATGGCAGAAAGGAATATTCATTGTGTTTACCCACTGAGGTAGAGCAAAGCAGCCTGATGCTTGCTGTTATCTTGTCGATCTCACTCTCGTAGGCTGTGCCAGGGTTTGGCAGTGTGTACGCAGGCTGTCAGCTCTTGGAGACGAGGACTTGTTTTGTGCTTGTAGAGTACTGTGGCCCATCTCTGGTGCTGTGATGAATACCCACAACCCACAGCTTGAGAAGGCACCAGTGTGCTCTGTGCCACTGCTGTGGCTGCCAGCAGTCAGTGGTGGCAGCCACTTGCTCTGCTCCTGAAGCCAACTTTGAGGTCGGTGCAGATGCGCTTGTCTCTCATCCTGAGCATCGAGCTCTTACCCAGGTACTGAGCATAGACATGTGTTCCTCCAAAGGCAAGCATACAGCAGGCTCTCTGTCCCTCTTCTCCTCACTTTTATCACTCTGATAAACTTTGCCATTCCATAAATTCTGCAGCAGTGAATTTATGTTTCTTTCCTAATTGCCGATGGAAAAAGCTGAGTGCAAACTCGGTCACTCTCTTCTGCAGAGCTGCCCTGGCAGCTCAGGGAAGGGTCCCTGAGGAGAGCTGCATCTGGAGATCCCTCTGCCAGCTCTTAATGTGCTTTACAGGTACTTTACTGACTTGCACAGTACCTGTGTAAATGGAGATATCCCATGGTGCAGAGTCCAGCATTATACCAAAGTCAAGGTACGTTCTGTCTTGAGCAGTTACTTTGATCCACAAGGCTGGATCTCATCAAAGACTGAAATCAGGATTATTTGACAACACCTCTTTTCCATTAGCAATGTTGACAGCATTAATTATATTCTGATGCTTTAATTCTTTATTATTGAAATCACACATCAGTGGTAGTCATTATTTTGCAAGGGGGTTGATGTTATGCTAATCAGCTTGCAGTTAACTGGGTCATCCCACTCATTTTTTTTTGGCTGTGGGCACAACACTACAGCTCTTGTACTGGAGTCTCTCTGGTCTGCCAAGATTTATTTTAAACAAACACAAGCAAGCCAGAATTTCTGAGCCAGCTCTTTTAGGACTCTCGGGTGCAAGTTATGTGAAAATATTTATCCTTCTTGTATACTGTTTAACATCTTCCTTGGTTACTAATGGACTGGAAAGGACTTCATTGTCCTCAAGTGATACGAGTACATCATCTCACTGCTTTGCAAAGGCAGAGCAGAAATGTTTATGGGAATCTTCTGCATTTTCCTTGTCATTATTATCTGTCTTGTGCTCTCTGGTTTGGAAGGGGCTCGTGCTTATCTTTTGTTTGTACTGAACTTTAAAGATGTCCTTTATATTAGCCCATCACAACATGATCTCCTCTGTTCTCACTCCCACAGGTACAGTCTCCAAATCACAAGGAATGGGGTAAAAGCTCAGCCTGGCAACCATGAGGTGAAAATGAAAGGTCCTGAGCCAGTGATCAGCCAGATTATTGACAAGCTGAAACACATCAACCAGGTTTGTTGCAGGTGTGCCAGCAGGGATGGCACCAGAGTGGGCAGTTTCTAAATCTGTTTGGCCTCCCTTGCACTTTCTTTGGGATGGAACAGACAACTCAGGGCATCTCCAGCTCAAGCTCTGTGTGCAGAGCTAGTGCCACCTCAACCTCACATGGTACCAGGCTCACAGGACATGTGTGGCAGGTCCTGAGTCATTCACATTAGTGTGGTGCTGTGTGGGTGCAGCAGCAGCTGCAGGGCACATGCATTGCAGCACTCAGCCTGAGCCCAGGTGATGTGTGGCTGCATCCCTGCAGTGTGCTTCTGCTGAGCATCCATCCCCTGCTCAGTCAAGGACTGGGAAAGGTGGAGCTGCTGTGGTGCCTTCAAGCATGAGGTGCTGGCAGGGGTTTATGTGGCATGTGCCTGATGTTCCCTCTGGTTGGAGGAGTCCACTTTGGACTCGTGGCTGACAGGGATAGTCACCTGTTTCTTGCTCTATCTCGCTGGACATCCAGCAGTGACTACTGGGGCAAGTGACTGTTGAATGGAGGAATAGCAGAGTTGGATGAGACCCTTTCCTCTGGGAAAGAGAAAGCTTCCTTCCCACAGTCTGAAAACTGGCATCCTTGCTCGGACAAGCAGTATCTTGTCTCTACCCATTATGCCAGACTAGGTTAGGTATGCTGGCCCACCACTGCCAAGGGATTAGATGGCACCTCTGTGTGATGTTCAGCTTGCAGTTGTTAACCTCCCAGAGCTCTTCTGCAGTATTGCCTAAGGCCAGCCATGCTGGAGTCCAGTTATGGACTCCCCTCTCCTCTCTGTGTCATTGGGTTACTCAGAGAGGGGATGTTTCTCTGTATGCTGATAGCTTAGAGCTCTCTACTTTCCAGGAACACAGCGTTGGAACCTTGCAGGGTGAATACTTGAGCAGTAATGCTGTCTGTTAATACAGCTGAACTGCCCAGCCTCTCCCAAGAGACTTTTTACTGGTGGGGACCTTGTTCAGGGTCACTCCAGCATGATGCTTTGGGCAGTGGCAGGTCCCTGGGGTTAAGCTGTGCTTAGCTTCCCAGCCGGGTGGGCTGCTCGGGCTGCTCTGTCTGGAGTTGCTGGCTTAGCGACTTTTCTGCTAACCTCTGCTTTCCTGCTCCTGCTTTCCTAGCAGTTCCCAGTTTAACCCCTGCACCCTCCAATGCAGGCACACCTCATTAGGTGCTGGCTGGGAACAGGATGCAGTGAGGGATTTGGGATCCCTGGGAGCACCCCACCATCCAGGAGCTGACACAGGCAGCAGCAGCAGCACTGTAGCCCACTCTGTCTTCCCACATGCATCCCTGAGCTGAGCTGTGCCATCTGCCAACAGCCCATAATTATTAAAAGAGGGGGTGAAAAATAGCATAATCAGCTCCCTATTAAATGGGGTAGAGGGCAGGCTTCAACCTGCAGGTGATAATGATATTTTGCCATTCACAGTGAGAAAGTCACACTGAACAAAACATGGTTATTAGTGTACTTGAAACTGCTGACATAAAGTGGTTGTGAAATGCTGGCTGCCAGATTGGGTCAAGTTAGGTCTTTGCTGAACAGTTCAGGCTGCTGAGGAGTGGAGATCTGTGGAACAAGAGACTGTGGGTAAACATCAGCAGGCTGCTAAAATCTTAGCTGCTGCTAGGAGGACAAGAGTGGTAAAGGGGGTGAGTATGGTCAGCTCAGTCATGATCTGTTACAGTGCTTCCCCTCCTTGGCTTGCTGTGTCACATTGGAACGTGTTGTGGGGTGCAGGTGAGTTGTTTCTGGTTTAAATGTAAGAGTCTGAAAAGTATCTAACCCATAGAGAATAAAATCAGGGAAAATGGGATGTGATTTGTGAACATTAATTCACCTAGCTCTTCCTGCAGAGCTCTCTTGTCTATGGTAAGTGTTTATATACTGGGAAAGTAACTGTGGAGGCTACTTAAATTTGGAATTTGGGGTGTGAGAGCTCATCTTCACACTTATTTTCTTGACCTATCAAAATGTTGTGCTCTCCTTCACATCTGGAATGCATCTTGAACATCAGAGAGTAGGAAACATGGAAGAAGCAGCAGCTCTGGATGAGTTACAATTATGCTTTTCAGGTGCTGGCTTCAGATTTGGGAAGCAGTGGGGTCTCCTAGGCTAGGAAGGGGTGAACATCTCCTTATCTGCCAAGCTGAAGCCAAGAGTGGCTTTTAAAGGTTTTCAAACATCCAGAATCTTTTTGGGGTAAAGAGCATCTTTTTGAGTGCTTGTAGTGCTTGGAGCTGTAAAGTGAATTTCCTCTTGTGACCCCTAGTAAATTGTGAATCTGGTATCATATGATGCCTTCCTCCCAGTACATTGTGTTAGAGATGCAGCTTGGATTTTGTGGATGTGGATAGACTCAGGAACCATGCTAATTGGTGCATTTTTTTATAGTGTTCTACAGCTTTTACTTGTAGATTTTTGCTAATGTCTGTAATTTCCCAATGAGTTGGCTTTGATATATTCTAGGCTGCTCACACTGCTGAAAAATTAGAGTGGTAGGGGTTGGAATGGACCTCTGATGATAGAATCATAGAATAGACTGGTTTGGGTTGGANCTGTTTGCTCATGGCCAGCTTCTCAGCCACCAGCACCCCAAGGCCTTTTCTGCAGGGCTGCTCTCTATTATCTCATCCCCCAGCCTGGATTGATAGTGGGGATTGTTCCAACCCAGGTGCAAGACCCTGCACTTGGTCTTCTAGTCCAACCCCTCTGCTAAAGCAGCTTCGCCTAGAGCAGGATACACAGAATCCTGTCCAGGTGGGTTTGGAATATCTCCAGAGAAGGAGGCTCCGCAGCCTCTCTGGGCAGCCTGTTCCAGTGTCCTGGCACCCTTAGAGTTGTTTTCCCTTGTCTTCTTTCAGCAGTACACATTTTTAAGCTTGCTTGACTTTGGTGAATGTGTTGTGTGTAGAAATTGTGCTCACTCATTAGTTCATGTCTTCTCAAACTGAATCTGGGTAACTGCACACATCTATCTGAGAAACTCTCATGGAAATTCTGCAGTTGGAAGGGACAGTGGTGTTTGTGCATGGAAACAAAATCCATGAGCACTGAAAGGGGTATAGAAAAACCTAACCCAGAGAGAAGGGGAAGTGAAAGTTTGCCAGGCTGTATTCATTTGGTTCAGGCACCTTTTATCAAACTCAAATAAAACAAATTAATAAAGAATAGCCTGAGTAGTGTGCTGTCTCAAGTCAGTTGTTTCTGCATGAGTCCCCCTTGGTGGGGCCTACTCATCACATCAAGGCTCCAGACCATTTTTGTTCAATCAAATGTGTGATTTTTGTGTGTGTGTGTGTGCAAGATGGTTTATTATTGCCATATTGTGAGTAAAGATTTTTTTTTCTTCCACCCAGGTCTGTTAGATGTCTACCAAGTTTTGATTTGAGTTATTTTTGCTGTGTGCCCAGAGGCATGAGCAGCCCATCCATAAATATTAGCGTTGTTATCTCAGCTGGGAGGCCAAGGGTCACCTTCAGGAAAATGAGTTGGAATTGGTTCCTAACTTCTATTTCCCAGAGTGGATGGGGGTCTGTTACTAGCTAGGAGGGTTTTCACTCATCCCACACAAGAAACTATATTGAAACTGAAAGGTTGTTTAGTGTCAGCACAAGGTCTTGCTTGTAACTTGGTAGCATCCCTGTGCAAGGTGAGCTGTTTCTTCTGGTCCTTCAGTTTTCCTCCCACCACAAGGACATTTGGATGGCTGACAGATGGGGATGAGCTTCAAGTTTTAACAGATATGCAGGAGCTGTGGTATGCCATGTTCTGGGTGCTTTGCCATGTTGGTGACCTCCTATTGATCCTCATCCTCTAAGAAAGGCTTTGGAGAGTGAACTTGAGTGATGCTAGTGTAAGGATTCAGCAGGGATGGAGACTGTGGGGACTGAATTGGCCAATGTGACACTTTTGATCTTCCCTCCTGTCCCTTTCTGTCCTGAGCTGACTTGTATGCTCTCTGCAGTGCTTATGGGGCTCTGACACCATTGCAGTGGATGCTTTAACCTATCCTTACTGCACTTGCCTGTTCAAGCTTGTGTCCAGTTCTGATCCCTTTTTATATTTAAGATAAATCCTGGTGTTTATCACAGGACCATCTCTAGAAGGAAGAATGTGATTTTGGAAGAAAAGGGGGGGGGGGTGGGAAAACACACACACCAAAAATGAATAATAAAATCCATAAAAGGAAACTTAACTGGGGGAGATGTGTCTTTACAAGACTGAAGGGCCTGGAAACATATAGTACATTTCCAGACACTTGAGTTAAGGGCTCATTTAGAATATTTCAGATATACTGGAGTTTGACAGTTCCTTGGTTTCCACATCAAACAATCTGTAATTTATTGCCCCGTACAGAGACTGTGTTTTTATCATATTGCATATTCTCTAGCCAAAAATCTAACTACCATATAAGCTCTTGCAAAAATCAACCCTTTGGGGACTGGGATCCAGGCAATATGCTTTCACAGACCCTGAGAAACTCACTTTGATTTATTTCCTTGGAAATAAGGGAAACACACCATTTCTTTTGAGTATTCCAGCTGTTCCCCCCCCCAAGCAGGATCTTGCTGCTTTTCTTCACATGTAAAGACCTGGGTCCCTGCAGTAAGCCCCATGTGAAAAAGCCTTGTGTCACTCTTTGTGGGGTTTAGAGGATGATGAGAACAACATTTAGGTGGTTTATGAGGCAGTAAAACACTGAGCTCTAACTGGAAGGGGAAAAAAACCAAACCCAACCAGGAGGCCCAGAGGTGCGAATGACCAAAGACAAAATGGACTTGAAGTTTGCAAAAAAAAAACCATTTGAATAGCCACGTTTTGAAGGTGGTTTGATCAACCAATATGTCCTATATTTGTTTGTAGGTTTAATGGGCTGTTTCCCTGCGGCCTGGCTGCTGGGAGAGGGCATGCTGGAGGTCACCCAGAAGTTAATTTGGAAAGAGGCCAAAAGGCCACAACTTGATTGAATCAAATGTAAACAAAATAGGCCTGGGAACAGCACCATGCCCTTGTGCTGGAGTCTCTCTCAGCCCCTTTGCTCTAGAGTATGGTGGAACATTGGGGTGCAGAGAAAGGGGTTTAACCCTACTAGGATTCTGTGATGCTCAGGGCAGCAAAAGGGTTGGGTTGGATCCAGATTGCTGCTAGGGGCAGCAAAGGGTTGGATCCAAATTCCTCCTCAGAGCACATGGGGAGCTGCCCAAAGGATGTGGTGAGTGTTCTGTGGGTACAGCTGTGGGATCCTGGGGATCCACCTCACCACTCCCTGTCCTGGGGAGCTCAAAGCAGGGAGAATTATTAAGTTTATTAGAAGAGACCCTAGGGAGCTGGGAATTTTCTAGGAATGTATTTCCCCTTCAGAAAAATCCATGGCTTCGGCAGATTTGGTGGAATCACTTCTCTCTATGGCCTCCTAGGCTTTGGGAGATTTATTCTTCCCACTCTATTTTAATTCCCCAGCCAGATGAAGCAAGCATAATAACTAGAAAAAGGCACAAACTGCCAGAGTGTTAAATAATGTGATGCACAATGCTTATCACTTGAAAATACAATATTTGAGTTGCACCAAAACCAGTCACTTTGGGCTAATTTTCCACTTTTAAATTGAGTAAGTTAACACTACAGTGTCTGAAGTGCTGTATATGTGTCATATAATTTATCAAGTCCTCAAAAGAGATGTTAATAAATACAATAACTGCTTGGACATATCTTTTGTTCAACACTGTTAAACAGTTTGTAACAATTAAAGTATTAAAACCACATGTTGTTGAAAGCAACCAGACACTGCAATTATTTCTTGCTAAGGCCATGAAATAAAAATGACAGAAGATTTTTATTTTGATGATGGATCAACTAATTCATCCTTTACTACACAAAATAGTCTCTAGCTCCACCAAGTCTAGGCCTGATATTTAAAGTTTAGCTCCATCCTTCCCTTTGAGCTATGCCTTGGCTCTCATTAACACACCAGGTAAATGCTCTCCAACCTCATATGCAAGCAGCAAATATAAGATGTTGCCAGTTAAATCAGGGGAAGTGTGACTGGCTGGAACAAGAACATCATTAAATTCAAACTTAGCTGACAGTCAAGTTGTTCTTTAGACCCAAATTTCTCCTTCCCTTCTTCAGTAAGAGCTGTTGTTTGTCCCCAGCAGCTATCACCCCTCAAGAGCATGTCTGCAATGTCCTGGCTTTATTTGGTTTGTTGTGGGAATACTGTGTCTGCAGGTCACCTGAAAGGGCTTTTCTTTAACAGCCAGAGATTAATTTGCCTTGGTGTGTTTGTATATGTGTTTTCAAACAGAGGTGTAATCTGGGCTGTGTTTGCTGAAGTTTCTCACCTGTTTTTACCTATGGCCTTGCAGGACACAGAGGAGTGTAAGGGGGTTGTGCTGTTAAGATTTTCCTGCTTGTTCCATTTGCTGTGGAATGTGAGGTATTTCCCATTTTCAGGGAGGAAAGGGCAGTAAATAGGCATATTTCTGGTACTGCTCAGTGACAGCCAAACTGGGAGCTGTGCTGAAGGCCTGAGCATCTCCTGTGTGCTGCATAAACCTGCCTAACCCAGTCTGTTACTGACTGGTCATTTTGGTGGAAGGTAGTGCCAAAATGCCCATCAATATCCAAAGTTCTCATATCAGGCAGTGCTTGGAGAAAAGAATTCATTGTAGGATTTTCCTTGGAGCACCCAAGTTCTTTGATCCATGGCCATGTGTCTCTTTTATTAGTAACTAATGGGACTGCAGAGCTGTCATTTTTTGAGATAAGATTCACTGTTTTCTTGTCCTTCTTACATTCATTTATCTTTCCCCTGACAATTGAAGGGACTGGGAGAGTGTTCCTTTGTGAAGCTATTATTGGTATGAAAAAAGAACATCTCACCTAAGCTTTCTTTTTGCTAATCCCACTTGACTTTCACCATTTACCTAGTATGGGAATAGGTGTTCAGCTCAGTTGAGACTATAGGAGTTGCAGAGGTTTCCCAGGCTCAGCAAGGCCAGGAAGCTGCTGGGGCAGAGCTTGGATGGGTAGTAGTTGTGGCTGGTGTCCACACCAGTTTATTGTCTGCTGTTCAGAACCTTTATGTAACATAAATAGCATTTTATCACTCTCCTTCCCTGAAATTCCCTGGTTGCTGTGGTCTTCTGCATGAGAAAGGATTCAACTTTGCTGCTGTGGCTTCAGCTCCAGTGGGGAGTCAAGTGCCTCAGGTGTGTCCTGCAGGGTGCAGCCTCCAAACAATGCTGTGGAAATCAGCTGGGAAAAAAAATACCTTGAAGGGAGATTAATTTGCTTTTGTGTCCAAAACATGCAGCTGATGCACAGCTTTAAAACAAACACCAGATATCCTGTATCAGCACTAGAGCTTATCCTGTTATGGAGCAAACAAACCTGAAGGAATTCTTGTGTGGCAAAACATGGTTTAAGTGGAGCTGTTGATACCAAATTAACAGTTAATTACAGTTATTCTGGGCCTCCTTAATTGTATCAAGTGTCACTTTGTGCTGGTAATTTAATCAGAAGATGTCTGAGGTAGGTGTTATCCCTGATGATGGTCCCAGTAACAAAGGGACACAGTAGCTCTCTCTGACATGAGTGAGGTAATTGGTAGGTTTCTTATTTATGTGTTTTTCTCCAAAATTTGACTTAATGTCAAGTTTTTTGAAGTGTGGTCCAGACTGAGAGAGATCTGGGATTCAGGGAGCTAATGTTCATCTTCCAGAGCAGGCCTAGAAAGTAACCTATGGTCTTCTTGGCCACAGAGCAAATCAGATTAGTTTTGTTTCCAAGAAAAAGCCTCATTAACAGTAAGGTTATTTTTGATTCCAGCCTGATTGTTGTGGAAGCACTTATTGCTGATGTTCTCAAAGAATGGGAGAAAAAAACCAGTGCTGTCAGACCTGCTGTGGGCAGGAAGGTCCAGCTCAGGCACAAGGTTGGCTCTGCACACCCAGGGCTTTGCTTGGGGAGCACTTGGCACAGCTGGGGCATGGTGTGCAGTGTTGCCATGAGCTGGGATGTCTGTGAGATTCCCACTCTGACCTTAGCTGCTCCATGTGCTGGGAAGGTTGCAGATGGAGATTTCCCCAGTGTAGTTTTGCTTTTTCCCCAAACCACTCTGTCTGCAGTGGGAACAAGGCACACTTAGGGTGGTTTTTTTTTCTCCTAGAGGCTTTAATGTGTATCTGATGTGTGATGCCAGCCAGAGATGGGTAGCAGAGGATTCCTTGGAGATCCTGCTATGGGTTTGTGTGCATCTTGTATTGAAGGAACTGAAAACACTCCCTGGTTTGGCATCCCTTTGATGGAAAGAGCAGTGTAAGCTGTGTTACTGCCCCGTGCAGAAAGACATTAGCTGGCTGAAAAAGTTCATCTTCTGGTCTCAACAGCTTTGTTCTTGCAACACATGTCACCAGAGCTCTCCTTGTCTGGAGTAGATGAGGCATCAGACCTAATCCTGCTCTGGGAAAAGGTAGTCCCTTTGTTTTTTTTAAAGCACTGGCTTGCTAAGAAGCTGAGGCTGCTCCTGAGATAAACTAGATATTAGAAAGAAGTTCCTCACCAGGAGGGTGGTGGAACACTGGCCCAGGTTGCCAGGGAGGTGGTTGAGTTCCCATCCCTGGAGGCATTGCAGGTGAGGCTTGCCAGGGCTCTGGGCAAGCTGATGTAGTTGGGGATGTCCCTGCCCAGTGCAGGGGGGTTGGACTAGATGAGCTCCAGAGGTCCCTTCCGGAGGGTGGTGGAACACTGGCCCAGGTTGCCCAGGGAGGTGGTTGAGTTCCCATCCCTGGAGGCATTCCAGGTGAGGCTTGCCAGGGCTCTGGGCAAGCTGATGTAGTTGGGGATGTCCCTGGCCAGTGCAGGGGGGTTGGACTAGATGAGCTCCAGAGGTCCCTTCCAACCCAAACCATTCTAGGATTCTAGGATCTCTCCTGATGCTCTATCCCACCTCTGTGGAGGCAGTGGCTGGCATAGAGCACTACAGCTGGCATCCAAGCTGTGCTGCTGTCGAAGTGCAAGAGGTTTTGTATGTTTGAGGTGATAAAATAATTTGTAATCTTGCTCCTTTGGTTATACCTGCTGACCAAGCAGATCTCTGTAATTAGGCAGGTGTCTGTGGTGGCAAAGCCTGTCCCCTGTGCAACTGCTTGGAGCTGTCTGTGTTGGAGCAGGTGTGTGAATAACCCTCATGGCTCAGGAGGACTCTCTCAGTTAATGCCGTTGCTCATTAAACAACTTAGCTTGGTTTTGACAGATCCCTGACTGCAAAGGCTGGGTTTTAGTGTTCTTGCTGCTGTGAGGGATGGCCCTTGCAGCACATAAAAATCTGAGAGCAGCCAGGGAGGTTTTGACTGCAGCATTAGTTATTGCCCTGTGGCCTCCTACAACTGTACTGCGAGGGAATGAGATTTAAAAGAAGAAAATGTGCTTGGCTGGCCTTTCTGAGGACACATGTAAGGAGATGCTGTCTTGTGAAGCATGGTCAGCAGGGCAGGTGGGAGGCAGCTGGCAGAGGAGATGGGTGTTTGAACCATCAATAAACACCATCATGGGCAGGAAGTTGCTTTTTATTTTTGGCAGGACCCCTTGAATGCCTCCTGCCTGTGAGTGGGGAAGGAGTTTACTGACCTTTTTGTGCAGCACATAGGCTCCTAAATGCTGAAGGTGAGACTCATGTAGGAGCATTTCAGGGCTTCCTCTGTGAGTGTTAGATCTCACTGAGGGAGGATATAAAGTCACCAGCTTTAAACCTGATTTAAATGCTGAGTGACTTTAGCTACTTACTTAGTGGCTATGCATCTATGTGGGAGAACCACCTTGGGCAGGGCTTCTCCTGCCTCTTGCCTGCAGCTTTGGAGGCCTGAGCCTTGCAAGGTGTGTTTCTGCTTGGGTCCATTCAGTATCAGTGATGAGTTGAGTTGCAGTGTAGCAGGAGTGCCCATTGCTGGAGCCTGGATGTTTCCTTATCCTGTTTGTAGACCCATCCTAGGAGGCAAGTGCCAGTATTGGCACTGGAAAAGCTGTGCCTATGACCTTAAGTTTTCTCCTCCTTGGGTTTTAGCAAGCATCAACCATGCTCTAAATGCAGAGGAGAGCTGTGACCTTGCCCAGCAGCCAGCCCAGCCATCAGCCATTAAGTAGGGATCACAGAGACACCATTCCTAGGATTACTTTTGGTTTGGTTTGTCTTGTTTACAGTGAAGTGTGTAAATACTTACAGCAGCAAAGCCTGAGGATGCTCCCAAGGAGCATGTCCAGGGCTTAGATAGGCACAAGCTGTTCCAGTGTGGCCAGCAGGTCCCCAGGAAAGGCAGACTGGCTGCTCACTCCTCCCTAGCTAACAGGTTGGGGAGGGGGTTGCCATGGAATTCTTAGCCACCTGACTGATTCAAGTCTCTGCTGCAATCAAAGGCTCAGTAATTAGTCCTGCACTGGGTTGTCTTGTCTTATGGGAGGCCAACTGGCTTATGAGGCAGTTGTTCAGTCCTCTGTGACAGCTCTGTGGTGCTGGGGACATTCAGCAGAACTGCTTGTGCTTCTTTTTTGGGCTTCCAGTGCCTTGGTGTGAAACAAATACAAAAGCAAAGCTAGACAGAGCAGGCCCTGGGAGGGAAGGATGTGGCCAGGGTGACAGGGGCTGGTGTTCTGGCAGAAACCTCTGTACAAGACTATTTTTGTGCACAAAAATACATGATTTGAGAAGCCCCTCTTTGCTGGGAGCTTTTAAGGCAAAAGGGAAGCAGCTGGGACAGAGATTTGTTTCTCATTTGTGTGGCAGAAGGAGAAGGGAGGAGGGGGAAGGAAAAATCCTTCCGGCACAGCTCTCTTCTTGCTCTTTCCTACCTGGTGCCAAGGAGGAGATGTTTGTCTTTCAGGCAGCCCCAGCAGACATTGCTGACAGCCAGAGAGCAGCCACGTGTGCCAGAGCCTGAGCCAAGAGGAAATGTCCCAGCCACTCCAACATGGGCTGGGCTGAGCTGGGCAGCGAGGAGGCTGCAGGGACCTGCTCACTGCTGTGTGCCTCAAGCACACTGCTCCTCCTCCCCAGAAACATGGGGCTTTCTTAGCAGATGGCTCAAGGTGCCATGATACCTGCATGTCCTCCTAGATGTTCTTGCATCCTAGGTCAACTTCCTTGCAGGGCATCCCTGCTTAGATGCCTGAAGGACATGATGGTGATGAGGTGGTTGATTGCTCCACTTCTGCACATGTTGTCTTCTTGTTCCTTATGTTCTTACTTTGCCTGTTGTCTCCTGTTTTACCTATCTTCTGGTGACGTGTGCTTTGGGCCTTCCTGAGCAATGTTTGGATGGCAGAGTGGGGTTTCTGCTCCAAGATAACTAAATAAAACATGGAAAATATGGATAATAGCAGTATAATAGATCCTGGCCCATGTAGGTTCCCACACTCCTCCTTCACTCAGTTGCCAACCCCCTGAGGGGTGGCTGCTTGATAGGTGGAGAAATTGGTCCAGGTTCTCCTGTCTAGTAATGCAGAGTGAGTGGAAGGGAGAGGGGAAGGCAACTAGGGCTGCTGGTAGGAGACTGAGAAACTTTATGGGGAGAAGGAGCAGGGATATGATGATGCCAGTGAAGAACCAGTGTGAAAGGAGTTGAGACAAGCAGTCTTTGCAGGTAGAAAGTAAGGGAGCATCTTTGCAGTGCCCTTTCTGCCTTAAACAGACATAGGGGGTTATGGGTGGGGGCAGCACTCTTGGTGATCTCTCTGTCTGATCCTGGCAGGAAAAGGTTCAGGCACAGTGCATCAGGTTGCTGAAGGTATCATCTACTGCCTGGTCCATCTGCATGTTCAGTGATTGCTTTAATGATATGGGGTTTGAAGTTTGAAGCTTGTCTGTGTTTGATGGGGCAGAATGGCAGGGATGCTGATGGACCAGTGATGATTTGGTTTCAGAAATGCAAAGGAAGACCTGTAGCAGCTAGCAAAGGGAAAAGCAGCATTCCTCTGGTGTCAGGAAAGGGAAAAGCAGCATTCCTCTGGTGTCAGGAAAGGGAAAAGCAGCATTCCTCTGGTGTCAGAAAAGGAAAAGCAGCATTCCTCTGGTGTCAGTATCAGTGCAGGGTTCAGGAGATGAGCCAGAAGCAGATGGGGACTATCTAGGTCCCCAGGAGGCTGGGATGGACCCCACAGCTCTACTGGGCACCCACACCATCCTGTTTCTTCCTATCACTACACAAAACCAAGCCATAAATAGCTGCAGGGTGGCAGAGTGGGGTACCGAGTATAAAGTGACGAGTATAAAGTGACGGAGCTGCTGGTAAAGCCTGAGTAATCTCTTTTTCACATGTGCCCAGTGATGAATGAGCATTTGTTTGGGTCTGGGAAGTGACACCTCCCCTGCCTGGGGGAGAGCAGGCAGGAGCCAGGCCCTCTGCCTGCTCTGGTGCCAGCAAGGGCTTAACCTTTATGTCCCTGGGAGCATCCTGTCCCAGGCACCAGAGCAATTCATAAGGGCTTGACAGCTCCTTGTGCTGCCAGAAGAGATTTACCCTCCAGTGTGGGCTAATTTTAATTACTGCCAGCACTTAAGGGTCTTGATCTGTCTTCCTTTACCTATAGGGATCTTCTCAGGTTTGATTGTTAAGCTGGAATTAAACTGATGATCCATAAAGCAGAGCAACCCTTTGGCCAACAATTCATTGCTGTCACCAGCTTCTTTGTGCTATCAGGAGAGTGACTAGGAAAACTGATTTACTGGCAGCTTGAGAGCATCTGTTTTGGAGCCTGTGAAGGTACTAAAGAAGGCCCTGCTGTACCAGTAGACTCTGGGTGATGCATGGGAGGGTTTTTTCCTGTTCCAAGAGATGGTATTTTGAGTGCTAGAAGTAAAGACTAAAACATTTTTATGACTGAAGAGCCACAATATAAACTCAGAGCTACTGTTCACCCCTTTTGGCACCTGTTGCCAAAGACTGGTGTGGAGCCCCAAGAACTGTACAGGGGCTGCCCTTGCCCACCCTGCCCAGAGCAGACAAGAGATGCTTTTTGGGGCTTAGTCTGCCCAAGTATGGCTTCAGTAGTACAAAAGCTGTGACGTCTCAAAGTAGGCAGCATGGGGAAGTGCAGAATATTCCCAACTTATTGTTTTTCCAGGCATTGAAAATGACTTTTCCAGCTCCAAAGCCTGCTTCTGCTTTATTAACATCTGATTAGTGATTGCTGCTTCTTGTGCTGAGCTTGGAATAGGAGTACAATTAGGAACAGGTTTCTTCTTTGCCATGTCTGTGTTGCCAGGGTGCATGCATACAACTGGAAGGGCCCTAAGGAAACCACAATTTGGGTGTCTTCCTGCCAAAATGAGCTCTTCTCTCCATGGGCTAATACTGTGGTCAAAAGGGCAGTGGTGACTACCTGTGTGTGTGTACATGCCCAGGTGTTTGCTCTTGCAAGACAGAAGTACAGATCCTAGTATTGATCAAGAGTTTGAAACATCCTTATTTTTAAATGGCATTTAGTGCTCAGTGCCAGGGAACATTGGGTTGCATTTTGTTGCCACCCAAGGGGAGGAAAGCTCTCTAGAGCTTGGAAAGAAGCAAGTGACAATGATGTTATTGATGTTGCATTGAGTTTTTGTTGGTGCTCACTCCTGTGCCACCAAAGGCCCTGTCCACAGAAAGGATAAACCACTTGGAGCTGGGAAATAGCAAAGTGGAGTGGAGGGCACTAGAAAAATCTCATGATGAGGATTGGTTACAAAATAAAGAATTTGCTAATAAAAGATAATTTTTTCCATGCCATTTCCAGGGTTAATAAGTAGAGGAAATGGAGAGAATTGATTCTCCTGTTGCATGCTTGTGTATGCCACAAAAATTCAAAACACATGACTTTTCAAAAAGTCCACAGCTTCAGCCTTTTAAAATGGGTTCCTTTCCCCAATTCTTGCTTGTGATCAGATAATGACCTTGGTAAGCAGAACAGCTCCAGCTGCATTTCATAATGGGAATATACTTCTGTACATTGTAATGAGCTGTTAACAGGGAACAGGATCGTGTGAAAATCTCCACGTTTCCCATGATGCTGCCCTGGTTTAAAAACCACCCATAAATTATGCAGTATTGCAGGTCAGGATTGGCCATAAGATCTAGAGGTTTTTTTCCCCCCAAAACTAGTGTTTTCAGCAGGCTGGAATTTAAAATAGAAAACCCTAACCTGTTGGGAATCTTGGGAATTGTGTGGGAAGTTCAGCAGCATCTGTGTCAGATCCCTGAACGTGCATGGCCACAGTGGGCAGCTTGTACAATGCAAGGGGAAATCACACCTTTAGTCCTCCAAAACTCTTTTCTTACCAAGGCTTCTGAAGAAAGGCATCCTGAATTTTGTGGCCAGTCCTGAGTTGATGGATTTGGATGAGTTTGGAGAAGATGCCTGGACAGGCTAGAGAGATGGGCAGGGAGAAACTTAATGAAATTTAACAAAGGTAAGTGTAAAGTACTGCATCTGGGAAAGAACAACCCCATGGATCAGTACAGACTGGGAACTGATCTGTTGGAGAACAGCCCTGGGGAAAAAGCTCTAGGAGTGCTGGTGGCTAGGAGGATGCCCATGAGGCAGCAATGTGCCCTTGTGGCCAAGAGGCCAATGGCATCCTAGGATGCATTAAGAGGAGCGTGGCCAGCAGAGCCAGAGAGGTTCTTCTCCCCTCTCCTGTGCCCTGGGGAGGCCTCCCCTGGAATCCTGTGTCCAGTTGTGGGCCCCTCAGCTCCAGAAGGATAGGGAGCTGCTGGAGAGAGTCCAGCCCAGGGCCAGCAAGATCCTGAAAGGAGTGGAGCATGTGCCCTAGGAGGACAGGCTGAGAGAGCTGGGTCTCTGCAGCCTGGACAAGAGGAGACTGAGAGGAGACCTCAGCAATGCTTAGAAATATGGGAAGGGTGAGTGTGAGGAGGAGAGAGCCAGGCTCTGCTCCATGGCATCCAATGGTAGGACAAGAGGGAATGGGAGCAAGTTGGACCACAGGAGGTTTAGTATTAAGCTGAGGAGAAACTTGTTTGCAGTTCAGGTGCCAGAGCACTGGCCCAGGCTGCCCAGGAGGCTGTGGAGTCTCCTTGTCTGGAGCCATTGCAGAGCTGCCTGGACACATTGCTGTGTGAGCTGGTCTAGGTGCTCCTGCTCTGGCAGGGGGGTTGCACTAGATGATCTTTCTAGGTCCCTTCCAACCCCTGACATTCTGTGATTCTGTGTTACCAGGGGCTGGTTTTCACTGCTGGCTTGAGTTCCCAGGGTCCCCTTCGTGATGCCAGACAGCACATGGACACACAGCTGGGGATGCAGAGGAGTTTCTGCACTGAGGCACTTTTTCTGCTGGATGTGAATACTTGATTATTAAGTGTATATTACAATTCTGAATATTATTTTAGCTGCAAGTTCAGTCTCCATCCTCTCCAGCTTTTTAGGTTTGATCGTATTCCAGAGGCTTACTAAAAACATGCAAAGAATTTCAGTGAAACTCTCTGGAACACTTTTATTAAATTCTTTCAGTCATGCAAGCTAAATTAAATGACAGCTCTGTCCACCAAAAGATTACAAATATCAATCAGACTTCTCCCCTAAACTCATGAAAGAATTAAGTGTTTTTCTGAAAGTCTTCTATTTCCCTTAATAATCTATTTGGCTGTTCTCTTTATGTATTTTTGAAGTATGTTCAAAGGGATGATTTCTGCCCTAAAGGAGCACAGTGCTTGTAGCTCCCTGCTGATATTTTATCTGAATTTCTGGGCACAATTTTGGGTATTGGTCAAATTGATATTTGCATGACCATGGGTGTAGTTTCCAAAAGGAGAAAACAGCTATTTGAAACACAGTCCAAGAAACACAGTGCTGATTTCTTTTCAGAGACAGAAGATTAATGATAAAAAGTATGTTGCAGCTCTCAATGTTTATGTTAAAATTGGAAAAACAAGACCAGGTGGCTCAGTGGGCTGGTGAGCTCTGAGTAAAGTGGTTGTGAAGAATGAGGAGTTATAAAGATTTCAACATACAGTGGCCTGTCCAAATCCAGCTGAGTCATTACCCCACGTTGCTGCATCTGTTTTTGTCTGGTCACTGTACAGTTATGAATAATTGTGTAAATCACACTGGGATGCCCTGGGGAGCTTTCCTTGCAGATAGGCTCCATGCACTGTTCCCATCTGCCTTGTTTTTTAAGCTGTAGGGAGACCACAGGACAAACCAAACAGCAAAGACAGAGACCAGCTGGGGTTGCTTGATGTCTCTCATGCCAATGTCCTGGCAGCTGATGTAGCAGTGGAGGTACCATGGCACTGCCTGCCTGATCCATCCAGAGGGTCATGGATGAGACTGGGAATAAACTTGATGCACATGTGAGCCAATGGAGCTCATAGTCAGGAGCAAAGACTGTGGCCTAAGTGTTTCATGCCATGGTGGTCTTTTCCAACCTAAATGGTTCTGTGGTGATTGTGCAGATGGGAGATGAGTGCTCTGCAGATACCTCAGAGCTGCCTGTGGGCACAAAGGCTCCCACAGTTAGGGCTTTAGTCTACATTGGTAGTGTATTTTTGCCATTATGGGTTAGCAAAGAAGAGTAGCTACAACTGTAAACTCTTACAGCTGGATGAATTGTGATTAAGTTAAAGCTACCTCACTGTTACATACTACTTTAGTGATTGCTGGACTGTGTATTTTCCTGCCTCTTACCATAGGCCTTAAACCACAGGACATGAATAAACTGTAATGTTAGGGTACAGTCAGCTCTTCTTGCTATTTAAGGATGGGGAAATCTATGTTCAGTCTACCAAATATAATTTCATAAAGCATGCAGACCCTCAGGGAGGTTGTGTAATGGTCAAGGAGAAGGACTGTGGCTGCTGCACTGACTGAAGCATTCCTGGGTCTGGATGTGCCACCCCACACCAGGTCTCCTGCTATTGGTGCCAATAAGTTTTGTGTCCCAAGCTTCATTGCTCCTAGAGCCAGCTGTGAAATGTGACTCATGGAACCTCCCTGTGGTTCTCAGCAGCTGGGAAGCACGTGGCCAAGGATGGAGCTTTTGTCCAGGAGAAAGGCAGGAGTGGTGTAGTGCAGGGATGGCACGTTCACTCCATCCAAAGTCAAGCTCCACATGGCATTTCTCAGAAATGTCTTGGTTTATTGTGGCTACAGAGGCAGAGAAATTAGACTGCTAATTTATAGCATGCCAAGAAAAAAAAAAAGTAGTAATACAAGAAATACTCAGTGATTTTAATGTTTGGAAACACACAATTGAAAAATCCTGATTTTTTTTTTTTTCTCCCTACTCTCCTGCTGAGCTTATTAAATCTGAAAATATCCCAAAGCTTAGTTCTCTCTGCCAGAAAGTTCTCTGCTGTTTTGAGTAATTAATGAAAGTTGTGCTGCTGAGCTGTGTGCTGGGGTCCTGGCTGGCTTGCTCCATGCCTTGGATGCAAAGAATC
>VWZO01011300.1:43657-66598 GCA_013396975.1 Bucco capensis | reverse complement strand
CCTTTAGGTACTGGAAAGCTGCTATAAGATTATGATAAGGAAGAAGATATAACTTCAGTCCTCTGTTGGAACTTCCAATTATCTTTCTTGGTTTAAACGATTTTTCCAGATATTTAATTGCAGATATTCCTAATCTGTTACTCTAGAATATGGCTTTTAGCTATCACGTTGCCAATGATCAATGATGATGTGTAGTTGTGTTGGGTACAGGTTGAAGCTGTGATGTGGATCAGAATGGCATGTTGGGGGAGAGGTGGGCACAAAATACAACAGGAAGAGAATTGCTGGAAGATACTTACCTTCCCCAACAGCAGGCAGGAGAGCAGGGGAAAAAGAGTGCAGAGTGAGAGTCCTGCCTTACCAATCCTGTCTGGGAAAGCAACAAGAGAGAAGTGGTCAAGTACTGATAAAGAAGCAGGACAGAGCTCTCTTGATTTTACGTGAGAGGCATCATATCTCATCATGAAAGAAATCAGGAGGATTGTCAGCCTTTATTCACCCCCAAGTCTCCTAGATTTATCAATCTGCTAAAGACATAGCTTGACACAAAAATAAGCAAATAGAACAACAAGTGGTCAAGGTAACAAAAGCAGGCTTGGATAAGGACTCAGGTCACTGAGAAGGCGCCACTTACTGTGACAATCCCTTGGATGATGCTGACAAAAAGCTTGCCAAAATTGCACTGGAAAAAAAAAAATGAAGAGGCCTGATGATTAGGAGAGATCAGAGTGTGCAGTTCCCAGGCTTTTCAGGATGTGCTGCTCATGGGTACCCTCCTGTGAGCGTTGGACTTGAAGGATTTCAAAGAGCTGTACACAGAGAACCAAACTCTGCACAGATCTAACTCCATTTCCCTGTCAGACTATGAGAGAGGAAAAAAAAGAGAAGCAGTTTTCAACACAACTGTCTTCTTCCTGCTGTAACAACATCTTTCATGTTGCCAACAAAACAAATCCAAGCCCTGCACACAAACACACAGCTCTCAGGAAGTCTGCCCTCGCTGCTGCCTTCAGCACTGAAATGATTCTTGCCTTAGATCCCAGAATGACAGGGAGACACCACCCTGTCTGTGGTTACTGCCAGCACAGACAAAGCCTTGGAGAGGGTGCTGGTAGCTTTCCAGGCTGGAAGGAGGGTGGGAAGGAACTCAGGCTGTCCTCTTGCCCTCCTGCCAAGCTGCACAGCAAGCCCCTCCAAACCCAGGGGCTGCCAGCATGTGCATCCAAGCTCCTTCCTTTCCAGCCATCCTCACTGCAACCTTTCACCTTTTTCCTATAGCCTCCCAACATTTTAAAGAACAAAACTATGGGCAGGATGGCCTTTTGTAATAATAAATAGGAATAGGAGTGCTTTTGTGAATTTAGGTCAATGTAGCACCCTCAGAGCCCATTATAAATTCATCAGAATCACAGCAGCCTGAAGAAAATTTTATTCCCTGGCATCAGCCGCTTTTAGCCATGTCACAGATATTTAGCAGAATTTACTCCAGATTAAGTATTGATTGAGCTTAAATAAATGATCATCTTATAGCCAGAAAGCTGGACTGAGGCTGGCAGAGTTGGTTTCCCCATTTACCTCCTTCCCCACCTCAGATATTAACAAATTTGTTACTGCATTATGAACAACCAATTCAAAAAGGTATAATACTGAAGTAAGTAGCAATTTGAGCAGCACTTTCACCTACTCCACACAGGAATGAATAGAAATCACAAACCAGGTACAGAACAAACATATCAATTTAAAGGATTTTGTGACTGGGAATGAATTCCTGAAAAATTAGCTACCGGGGAAAAGTAAATGCAAAACTGCAGCTGATTATAAACATAAAGTAAATGCAAAACTGGAGCTTACAATAACATTTGATTATGTTCCAAATATTTTATTCCTTTTTAAAAGGTATCTCTGCAGTGATGGCTACCAATAAGCTGTAGCCCAATGGTACACTCTGCTGTCGTGCTCAGGAGCGTCAGCTGCTTGTGTGCCCAACAGATTATTTCTGGACCACTACCAGATAAGGATATCATTTTAAACTCAATTTAATAGGGAAGGAAAACTTGCAGCAGCAGGTATTCAAAGAGCAGCTATGATACAGTTACCAACTGCGCCAAGTGAGCCACAAGACAGGCCCAAAGTTTAGGGAAAAGAAAACAACAACTATCTGCTGCACTGCTAAAAGAGGACAAGAGGACACCTAAGGACGTGCAGTTTTCTGTTTGACCTATTTTGGTTGATTTAATTTTCAGATTTGGTAAGCCAAGCTCCAGTGAGTTCCTGAGGAAAAAAATCTAACTGGCATTTTACTGTGAGTCAAACCTCACACAGAAAGTGCTTTGTGCATCAAGATAACATTGGGAGCTGTCTAGCTGCACGTACCAAAGGGCCAGCTGGAACAAAGGAGAACAGAGCTGGGATGGACTTCTAATAGGAGTAGTGCTTTGTGCTTCTGGATTGCTTCTGTGATCTCCAAGTGTTTTCCAGTGCACGACAATTTAAGCTACCACTTATTGAAACTCCAGTAGAAAACAATTACAACAGTTTGACTGATGAAGGTACAGAGAAGTTGAATGACCTTCATAAGATCTTACAGCAGAGTGGATGCCAGTTTGCCATCAGAAATGTCAGCAGTTGTTCAGAACCCCACTTCAGCAAGGGAGCTAACTCTCATTTCTGATACAGACTAATACTTCCCCAGCTTCATGAACAATAAACTATGCCTTTTCATTTCCTACTGCTCTTTTTACCAATTATTCTTTTGGTGAAAGTGCAAGCACTTTGTGATAGGATGGCAATTCAGATGAAGTTCACTTTGAGATGGAAAGAGTGACTGAAATTGCATACAGACATGCAGGGTGACAAACTTGAGTCCACTTGACATGGTTAGCAGTTGCCTATTTTAAGACAAAACCGTAGAACTTTACTAGCAATGTTGTCTTCAGACTGCACACCTAACAGGATCAGGATCATCCTTTCCCTCCTAAGCCCTTCCCTGTGAATTGAATCAGCAAGATTTGAATTGGACTGCTTTTTTTTTTTCTAGTTACCAGCTGTGATATTTACTGCTTCCTTTCCATTCCCTGCCAAGAAAGATGCAATTGCTTTTTTTCCTGAAAAATAGAATAAATGCATGATTTTTCCAAACCTCATTTTTCTAGTTAGACCTCACACTGCAGTTAGAACAACCCAACCCTTGATGAATAAAATCAAGAGGCAGCAGAGTTAGATTTTGCAGTGCTGCACATTGCCAGCTGCCTACACCTAGCTTAACTACCACTGAAATATTCTTGGTCTTTAACCCCAGGGAAGACAAGTAGAGTTTCTAGTCATACTAACACGTGTAAGTGCACTGACACAAGGGTGTATCCAGGGATTAGCCCAAAAATCCATGGAGCTGAACATTTTACCTAAGCCCCACCTGTGAACAGTGCTGCATAGCCACTCTGCATACAGGGCAGCTCTGCCTGAAATTGAGGAGTGGGGACAGAGGGGTGAGGGATGGAGCTCAAAGATCAGGCAGTAGCAGGACAGAATTACAGCTACATCTTCAGAAGAGGGAGGATTTTGTCATTTGAATAGAGTTTCTTTAACAACAATCAAGAATCACTGCTCTAGCATTGTTATTTGAGCATATGTAAGGGACCTTCCTGTAGTATGGATGTAAATGGCTATTTTGGGAAAAGAGACTCAAAACCCCACCCTATGCACCTTCTGCTACTCTATCGTAGATGCTCTAGTCAGAGAAGGAGGCTCAAGCATTATTTGCCTACATTTCTCATACGTGTATCACTAGGGAAGAGAGAGCAAAAGGTATTGCTAGCAGCAGTTTCAGTGCTAACCTCTTAGGTGCATGGCCGAGTGGGCTAAGGATGAGTAAGGCTTTAGTAGTTGTAGACTGTGAGTATTTTAGTGATTTCTAACTGTTGGTGTCTACCAAGATACCTCTAGTTTTGAAAGGAAAATTCAACAGTCTAGCATCTCACTTCCCTCCAGTTTTTTAGGGCTCTTTACAGCCTTCCAATAATGGACACAAGGTGTGAAACCAGTCCAGGCAGTGGTCACTGCATCATGCATATCTGGTACATTAGATGTTCTCCTTTGCCATGCAGTTATGATTCTCACCTGGTAGCTTTATATTTCTATTCTGTTGTTTTCCCTTTTCTTGAAAAACAATTAGATTTTAGATGTATAAGATAACAAAAACCTATGTGATGATGGCAAGCTACATCTGAAAATTCTTTAGCCTGAGAGCCTGGCAAGAATCTGCAGGGAAGTGTTAAAGCAACCTGACAGAAATCCCCTGCAGTGCTTAAGAAAAAAAAACAACAAACCAGCTCTCCCTCCTCCTAGCTAAACCCTGAAACAAGGTCAATGCACTAAAAGGCTCTGGAAGTCATTTTTTTTTAATAAATAAATATCCTGGGGAATTAATGCAGCAAGTGCCAGAGTACAATCTCTCCAATAAAGGTAGTTANCTGGTAGCTTTATATTTCTATTCTGTTGTTTTCCCTTTTCTTGAAAAACAATTAGATTTTAGATGTATAAGATAACAAAAACCTATGTGATGATGGCAAGCTACATCTGAAAATTCTTTAGCCTGAGAGCCTGGCAAGAATCTGCAGGGAAGTGTTAAAGCAACCTGACAGAAATCCCCTGCAGTGCTTAAGAAAAAAAAACAACAAACCAGCTCTCCCTCCTCCTAGCTAAACCCTGAAACAAGGTCAATGCACTAAAAGGCTCTGGAAGTCATTTTTTTTTTAATAAATAAATATCCTGGGGAATTAATGCAGCAAGTGCCAGAGTACAATCTCTCCAATAAAGGTAGTTATGAGCATGTAAGCATTTCCTTTACACATTAGTGATAACACACATCACTCCATGAGAGATTAAATGCACTTCTGGCTACACACTACAGGAGAAAGCAGTATTTTTTTTCCTCAGGAAGAAAACTTGGGATTACAAGCTTGAGTCAGCATGTTGAAGAACATCCATCATGTTAAACCTGTCAACAGGCCCACATCTTCTGATGTGCTGGAGTCACAGAGCTCTGAAAGGGCAATTGTGGTCCTAACAAGTGAAGTCACAACAGTAAATGCAAAAGCCTCCCAAATTTGAGCTAACGCTGAGCTGTCAAGGCTTTGGTGGCCAGATCTAGGCTCTGATTGACACCTGACTATTATGGCAAGGGCCCTTCTTTACCCATCAGCTCAGATCAGCTTAGATACTGCATTACTGAACAACAGGAATTAGTTTTCCTTTAAAAGGGATCAGAAGTTCTAATCTCCTATGAGTGCAATCAATGGCAACCATTTCCCTGGTCAGCAGGGCATGGATGACACAAGTATTGGCTGTAAATCTAACTCAAATAACTGAAGAAGTACATTTTCAGGTAAAAAAAAATTGTTTTGGCAAGGACCTAACATGTAAATTCCCTGAATGATTATTTTGTGATGTCAAGGGGAGGTCTGACCTACCTTAGATCAATTTTCTGAATATGATTTCAACTCTTTAATTTTATCCAGATGAACTTCTCTTTCATTCGCTGATAGGAGAAGAGAATGGAATGAAGGGAATCATTAAGTCACAAATCCATTTATCTTCCCTGCATCTGTGATATTGTTCCCTAAACAGTAGTAATCTCCTGCATTCAGGAAACCTGCATGGATTTCTCAGAGGAAAAGTACATCTGAGGCAGAGCATGAACACAGCAGTCAAGAACTGGCAGAAAGAAAAGCAAAGCAAAACCCAAGCTAAACAAAAGCCCAGATCAAACTCTTTTCAGTTTTTTTTCCCTCCCTCAGAATACCAAGTAAGAGTCATTTAAATGAAGAAGATATTTATGCCTTCCTCTTTTGGAGGTAATTTCCTAAGGTTTCAAATGCAGCTAAAAGGCTTACAAATTCTCTATTAGCACAGAGTTGCTTATCACTGCCTGCCATGCAGCTGGCTGCTTTCTGTCTTTGAAACTTTCAGGTTCTTTACAGAGAAATTCTATTTTCCAAGGAACAGTTGAGAATCCTGATGTAATAATCATTTCCAGAGCCACTGAGGACATCACTAATTGTGTACATGATTCTCCTGACTGGCTCCATACTGAGATTACCAGTTACCAAAACATCATTATAAATTATAAGGGCAGGAGAATTAGGGCCAGCTTTATATTCCTGACTTGGTGGAGGTGTTGATAGCTTGTGCTGAATGGAAATTCTTGTAAAAAAAAAAAAGGAGGCTGTAAAATGGTCTTTTTCCTGAACTGTTCAAATGGTAAATACTAAATAAACAGCTGCAAGTGAAATGGTTCCCTGCTGTCCAACAACTGCTTTTCTGAACACCTAAGAAAGTGGCTATAAATACAGCCAATCTTAGGTCTGCTATCCAAAATAAACAGGGAACACACAAAGCAGTGATCACTTCAGAGTTTTCCCAGTGTATCCTTTTAAACTGCAAGCACAAAGACCTCCAATAATCCAGAGCTCTCAGCTCAGAAGACATCTGCCTGGATATTTTAATTGGATGTGACCAAACCACTGAAAACTACTATAAATAGGACAAACAGAGCAAAACACTTAGCCAAAAAGAAATTGTATGTGCAGAAGGAGATATAACAGGAGAGGAATAAAACTCCAGTCTTGTCTCTACACAGCACTTTGAGCATGTTGAGTTATGAACTAACACAGATTTGCAAAAAGTGGTACCAGAAAAATGAAAAGGAGATGCATTTGGCCAATATAAAATGAGCAATCTAGGGCTGCAAGTCATCTCTATATACACAAGTCCTCTTGCTTATCTTGGATGGGATCATGGCTGTCTCCAAGGAGCAGACAAAGAGCTGCTTGGCACCCTGTTTCTGGTAACTCCTTAGAAGAGCAAGCACAGGTCACATTACAACAATTATGGGATCCTTTGCTCGATAGAATAATGTAAACAAACATTTTCATATTTAATCTGTTTAATGAAGTGATATTTACTACCAGTTTTTGAAGCACTTCAGATAATAAAGCCTAAATCCTTGAACCAAGTGGGAATTTGAAGTGCGAGTTTGTTTGAAAAATAATGTTACCCATTAATTGTTTTAATTATAGCTCTAGGAATTTTAAGAAAGTCTCATAATTTTTAATGTCTTGATCTCTGTATCTGAGGAAGTGAGTTATTTTTTTTTAACCTACATTAACCATTTAAGCCTCTTCCAATGGAATTAAGCAATCAATAGAGGAATAACATCCCATGCATTAGCAGCAGAAGGTTAAAAGGTGCACAATTTTCCATGAAGCCTATTTCATCTCCCTTTTCCCTGATTTTCCTTTATCTGGGAGTGAATAGATCCAGTTCTAGATCTAGTACTCCAGGGGCTGGAAAATGATGTTACTCAGGCATTTTTATCTCATAAAATCTCACATGGTATAGACTTTCTCAGTCCCCTCAGTAGAAATCCATGTAACATAGGATGAGGGCCATAGTCTGCTGGAGAGAAGCTACAGATGGGGTGTGAGAACCTAGCAAAGCATCACCAACATTTTGCAGACCTGGTTAGGGCTTAACTTCTGGTTTAGGGTGTTTTTGACACTAATTTTTTTTGGATAAAGAACACGTACAGCATGTTCCACATGTTACTTTGTTCTTCTCTGAGCACTTTCATTCTGAAATCTATCTTCTTTTTTTAAGTGAATACCTTTACAGATTTTAAATTCAGATAGAACAGGAAGGGGAAAAAAAAACCCCACAAGCTTTATTTCTTGCTTACATTAAGATTATTTTATCAATCTCTAATTTCAGTCGTTTTCAGGTTTTGTTTGTTAGGAATAACTAGGTCAACACTTCCATTCTTTCAGGTTGCAAACCCTCTGTGAATAAAAGCAAAGTTACTTGTCATGGAGCAAAGCAAATGGCTGTGAATAATTTATAAGAGAGTAAAAATATTCTGCTTTGGAGATTTTAACAGGAGAACAACCTTAAGTTATAAATTATTATAATTCTACTGGAATATGCTCTCCCATTCCTTTGCTCTGATCACTGCCACCACACTGCTTGCTCCAATGGCTAGCAGTCTCCGGAACATCACAGACATGGACCCCCCAGTGTCCTTCAGACCATGAATACATCTGTGACTCTAACCCTGCTTCACACTTCTCTCCATAAGTTCATTAGGATGCTTCCAAGTTTCTTTCCTTATGGAGATAAATACAATGTGATAAATGCCTGAGGTGAGGCTTGTGATAGAGCTGGGGATTCCAGAGGGGAAAAAGATGCTCCCAAGAGATTCTGGGATCATTAGCAGGACATGACACAGAGATCCACACTGCTAAGGTAGAAAGCAACACTGATAAGAGAGAGGCAGGAAGTTAAATTCTTGATCTTTGCTTAGTTCTGGCTCCTAAAGCCATGATGTCGAGAGAGATTCATTGTCATAGTATAAAGAGGATCTTTGTGCAGAGATGGTATAGGTGAGAAATATGAGACATTTAAAGGAATAGGGAGACTGTAAAGAGAAAAGGTGAGAAATATAGGATATTCAAAGGAAAAGGAAGACTACAGCAACCTGATTTGATGAGAAGTCAGTTTCACTCATGCTCTTGTTAAAATGTCTGCAACGAATGTGTCAGTTCTCTGTGGTTCCAAGGGAAGAAGATGAATTATTTAATACCAAACCCTGTCACTTCTTCCTTTAAAATCTTGTATACATTTTCTGCCACACAACATCTCTAGCATACTAATGCTGACATACACCACCAGGATTCCCAGCATCTTCTGCTTTTTAGGGTAAAAGTTTAGAAGCACAAGTGAAATGACTGCGATGTAGGAGTGGATATAGACAACCCCCAATAGTTGCTGACATTTGTTTTGAAGTGGAAGACTTATCTAAGTAACAGTGCTGGAGACCCAGCTTGCTGGAGCCAAAATGCTGGGGGACTCAGAATTTTGGATTTTAGCCCTCAAATTTTAGACTTCAGGAAAGGCACAACATCTGTGATCAGATTTTGAGCATCCTAACAGACTGGCCCCAGACACATTGAGCCCCAGCTGTGTGTATTATCTTTCTGTAGTTTTGTACACTGTTTCTATTTTAAGGGTGAATATTACAGGAATATAAAATTTGGATGTTGCAAAGCTTCCTCCACAATGAGAAAAAGTGAGCCTTTTCCTCATGAATTTCTCTGTGCTGTAACCAGAGAGTTACTACAGCAACTCCAAGGAAATTTCAGGTCAGTGCTGAGGTGATTTCCCTTGGAGGGCTACTGGATCTCTTCTCACATTTATGTGCTGCTAAATTGTTTTCAGCCTCTCACAACTCACCATTTGTGTGAGCACCATGTGGAGTGTAACTGTGTTTGCCTGGCTAGGTACACAACATACCATGGCACACCAGATATAAAAATGACTCTTCATTCAGCACGGCAAAGGGGAATCACACTTGCTCTGGTGGTCCCATGCCTTCAGGGACAACCTCATCTGACCTTCTATTCCAGGTCACCAGTTCGATTCCCCCAAGCTTTGCAGTCTTCTACAATCTCTGCGGAATTGCATTTCTCTATGGAAGAATTATGCTCCCAACTTCCAGGTTTTCTTTTTGCTACCTATCATCATTGTCGTCGTCGTCATCGTGGCTAGGCTTCGTGAATGAAGCTCCAGGGAGGGCTCCAGCCACGCTCCTCCTCAGCGCCTTTTCCAAGCGCGCTGATAAAAAGAGGATAGCAGATAGCACCCTCGAGCCTGCACTAGGGATTTTTTTTAGGTGAGACACAGCATGTGCAGAGCTGGACCCACCCTTTAGTCCTAAGGTTCATCTGCCAGGGCCTAGCAAGCTTGGATGCTGGCAGCCAAGTCCTTAGGATGGAGGTTTTAACCTCTTAGATGGAAGAGGCCTCACAGGGCTAAACGAGCTCCATCTGTCCAGGTTTGGAATCAGAGTTGTCCTTCTCCTAGGATGACTGCCAGAAGGCTAATGAGCTCATCCTACCCATCCAAGGATTCTAGGAACATGGGTATCACTCCCCACACTTTCCCGTGGGCAATGAGTTTAATGCTCCCTCTGCTGTGGGCACAGTTATGGCACCAGGGGCCACAGGACACCACAAGGGATTTTCAGACTGTGCCTGTTTTGCCACCTATAAGCTTGAACCAAAAAATCCATGCTTGTCATATTCCATTCTTAGCCAGCCACTTGCTGTATGTTTACTCCAGTGTAATTAGGCAACTCAGATCTGAACTTTCTTCCTGTGTGCAAAAGAAAGATACATTTTGATTTTTCTCCTCAGAATAACTCATCAAAATTCAGAAATCAAAATTTATTAGTGACATTGGCAGTACGAATTGAATGTAATCTGTCCCAAGCAGGCCACTGCTAGGTGATATCCTGGGCTGCAGGATTCAGCACTGCACTTGCTGACTCTCCTCTCCCTTTTCCCCAAGCTAAGAGCAGCTTTGGGTGTGTGCCCATCACCCTTCTCGTGATGTTTCAACACTCCTTCTGTGGTTATAATACCCAATCCATTAATTTCAGCACCAGGTCTGCTAATCCTGTAGGTAGGCAGGAAAATCTTTAGCTGTCTGCAGGTGCCTCAGAGATTAGAATGCTAATCACTCACATTTAGCTGTTACTAGCAACACAAGGAAGGCAAAGACAGCAGAAGAGAGAGACAGACAGGCTTGGATTAACAGAGAGGCAGACCCATCCCAAGTACTTTCTGCCTTTTTTTCTGAACAAGAATAATTCAGCCTTCTCTCCATAACACTTGTCCTAAAGTTTTGGACCCCAAAGGGAGTTCCCTTGTTCCCTTCAAGGGCTCATCTTCTTAGTGTGTTGTCAACATATTTTACTCCCAACATGATCAGAGTTACTTGTCTTTTCTTTCTTAGAGAGAGATGGGAGAGAGGAAAGGGAGATATTCTCTAACAGTAACTCTATTTTTAATGTTTTGCTCTTGAATGATGGATTTCTCAATGTTTTCCTTTTGAAATGATATCCAAGACTTCTTGTATTTGGAAATGTTCTCATATGGGAAGGTGGCTGTTACAGTGAGCAGCTGAATCATATTGCAGAGATGACAGAGAGCTGCCAAATTACAACCAGAGCTGCCTGAGAAACTAAGGGAAAGCAAGGACATTTACTCATCTAAATGTATAAAATAAGAACACACAGGGAAAAAAAAAAAGGAAATAGGCTAAAAAGCCTATTGATTTTGTACAGAACTTTTACACCAGATCAAGCTACCTGGCAGAACTGATTTACCTGACAAAAGAACTGTAAAAGATTAGCTGCTTCTGATGAAGGCATTTGGGGGTGGTGCCACATCAGGGATCATCAGTTCAGCTAAGGAGAAGAGTACAAGTTGGGATGAAACTGGTGAAGAGAGACTAGTGTCATGCAGAAAACAGAACGACTGGGCTGGACACTCTCCCTACAAGCTGAGCTTCCACCAGGAGCAGGGTGGGAGCAGATGCTGCTTCATGTTCCCAGTAATGCTTGTCAGAGAGAAGAGAGGAGAATGAGAATCAAATGTAGTGGTGGCACCAAAGAAAAACTGTAAATATAGGAGATACTCCAAATATCATGGAGGAAATCATAGGTGATAATGAAAAATAGTGATAAGAACAGGCAAAAATTCATAGGGAATAAATAATGATGTTAACCAAGAACATTTCAACCGGGAGTGATTGAGTGGAAAAGGACAGGTTGTGGGAATCACAGAATTGCAGAAGATGGCAGGATAGTTATACACCTCTTGTAATTAAACAGTGAAAGAGGCAAATGCAGTCCTAAGTGTGTAGTACTTCCAGGGGTAAGTAGATACTAACCCTGTTGACCAACTATGTAGCATGTACAATTATAGTCACATTCAGAAAACCTACATTAAAATACATGACAGATGAGGGTTATTGGAACTATACTTATTTTGCTAAGTAAAAGCATTTTTTCTTAAGAGAACTTCTGTAGTAAGCAAATTTGGCAAGAACACATCCTAATTTCCGTTTTTCTACAGGGCTGACAGTATTGCAAGATCTTATAAGACACCTTCTGCCTTTTTTCAGGTCTTAGAGAGTGACTACCTGCATCCTTGCTTCCCAACCATCAACCTGCACTCCTCAGAAGTGCAGAGAGACAGGAGAGCTCAGCCTGGGTACCTCACTGCTCTTCCTCAAGCCAAAGCCAAATGCTGCAGCATGGACCATGAGGTGAGACCCTTGGGTTCCACTCTGCTTTCTCAGCATGCTTTGTGGTGTGAAGTAGACTCTGCAGCTCAGTGCCTGCCTTCCAGCTGAATAAGCTAGCATATACTGAAAGTAAGAGCTTTGGGTGGCACTCAGGCTGCTTTACAGAATCACAGAATATTCATGGCTGGAAATGACCTCTCAGATCACTGAGTCCAACCAAAAATAACCACCCCAAAACAACCAAAAAAACCCAAAAAAGANGCTCATATTCAGCTGTGCACCAGCAGCTCCAGATCCTTCTGTGCTGGGCAGCTTTGCAGCCACTCATCCCCAAGCCTGTAGCAATGACTGGGGTTGTTGTGACCCAAGTGCAGGGTCTTGGCCTTATTGAACCTCACACGATTGGCATCACAGAATATTCATGGCTGGAAATGACCCCTCTGCAGAGCCTCCCTGCCCTCCAGCACATCAACACTCCCACACAATTTGGTGTCCTCTGCAAACTTGCTGAGGTGCTCTCAATCCCCACATCCAGGTCATCAATAAAGATGCCAAACAAGACTGGCCCCAAAACTGAGCCCTGAGGGACACCACTGGTGACTGGCAGCCAGCTAGATCTCACCTCTGGCATTGGAAAGAAATGACAAGTAAATAGCCTTAATTTGGCTACCTGTTTTCACTGGCCACCTCAGGAAACTGCAAGGTGCTGCAATAATCAGTGAAATGTAGGATTTTTCTGTGTGGTATGCCTGCTCCTGGGTACTCACTGCCCCCCTGTTGGTGAGCAGCTCAATGTGTTGGCCACGAGGGAGAGGTCAGCAAGCAACAGATGTGGGTTTTCAAACTCCTTAGTTGAGGTCTGATCTTCCTTGGGACCACTGTGATACAGATAATCCTTTGGCTTGTTTTGTAGCTGCTCAACAGGCAAGAGGCTGTTTCAGCTGCCCCAAAAGAGAGAGTTCTTTGTGAAGATGGTGTAAAAATAAGAAGTGTGGTTTATTTTTTGTCTGTTATTCCAGTTAGGATTGTACTTGTCCAGTGCACCCATAGGTCATACAGCTCATGACCGTGTTTCTTCCCTTCATCATTAGTCTGTAGCCAGTGAATCTATGTGCAAGCAATCCTCCATAAGACAGAGCCAGCAGGAGGCAAAGTGAGGCAAAGAGGATTGGATCTGACAGAGCTGTTTAAATGAATTGTTAATTTTCTTAGAATACCAGGGGACCTGTCTGCAGCACCAAATCTCCATAGCTTGTAATCTTGGGAGCCATCTGTCTCCCTGCACACTGGAGAAGGCTAGGGACTGGGGAGGAGGATGAAATACTGGGATGTAAATATTGAGGGGGTGGGAGATTATGGCAATATCTAATCCTGCATCTTGCAAGATGATGGCTTCCCTTCCCTCCCACTGTGGTAGGGGATACAGAGCCTTCCAAATCTTCAAGGTCTGGGCTCAGAAATACACATGCACACATTTAGCAAATGGGATCAGTGTTATTGGTAGATGTGTGAATGTGTATGTGCCTGTATTTCTGCAGCTTTATTTTTCTTTTAAATAGATATTGTACCCATTGAACATAAAAATATTATATTAGCATTTTATGTTGTGGTGTTCAACAACTCAGAACACAGAAATAACAGCCCACATAATCTGGTCTTTAAGAGAGAGTGAAAAACTCTGTTTTAACTTTCTGCAGGTTAACATTTTGAGAGTTGAAGACAAACACACTCTGAATCTGGAGCTGTTACTCACCCAAGGTATCCAAATATGACCAGAAATTGCAGCTGATGCATGCTCAGCTGCAGTGGCAGTAGGAGGTCAGCCAAGGTACCCTACACATTGAGCTACCTCAATTGCACTCCTTGTGTTCAGATGAACTACTTGCCTAAAAGCTTGTGGGTCAAGACTGCAGTGGTTTCAATGGTGGTACAAGAGGGCAAGCAGAAGAATTGGCTTTTTTTTTTTTTTGCCAAGTTCTGCATGCAGAATTCCACTGGGATAAGGGTTGAGCAAGTAAGAAGAGATAGATGCTTTGCCATTATGTTTGTCATTTGGTCAGGAAATGCATGCAACACCATTTCCAAGGCTTACTACTTCCCAAGTGATCAGCCTGTTTCATGGAACCAAGTTGCCATGAGCAAAACAGGGTTTGGATTTATTTTTTCTTCTCACCATCTCCAATATGGACATTTTGGAGCAAAAAAGTGCTAAAGATTGTGCTAAAAGATTCTTGTGCACTCGGGTTTGCTTTCAAATTCTATTTTCATCCCATTTTAATGCCCGTATAACCCTTTTATGAACTCAGAGTAATGCTGGCTCTGGTTAGCTGTGCCACTTGGAAACCTCCAAGGTCTAAGGGCAGTCTGCTCCACTGCTGCTCTGCCCTTTTAATGAGATCTTTTTCTCAGTGTTCTCTCCAAACCCTCTCAAGATGCAACCTGTGACCACTGCCCCTTGTTATACCTCTTGACACTATGACAGAGAGCCTGTCTCTCTACTTAAAGTAGGGTTTGGATGTTATGAGGTTGCCACCAGCCTTCTCTTTCGCTGAGTAAACTTGCCTTTAAAACCACTAAAAACCAAACTGCATTTCCCTCTGTGGAGGAAGTGAAATAGAACAACACTTTCAATGTAATAATTAATAGGTGGATCATCATTTTGGGGGAGCTTTCAGTTTGTTGTCCTGATCAACAAATGGGTGCAAAACTCTGCCCAGAGCTGTCAGAGCATTCTTGCTAACAGTTGGTTTTAGACATAAAGTTCCTCTTTCCAGTTAGAGCAAAAGAATTTCTATTTAACTTACTACATTGCCAATATCTAACATTGTGCTTTGTCACAGGCACTTAAAATCCTGTTCTTTGGTAATTCTGCCCATAAAAATACTACATCCCAGAAATACCATGACAATCTGCCACCTTTCTCTTGGAAGCATTACTTCTCTGGCATGTTGTAGGATAGTATGATAACAAATGCTTCTAAGAATCCACAAGTGCACTGAAATAAATCTTACCTTCCCTCAATGTGAACACAAAGCTCTCCTAGTGTCACTTGCTGTGCTGCTCTCCGGTACAACAAGCTAAACTGGATCAGGTTGGATTAGTACTTTCAGAGATTACCAGAGACTGAATTCTTCGTACACTGATACAAAGAGAATTTATTTGATTATTGATTCCTCTATGAATACCCTAAAATCAACCCAGGACAAACTGCCACCTTTAGAAAGAGCATCAACCAAACATCCAGATAAGATCTGGTTGCAAGTACCATGACATTGGTAGCTCTTCAACTGGCAGATTGCTATTTTTATGACAAAAAATAAACAAACCAAAATCAAATCTGAAGGTACACTCTTGCTTTGGTTTCTCTTGGCTTTTGTTCTCATGGTGCAGCGCTGCAGGAGTCAGTAACAGGATGCCTTCCTGCCTGTTGATGGAATGGCAGGAATGGGCAGACAGGAACCCCTGCAAAAAGGCTCACTCATGTTGCACTTTCACACTTTCTCTAGCCCCTCTTTCACTGCAGGTGAAAGAAAATCAGACACTGTTGTAGAAACTTATTGTCATAAACTGCTTAAAAACACTTAAACCAAAGGCTTGAGAGACCTTCTCACTTATGCCCACACTGTCCACGTGGGCTTCAAGACAGGGCTGAGTACTTATGGGTAGTTAGGTGTATTCTACAACAACAGCTCAGGCACAGTCTGAAAATCCCTTGTGATCTCCTGTGGCCCCTGGTGCCATAACTGTGCCGACAGCAGAGGGAGCATTAAACTCATTGCCCACGGGAAAGTGTGGGCAGTGATACCCATGTTCCTAGAATCCTTGTGTGGGTAGGATGAGCTCACTAGCCTTCTGGCAGTCATCCTAGGAGAGGGACAACTCTGATTCCAAACCCGGGCAGATGGAGCTCGTTTAGCCCTGTGAGGCCTTCCATCTAAGAGAAGGACACTCTAATAAAACCTCCATCCTAAGGACTTGGCTGCCAGCATCCAAGCTTGCTAGGCCCTGGCAGATGAACCTTAGGACTAAAGGGTGGGTCCAGCTCTGTGCATGCTGTGTCTCACCTAAAAAAATCCCCTGTGCAGGCTCGAGGGTGCTATCTGCTATCCTCTTTTTATCAGTGCGCTTGGAAAAGGCGCTGAGGAGGAGCGTGGGTGGAGCCCTCCCTGGATCTTTGTTCGCGAAGCCTAGCCATACAACAACAGCTGCCTTGAGGTTCCCCTCACACTCTGACTGAGGTCTCTGGGTCAAAGGATGCAGGAGGAGATAACATTCTCGAGCAGGGAGGCTGGAGGTGCAGAGAGGGAGGTGTGAGCTCTCAGCAGCTTCCTTACTGAGAGGAGGCACCTGCTCAGCACTGGGCTGTCACAACCTACTCATCACTCGCAAGTCTATACCTTATTCCTCTAAGCAATTACCTAACTATTTTAGTTGGGCAAACCTGTGCAATGCCACAGCACTGCTTTTTATTAACGTAAAATCAATCACAGCCACAAAGCTGCAGAAACTTTGATATGCAATGCTCAATAAAAGCAAGAGTTCTGGCAGGACCTTGGCAAAATCAAACATTAATGCTATAAAGTCATGTAATGGATGGGATTTTCTGTTTGTTTTTCATCACATTACAGAAAGAAGAGGAGACTCAGGGGTGACCTTATCGCCCTCTACAACTACCTGAAGGGAAGTTGTAGTCAGGTAGGGGTTGGGCTCTTCTCCATGGCAGCTAGTGACAGGACAAGAGGCCATGGCTTGAAGCTGCAGCAGGGGAGGGTTACACTGGACATTAGGAAGCACTTCCTCACGCAGAGGGTGATTGGGCTCTGGAATAGGCTGCCCAGGGAGGTGGTGGAGTCACTGTCCCTGGAGGTGTTTAAGAGAAGATTGGATGTGGCACTGAGTGGCATGGTTTAGATGTTGTGGTGTATTGGGTCATAGGCTGGACTTGATGATCCTGGGGTTCTTTTCCAGCCTTGGTGATTCTGTGAATATTGTTTATATATTGCTTGTTGGCATGTCTTTACAAGAGAAGGAAGGTGCTGCCTGTTCTAGAGGAGCCATATGCCCAGAATCAGTCACTGCTCATCCTGAGTCATGTTTCCTCATGATCTTTTATGACAATCATAGGATTTCTTTCTTTTTCTAAGAAAAAAAAAAAAGCTGTAAATTCAGAAAAATGTAATCATCTTTCAAATTCAACTGCAGCTAAAACCCCACAGTGGAAAACCAGAGTGCAGATGACAAACCAGATCAGAGCATAGTGGGGTGTGTTTTCTGTGAAGACATGTTTACAAAAAATACTATTAATTTCCTATACTAACTCAAACTGAGCTGTGATTTATGAGCTCTGCTGCCTCACCAAGAAGCACTCTAGCTCCCAAGTCAATACATTGTCTTTTATGATTTAAATCAACTACAGCAAAAGGCATTTTACATCTCCTTTATCCAAGTTGCATTTTTGTGTTGATAGGAGAACTCTCTATTCTTCTTTTTGCTCTGTTTGAAGGGGTTTTAACTCTCAGTACTCATTTCTAAGTTTCAAAATTCATGTTAGCAGCCAAGAGTTTTTAAGGAGTAATGACTCTAGCAATTCAAATCTCATCTGTGCTAATCCTGCCAAACTGCACTCAGATAACATTAATGGGCTGATTTACAAGGAATAAAGCAAGGATGGGAGCATCCTTCATTTCTCCTGCTGTGTTCAGATATTAGCACACATATGGCAGAGGAGATTAGCAGCAGTTCTGGGGACCCCCACCATTCTTCAGGCATAACAAAGCAGATTAATGACAGACTAATAAGGTCAACTCAGGTATAAGGTAACCTTTTCTCCTGGATTAAATTCAGGGCTAAATTTGGCCCAACTTAGCCCCAAATTTCATTTTGCTTGCTGATTTGGGTCATTGTCTTAAAGCAGAAGAGTAGCAAATCCTGTGTGTGAAGGAGGTGGAGAATCCACAACCCACGGAGATGAAATCTCTCATTTACTCTCTCACTAGTTCAGGTTCTAGATAACAAAAACCAGTACTTGCTTTCACAAAACTGTTGAGAAGAGAAGGACTTGCTCTCCAGATGCATAAGTCAAAAGTAAAATAGCACTCCTGAAGTATAATTAAACCAACAGGGGAGATAGCACAGACAATATGTCTGGTGAATTTGGGGCCATTTGGGAAGAATTAAAGCAATCACATGTGCAGCTGAAAAGAATTAATCTAGCTTCCAAAACAAACTGCTGATTGTCATTGAGAGAAAGAAAGGAAGACGGAGAACAGAAGGTGAAACAAGCTAATAGTGTATCTGATAACACAACTCTGTCCCAAATGGATTCACTGGTAGAGAAGATAGTTATTACCTATAAAATTAAAGGCTATAAATATAAACAGTGCTTAAAAGCTGGTACATCTCCAAGATTTCATGCACAATCTCTGTTTTCTGACAGATTAATTATCTCCTCAAAAACCCATAAAAACATTTAATTAAAAGTAAAGTGGAGAGTTGTGCACTCCCATGTAATGGAAATAGCAGTGATAAATGCAGGGCAGCTGTAGGGAATACAGTGCCATACCTGGGTTTGTTGGAAGGCATAGAGAGACAAGTGTGGTCTGTGGGGTGAAAACAAGAGATTGAATGCAAAGGGATCAGGTTTCTAGGTCAGGGATAATTCCTGACATTTAGCTTCTTTGTTTATGGTTATGCTGATTGATAAGCCTGTAGAATAAAAATAAGACTCCCTTCATGGTATTGTGGCAGACTCAATTCCCCATACTTTGTGTAGCCTTTTGAGGTTAGAAGTGGTCTGAAAATTAGCCTACTTTGTTTAGATCAAATTCTTTGCTATCTGCCTTGCAAACTGACTTCTGTGCCCAGTTTTTTAAAGGACCAGCTAAAAGACAACAAAAAATGAACTCTAAAGTCAAAGGCAGAAGTGCAGATCCTTTACTTCCCTGTGTCTGCACCAACTTCAGCTGCCAGCCTTTCCTCCTTTCGTCATGAGATAGACACACACATATTTTTCTGCCTGTAGGAAAAAAAAAACAGCCAGCCTGGGTCAGTGCACTTGCCTTTCCATTGAGTGATCCATCTCCAAACCCACAACCAGGCAAGGATATCCATGATAGCACCATGGCCTCCAGTAGTTATTAATCACAGGTGAAGTCCCATTGCCTTCTGCATGCTCTGGTCATGCATGATGTGATCAGGCATGAAGGCAGACAGAGGCTGTGACAGCTGTGCCTACAACTGCTCCCGTATCAGAGCTTTATGAGTGTTTGCTCTCCCTAGGAAAGCAACTATCCGCTGTCAGTGCAGGAATGAAGGCACCCTCATGCTCCAGTGTGCAGTACAGCTGCGATAGATTAGAGGATAAGAGAGTGGAAAGCCATGGCAGAGAAATCAGGGTAGAGTTCTGTGTTCCTCATGTGAGCCAAATTTATACTGACCACGGACAAAGGAGTGACAACTTCACCCCAAGTTGTGCTGAGCTGAAGTGTACTTGGGAGGAGCTCACATGTGTGTCATCTGGGGAATGGTGACCTGCCTTACTTTCTTAGGTCAATTTCCTCTGTTTTCTGTCTTAAATCTTCCAGGTCACTTGAACTTTTACCATGAATGACTACGTAGACAAAAATGCTACCTGTAAAGAAAAACACATTTCCTACTGAGAGAGGGCCAAGAATGAATGGCTTTATGACAGGAGAGACCAAAGGACCTCCTAAAGCAGTGTCTATGGAAGGAATCATAGAATCCTAGAATGGGCAGGTTGGAAGGGAGCCTAAAGATCATCTAGTTTCAGCCTCCCCACACTGAGCAGGGATGCCAATCACTAGCCCAGGTCACCCAGGGCTGCATCCAGCCTGGCCTTGAACACTGCCAGGGATGGAGCAGCCACAACCTCTCTGGGCAACCTGTGCCAGTGCCTAACCACTCTCTGGGTAAAGAACTTCCTCATAATCTCCAATCTAAATTTCCCCTCCTTCAGCTTATAACCATTCCCCCTTGTCCTATCACAGTCTGACCACTTAAAAAGTCTCTCCCCTTCTATCTTATAATCCCCCTTTAGGTACTGGAAAACTGCTATAAGATCCCCTCAAAGCCTTCTCTTTTCCAGGCTGAACAATCCCAACTGTCTCAGCCTGTCTTCATAGGGGAGGTTCTCCAGTCCTTTCATCATCTTTGTGGCCTCCTCTGGACTCGCTCCAATAGGTCCACATCTTTTTTATGCTGAGGACCCCAGAACGGGACTGTTCTTGGAACAGAAATGTTTGCAGCATGTGGAAACACAACTGTGTTGAATGGTTCCTCAGAGGCTTTGTTTTAAGATAGATAGGAGGACAGGAGATGCTTAGAGCTCTCAGCAATATTTAGTTAATCAAAGAGATATCTAGACTCAATAAACAACATTTAACTTCTGTGGTATCTGTTTGTCTGAACTCCAGACAATGACATTTCCAAGACCTTAAAGGCTTGATTATCACCAACCTGGTGCATAGATATGAAGGTAACGTGCCATATATTTCTGTCTGTTTGGCATAACAGAATAAATAGCATTGATTTTAAGTTGGGAGGGTGAAAGGGGGAAAAGGAAGCTGTCTATGGAAATAAGAGGTTACTCTGTCATCTCCTAGAAAATTTTGACCTATAATTAAAAAGATTATGGCTTTTATGCTCTCTGCCAAGGCTGACTACTACATCATACCACAAACCCCTGTGTGTACGTCTAGTTTAGTGAGGGAAGGCAGAGAGGCCAAGCTCAAACTGGCACCATCTCACACTGTCCAGCAATCTGTCCCCATTCTGCTGTGATTTCCTTCACCTGCATCCAGAACAAAATCTTACTGCTGAGGTTCCTTCTGTGGACACAGAGGAGTGCAGCAAATTTTATTATTGCTGTTATTGGATTAAAGATTTTGCAATGTACTATAAAGCACTTGAGGGCTTTCTTATGAAAGAGAGCTTGTAAAAGTGCTTTTGAAATGTTTCTGCTCTATGACAAACAGTTGTAATATAATGGGAAAAACTACAGGCTGTGAGCTAGAATTTATTAAGCTTTATGATGTTGAGTAGTGTTTAAATTAATAACAATTAGGTAGAATAAAAGCATGATGTGAGTGTGACTAAAAGGAAATATTTAAGCCATGTGGTCCTTATTAATAACTCAACATAGTTTTTGACAGCTATCCAAATAGCTGAAGAATATTTTCAAAGTCAGGGCCCATCCAGATGCAAAATCTGTATTTATTTAAATATTGCATATCAAAAGAAAGATAAATACGCAAAAATCTAAGGACCAAAGTATGTGCATGCTCTCATGAAAACAAGTTACCCAATGTGCAAGCCAGTGGAAAAGTTTTGATGGCACTTTTAAGAGATTTGTACTGATTCTTGGGTGCCTAAAGATGCAGATGGACCGGTACAGAAATTTCTAAATGGATTTACAAAATACTTTATAAGAGAAGTTCTTGCTGATGGTTTAATATGAAATGACTTACCTACTTTCTGTTTTAATTGAACACTCCATTGATTTAGGCAGGGCTTAATGTTGTCTTACAGGCTGTTAGTAGGTTTAGGTCTAGCACTAACATAGAAACCAAATAATAAAACTCACCTGTCTAAATTGTAGATGGCTGCTTTAAAGATAGACACAACCCAAATGTTACTGGCATGACTAAACACTAAATACTTTGAAAACTGGAATGTTTTGTGTTAGGTTGTGTACCCATGGGCACCATATATGGTATAAAAGGTGCTTCTGCTTCATTGAGTTTCTGCGATCAGTTTATAGCATAGAACAGGTGAATTAGGTACTATATGACAATATATATGCTGTTCCCATCTTAGTTTTCTTCTTCTGAGAAGCCTCTAGAGGATAGAGAAGATCCTTCTGCCCAGTCCCCATCTGAGTGCTTACTAAGGCTCACCCAAAAGCTATTTATTAGCAAGTTTGATACAAGTCAGCAGAGCAATCAGGATGGACACAAACTACCAGAGGCTTCTCAACATAAGATGTCTTTAGTAAGGGAACAAATTAAGCCACCAGTCTGAAATAAAACAGCCAAAATATTAAATGTTGCATTTGTCCTTCTACAATATGTTAAAAATTACCTTGGTCTCTCTTGGGTGTCTCAGCATGACCAAACAAAACATTACTGTTATTTTTTTCTGTGCCAAAAATCTGTTAGTTTATTGATTACAGAACAGGCACTTGCCCTTGTGATATATCACCTCAATGACAAAAATCTACCTTTTAGTCACATAGGAGATGAATAAGCTACAGAAAATCAAGAAAGAAATGCAATCTTTGGAGAGATTTAGTTTTAAATACAGAGTAAAACTAATTTCTACCTCTACCTTTTTACTAATTTCTGCCTTCTTACTAATTTCTAGTAACTTGCTGCAGTGTTTTTAAAATTAATTTAGAAAACTTCTGTAGAAAAAAAAGTTGAAAGGAGCTTTAATTTAAGAATAAATTTATATACGTCTCACGTCTCATGGCTAGGCTTTGTGAATGAAGATCCGGGGAGGGCTCCACCCACGATTGCCACAAGCGCGCTGCTGGCTGCAAAGGCCAATACGAGATAGAGCGGTTGCAAAAGGCACAGCACAAGGACTCCTCAGGAGGTAGAAGCTGCAAGACACGATTCTTTCTACGCTGTCTTTTCTCCTCCAGAGTGATCCTGCGTGCCTGCTCCAAAACATCTGCGGCATTAACAATAGTGTGTGTGCAGAGCTCCTGAGTGGAGGCCAGAGGAGAGCAGTTCAGGGGAGCAATAAGACCAAGGCTGAGATGTTGCTTCAGGGAGT
>VWZO01011300.1:18870-39871 GCA_013396975.1 Bucco capensis | reverse complement strand
AGCTCCAGAAGGATAGGGAGCTGCTGGAGAGAGTCTAGCACAGGGCCAGCAAGATCATGAAAGGAGTGGAGCATGTGCCCTAGGAGGACAGGCTGAGAGAGCTGGGTCTCTTCAGCCTGGACAAGAGGAGACTGAGAGGAGACCTCAGGAATGCTTAGAAATATGTTAAGGGTGAGTGTGAGGAGGAGAGAGCCAGGCTCTGCTCCATGGCATCCAATGTTAGGACAAGAGGTAATGGGAGCAAGCTGGACCACAGGAGGTTTAGTATTAACACGAGGAGGAACTTCTTTGCAGTGCGGGTGCCAGAGCACTGGCCCAGGCTGCCCAGGAGGCTGTGGAGTCTCCTTCTCTGGAGACATTGCAAAGCTACCTGGACACATTCCTGTGTGTCCTGGTCTAGGTGATCCTGCTCTGGCAGGGGGGTTGCACTAGATGATCTTTCTAGGGCACTTCCAACCCCTGACATTCTGTGATTTTGTAATCCCATCTGCCATTGTGCTGCCCAAGTACCTAAATCGTACTGGTCCCTCCAGAGTTCTCTAGTCTTGGCTAACCTAACAAATTCTGTGCCATATGCAAATTTTCGTTTCATTTCATTTCTTTTATAACTTCTTTTTACTCTCAAAGACGTTTTCTTACTGCTTTTGTTTCCTATTTCAGTCCATTTGCCTGGAACTTCAATAAGGTCTCCTGCTTCCCAATTTCTTGGCACATCTTTTCTGCCTTTTCTCTAAGCAGGTGAACTATCTACTATTCAAGATGACATACATTCAGGCAATGGTATTTTTTAACTTCCAGCAGAAGATAATCTGTGCCTCAATCAATCTACAAACATAGTAGAAGAAAAACTCAGCTGAAACAGTTACAACAGTATAAAGAGTGATGAACTTTAATCCTAAATGACAGTTCTGTTTCTATGATTTAAGATTAGAGGCCTGTGATCTATTTTTTCCCTGCAAGCCTGATTCTGCAAGATGTTTTAAAGTGAAAACTTCTCATTTTTATTTTTGCTACAGATTCTTTACTAAGACTCTTGCAGTGGAGAAGAGTCTGAGTGCACACAAAACTCAGTTCCAGTTGGATTAGATGTATGCTTGAAAGTAAAAATAGTATGTATTTCACTTGCATGAAAAGACAACTGATACAACACAAAGTAGAAATAAGTTTTCATTTCTATAAAGCTGTTTTCTTGCAGAGCAGTAACTAGAATGGTTATTTCAGTTGATGGGAATATGTAACTTAACGTGAGCTTTTAGTCCTCGTATTTCAGAGACAGACACATGCTAAGAGCAGAAATTAACATTGGGAGCCCCTTGTTGCTATAAATGTCTGCAATACTAATCAAGGGAGATAATATTCTAGTCAGGATAATAATTAACACTTAACTAACTTGCTAAATTTAAAAACCAGGACCCTCCAAACACAGGCATCAATGAATTGAAAGAAACAGGCACCTAAATGTTGGTGACTATCTGAATTCCTCCATTTAGAGGACTACTGTGATGCTTAAGGGGAATGACAACACCTTGCAGTGCAGAGAACACTCCAGCACATCCAGGTTGTGCCTCCTTTGTGTCTGCTGGATCTTTTGTACTCCCAGAGACAGCCAAGTTTACTATAGCTGAACAGGGGGAAAAAAAGAAGAGGATTCCATTTAGAAGCTCAGTTGTGAGATAAAAGCAACCAAGTGACTGCAGTGTAATCCTTGCTGCTTATATATGCCAGAATAATATCAACAGTCTTTTTTCCAGCACAACTGCCAGCAAGCAAGGAACAGTACCAGACTAAACACAGAATGTAAAAGAGCACGGAGAATTGGGGTCTGTGCTAGGAGAAACCTGAAACGCCAGTGAATGGAGCAGAGTGAGCTGCAGACCATGCAGAGCAGCATTAGAGGTTTCCCACGTGGACATTAACAGTGTAGTTCCGTGAGGTTTTGGCAACAGCACAACTTGCAACAACAACAGAGAGCTTGCTGAATTATTTAAGCATGAAATCAACATATCTCAGACAAAAATAGCCAATGTACATGAAGCAAAAGGACTTAAAAATAAGCAGTGAATCTGAGAGGGAACATAGTGGACTTCCTTCACACTCCTTTCTCCTCTGGAAATGTAACCTGGATGTAAGTTAGGACACTCAAGGCAGAGCATTGGGTGGAAAATAAAGCTGAAGACGTTTTGATGCAGAGCACAGAGTCACAGAATCATTAAGGTTGGAAGAGACCTCTAAGATCATCAACACAACACCACCATGTCCCAAGGCTGATGGTGGTGATCTATAGGACCTGAGGGGAGTGGGTGGTGAAGACAATTTCCTAGGGAGAAAACTCAAATCCCAAAGAGAAGAGAATGAGCAGTGAGTCCTAGTGCCCCAGATACTGCCCTGTGTTGGAGCTGTTACCAAAGGCCAAGCTCTCCAGAGAGGGATGATATCACCTGCCAAGCTTTGCTGAGAAGTTATCCTGCTGTGGTGGACAGTGTGACCAGTTGTCTAGCATTGTGAAAGCTTCATTAGAAGCCAACATTAATTGCTTTCTCTAGAGCACACAGAAATTAAGTTCTCTTATCAATCCAGTAACTAAGAAATCATAACAGCAAAGTCTGAGTCAGAGCACAAGATGCAGCACAACTAGCCAGCAAAGGCTTCTGAAGGCAGAGGATAATGAAAGATGAAACCATCATTAAAATGACTTTAGTAATGAAATGAAGGGATTTAGAAGGGAATGAATGCAGCAAATTCTTACCCAGAAAGGATGCTGCCATAGGAACAAATATTGCATTCAAATGTGGAAATAAATTCCTTTATTGCTCATTCCAAAAGTATTTTGGAATTACTGAGTCTTAGATGAGGAATCAGAAAGTGTTCAAGAAATAGTTACTTATAGGACTAAGTTTTCAGTTAATTAAGGAAGAGTCTGACATCAGAAGATCATATTCCAGGGACTTGACAGAAGCACATCAGAATGTCTTTTTTTGGCATTGAGGAGGTCAGCTCTTCCTACAGCAGCAGAGCAAAAACCTCATCTTTAAAGAATGACAGAAAAAAATGAAACTACAAGAAAGCAGCTAAAAAAGCAATTTGATTCTATAAAAATAAGCAGCAGAAAACTGCAAGGATATCTTCATTTTGGGACTAGCAATATCCCCTCTCTTAGTTTGCTAATTCTCCAGAAAGCCTAGCCAGAAATTTACTTTATTACCACTGCTATACTAATTACACACACAGAATTAGACTCACATAAGAAATGCTTGGATACTCCATCCTCCACTCCCACAAACTTCACCCTCTCCATTCTCCAGGGGGCTTTATGTGGAAGGAGTATTTATTTTTCTACAGGGGTGTAAAATTAAATTAGTGAAAATGAGAGTTGGGCCCTGATACTCCTCTGAAACTTCCTGTCCTGCTTTCCAGCTGTGGAAGGCAGTAGGAGTGGGAAAGTGCAGAGGCAGAGGCTGCCAGTGCCACTAGTGCTCCTCAAAGGGTTTGATAGGTTTGGATTCAGATTGCTGCAGTCTGAGCTATTGTTTCCACTGCTGATCCCCTCATAATCCATGAAAGCTGTTTAGTGTGGAGTGGGAGGACAAGTGTATTGAGACAAGAAGAGGAAACTAAGGGCATGAGAAAGAGTCTGCAAGTGCTTCCAGTGTGCAGCCATTTTCCAGCACAAAACCTCCTTATACATAAATTTTACATGTTTCCCAGAAAACCTGATATTTTCTAGTTGTTGCTTCTATGCTGATTTTTTTAAACTAACTTATATTCCTCCTTAAAATTCCAGCTGGGATGAACTTCACTTGTATTTACAGAAGTGGGGCCAGTGCTATCCTGGGTAATAGGGCCACAAGGTATTGAATCGAGTTTCACTGGAAGGTATGGAGCTGCATTTGAAGAGGCAACACACTTTATCATCCTAAGATGATTACAGAGGTGCAGATTCTAGGTTGACTCATAAGCTTGCAGCCCTCATGAGCAGACTAAACTGCTAGAAAAAGACATATACTTCCTCAGCCAGTATATGTTTTTAAACTTGAATGTAGTTTAGAAAAGTGAATAAAATGAAGTTTTACTGGTGTCAGGAAAGGATTTTGCTTTACTTGAAGTTGCTCTTCCAAAACAAGTTCTCAGTTCCTTGAGAATCTGGTTTCCTCCTGCTATGCAAGAGTAAATTTCCATCTGATTTCAAGAGACTACAACACAAATTAATTGCTTTTAGTAATGTTTTGTAAGGTCTCTTTAGAGTCTGAGCTTGCAGTGCCTCTGCAAAATAAGTGCTCATTGGCTTTATTAGCAGATATGGGGAAGTGTTTCAGCAGCTTGGCATGACAGCTTTTGTTGTCACCTTGCAAATGCAGAATGGAGGCATCATCTACCCTCATTCTTCCTGATGGAACAAAATGAAAGAAGGCTGAACCATAACCATGTTTAAAGGTTGTTTTTTGGGTTTTCTTTTGAAAGAAATCAGAAAATATATTGTGATTCTAAGGTCTTTTTCTCTACCACTAAGACAGCCTGAAAATTGCTGTGCAGTATATACAGTAAGCAGATTAGAGAAGTTCTTTTAGCAGGCAGAGCAGTATCTGTCTGACTGACATAAAATAGCTGAAATCATGTGGCTTAGAGTTGCTGGATTTGCCCTACCCTTTGGCTTATTGTATAAAGAGCACTCCCTGTTTGAAGCCCTGATGTCTTCATCCCTAAAATGTGAAAGACAACATTATCTGGCTCCCAAGGATGCTGGGAGAATACGTAATGTTTGCACAGCTCTTTGAAAACATGAAGAACTGTGAATTATGCAGCAGAATTGCTGAGAGTGAAGACTTATCCTCTCTAAAAAAAATGAGAATGACAAATTCTACAGACAAGTAGTTTGGAGAGCATCTTCAACTACCTTAATCTACACTGTTTATCTTTTTGGCTAATTAAAATTATTTTAGTCTGTTAGAAACCATCAGAGCAATTTACATGACAAAGACACCTGTCTGCAGTTGTCACTGAAGTGTGCTCAAGCCAAGGAGAACTTCATTAAAAAGTTAGCACTGTACTTTCTGGAGGTCTCCCCCTTCTTCCCCCCCATGTCTTTATAAGCTACTTAGTCAATATTTTAATTCTTTCTGTGCCTATGTTTCAAGTTGGTTAAATCAGGGCTGCTAAGTGGTGCTTTCCTTCACTGAGGAATCCTCTTCACTGTGATTTACTCTTTCATCCTGCATGGCTGCTGCTTTGCTCATCACTAATTCACACCACACATCATAATCTAAAACCAACATCTGCATCTTCTGTAAAGAAACTGTTGATTTCTACCCCTTTAAGGAAATCTGTCATTCTGCAGGCCTAACAACCTTCCCAGCTGCACAAAAATGCACTCTGCATAAACACTGGAAGGAAGGAAGCATAAATATTTGACAGCATTCACAGTCAGGGCAGGTTATTAGGCACTCTGCATTTCAGAGGAATACTCAAGACTCTCTTCCAAAGGAGTATCACAAGTGAGACTCCAAGTGCTTTTGAATCTAAGTGAGCTTTTACTTTGGAAGAGGCTATTAGTGTCTGGGTATGATAGGAGAAAATTGGACAGGCAGAACATTTTACAGATTCATGTTAATTTGGGCTGGATTTATGATTATCATATTCTGCATAGCTGAATCTTTGTTACTTGGAATTTTGGTCATGCCCCAAATGGGCAGTGTAAGAGAAGTGGAAATGGGAATGAGAAAATGGGAACTTAAACCCTGTGGGGTTAAGTTAATGCTTGTCCCGTAGCTTCAGAGTTGAAGGGATTTGATCATCTGAAAGACAGCTTGGATCTCTCATTCTGCATGTGGGAAATGTTTAATGATGTGGTGTAGTAATAGAAAAGCTACAGAGGGAAGCATTAAAAGGGAGAGTGTGTTGCTCTCATTCTCTCTCAAAGCATTCACTAGAATGTCACCAATTTCTCCAGTAACATCTAGGTGACTGTCATTTAAGCATCAGTGGGGTAGAACTGAGGTGTAATATGGAAACATTCTTCCAAGACTAGTTTAAGGAACTTGATTGTGGGCCATGAGACCAGCCAGGTTCTGGTCAGCACTCATAAATTATTTTAATTGCAATTCTAAAGTTTCCAGTTTTTCCANTCAAAGGCTTTACTGAAGTCTAGGTAGATCACTGTTTTCCAAACAGTCCCAATCACTGCAAAAATGACTTGCAGAGTGGATTTGTTTTACAGTGATCAGACATGATCAGATAGATTTTCCTCTCTGAATTTCTATTGCACAATCCTTTATTTTACCAAGTAAGACTTAATCTTGGTGTAATCTTTTGACCACAAGTTACACTGCAGCATAAAAGCCCAAAGTACATCCCCATATCAACCTGACAGTAAAATAGAGTACAAGAGAGACTACAGTCAACCTGCCTGAACATTTATGGACTTCAGCAGAGTAGGAATGATCTTGTACATGAAAAAAACATCACATGCTAACCAAAAAGCAGACAGTCAGCACTGAGCACTCAGTATTGAAGCACTTAATTCTTCTCATCTAACAGAGCAGCTCTGACTACAGGGCAATGAAAGATCAGTCATTCAAATAACCCAGGATGTCAGTTCAGACTGTAATGATCAGCTCCTGACAGCAAAGGATGAAAATCAGATTCTGAATTTCCTTGAGGAAGAACTAGATAAGCTTAAATGCAGAAATATATAGCAAAGCTGCAGCTTGAAGTTTGTTTTTTTCATGATGGACATCCACATCACTGCTTAAATTCAATTATTTGAGACAGCAATTTAGAATACAAAATACCTTTTGGCATTAGAATTTATGTGCAAATGCTTAAGTTTTTTTATACGTTGCACTGTGGTACAAAACTGACCACTCAGGGAAAAAAAAACCCAACCAAAAACCAGCAGTAAAAAATACATCCTTAATGCCTTTCAGGAAAACAGAACAATATGAGCATAACTAATGTATGTCAGTATTAAGTTGATGAATCTGGCTTACAGCAAGCCAAATTTGGGACAGCACAAAATCCTACAGCCTGGAATGATTTTACAAGCAGCACTAGGCAGCAGAAAATTTATCCAGGGACATTGATACTAAAAAGAATATAGTAAAATGTAGAAATTGTTTCAAACTTTCCAGAAAAATCTCAATTATTAGTGGATGAAATGTGGTTAAATAAATGGCTTTTATTTGTTGGCCAGTCTCCCATGCCCTGCAGGTATGTGCAGTTGAAAATCTTGTTTAACCTGATATTTTATAAGTATCTTGTTCCATTTCAACATAATCTTTCAAACAAGAACTTATGTGTCACAGAAATTCAGCATCTTCAATTTGATGAGCTAACTAATGCAGTGGCATCAATTGCCTTTTCCTGCTTTGAGACTAAGTACATTATTTTTGTCTAATCCTCTCTTTTATATCAAATCCTTCCTGAGGAGTCTTAAAAATTCAGAGCAAAGAGCAAGATAATTTTATAACTCCAAATGAGGACATGTAAGTGGGGTACACCATTACCTCCAAGCACCAGACAGAGACACATAGCCTGCAGACACACCTAATGTGTACAATAAACCAAATCTGCTGTGTCTCCAGACCTAGTAGCACATATTCTGGACAAGACAAAAAGGGCTAAAGAAGTCTTTAGCATCCAAAACTAAAAATATGCAAGAGATGGAAGCCTGATCCAGGATGTTTTTGGAGCTGCCTTCAGCAGGGTAAGGAAATGCATGTTGTCATCATCNTCTGCTGTGGGCACAGTTATGGCACCAGGGGCCACAGGAGACCACAAGGGATTTTCAGACTGTGCCTGAAGGAAATGCATGCATCCTGTGGTGTTAGGAGAAGCCAGAAGGCAATGCATTTCTTACTGTAAGCACATGGTTGGCAGCTACAGAAATGGAGCACATGCCACACTGTGACCTCAGTGATGCTCTCAGAGCTTTTCTGCAAAGTCTAACACCATATCCAGAGTGTCATTTTGAGGCTGGGTTGTAGCCCACACAGGTCAGCTTTCACTGAAGCCTACCAGACATAGCCAGATTCCCTAGCAAAAAGGGGCAAACAACAACAACAAAATAGTCTTTTGACACTAACAAGTGACTCTTGGGGAGAGTTCTTTGCTCTAGAACTCACCTGCCTTTTCCTTTCTTCCTAAGTGCCTGGAAGACCTCTTTTTAAAATGATTTCAGCACAACTACTTCTAGGAAATATCATCTAACTTAGAGCAAAATCAACATTGATGAAGTCATAAAACAATTCACTAATTTCCTATTTGTTCCTTCAGAGAAAAAAAAAAAAAAAGCCTTGCACAAAATCTGCAGTCCTGAAGATGAACTGCAGAATAAACTGAGGAAAGACTGCACAAGAAGAGTTAAATGACCTCTAGATGTTGGTTTCCTAGGCAGTTGTTCCACAGAGAATCCAAGGTGTTCACAAACCTAACTGTGAATGCAGGGTTTTATATAAGGCATGTCAAAAATGCTATCATTATGCATGGATGGAGAGAAGATATAAATTAAATATTTCAAAAAAGGATCAGAAAGTTCTCTTCCACATCTACACCAGGAACTGAAGTCAGCTGGAAAATGAGTTCTGCTGTCCTTGGAATTCTTAAGCTGTTAGGTGAGGCAGGCATTTTAAAACAAGCAGCCTGTTTGAGAAAGTCCATCTTGCCAAAATAAAAGTGATATTATCTATATACAAAGGTGGGTTTTCATGTGACAGGACAAATGCATCTTTTATTGTTCATTTCTTCATATTGAATTAATTTGTACACTCTCCATAGGCAACAAACCAGGAAACTCCTCAAAAAACTATAGTATGCAAAGCCTAAAACTTCAGCATTCTTCCTATGTTTTAGTAACTAATGAAGTTGTAACAATACTAAAACCTAACCCCAATCTGAAATAACACAATCCTAGATGTGTGCATTTCCATATAAAATTTGTACTAGTATTTCTTTTCATTTGCTGAATTATCCCTCTTCTGGACTTAAATACTTCCCTCCTACCCCATATGTTTCTTTTTAAATAAGTATAAAGTTTTCTTTCCTAACTTTGAGGCTTTGGGTTTAGGCATAGAAAAGTAAAATCTTGCTAACTACTTCCCAAGCATGGTCAATATTTATGTTCTTCCCTGATGACTTAACAGATGATCAATTACAGATTTATGAACACTAGGTAGGGTTTTATTATACTCATATATATCTCAAGTAATCATTTTCTAATCAGAAAAACCACCAGTATTTAGCTCCAAGATCAGTTCCTACACCAGCATCAAGATGAGGATTACTGTGGATTTCCCATGGAAGATGTAATGCTTATCAAGTCAGGAAATGGATATTTATGGTTTTGAAAGGAATTCCAGCTTCCTCTGGCAGAGAGGTTTGACTGTCTGAAGGTCCAGGATGATCCAACCCTAAGCCTTTCACATGATGCTTACAAGCAGGTTTTTCTGGGCATGCTGCTTGTTTGTATTGGTGTTTGCCACAGATCTCTAAATCAGAGGCATGCTGCCAGCAGCAGTACTTGGACAGCTATTCCCTGAACTCTCAGGAATGTGTTTTCCAGCAGAATTTGGACCACGTTGTCAAAGGCAGACTTCTAATCACAGGGGTTTATGGCTAGCAAAGCTGAATGGATGCTCATCAGTGGTGGTTTCCACACAGCATTATCACCCAAGCTCCTAACAAAGCATCCCTTCTCATCTACCATGATGCCTGAACCAATTTTGTTCATAATCCTTTGATTTGTTTACCAGTCCGTGTTTTCTCTGCCTCCCCAAAATGTTTCTTTGTAATTAGCTTAATTAGCAACTGATTACACAGTCCTTTCAAGCAGGAATTTTCAAAACCCACAACCCAGACCAGGAATGCCACATGAAACACTTCAAAATGATTCTCCTAAGGAGGAGCCACAGTGGCTGTTGGTGCTACCCTGCACAAACTCCTTCCTGCAAGGATGAGCCTGGGAGAAGAACATATCCAGCTCTGAGGAGAAAAGGGAATCTTTCTAGTCCTATACAAAAGCAGGAAATAAAACATGGCATGCACCCTGCAGTTCCCAACCCCTGTCACATTGCTGGCCATTGATGGGTTAACCCATCCATGTAAAGCATTTTTCTGTCTTGGTGAAATTTGTTAGTATCTCTGAATCAAAATAGATGACTAAGCATAAATAACCATTACTTTAATTTCCTGTTTCAGCTAGGGAAGTACCAAATTCTTGCAGGCCTCAGACAAAGTGGAACGTTCTTTTTCCATCCAGACCATAGGCTAGGAATAGCAGACTTTATTTTTTTTTTATTATTATTTTAAGACAACTGTCCTTGCTTTTAGAACAAGAAAAAGATGATAAGGATGCTCCCTTTCCAAAGACATTTTGAACACTCTTCATGTAAATGAAACTGGAGTAAAATGACTGATTAATGTAATTAATGTAATGACAGCTTACACCGTGTTATTGTATCTGTGACCTTTGTTGTTGAAATATATCCATTTTATTCAGGCACAGTCTGACAACCCCTTGTGGTCTCCTGTGGCCCCTGGTGCCATAACTGTGCCCACAGCAGAGGGAGCATTAAACTCATTGCCCACGGGAAAGTGTGGGGAGTGATACCCATGTGCCTAGAATCCTTGGATGGGTAGGATGAGCTCATTAGCCTTCTGGCAGTCATCCTAGGAGAAGGACAACTCTGATTCCAAACCCGGGCAGATGGAACTCGTTTAGCCCTGTAAGGCCTTCCAGCTAAGAGGTTAAACCTTTGTCCTAAGGACTTGGCTGCCAGCGTCCAAGCTTGCTAGGCCCTGGCAGATGAACCTTAGGACTAAAGGGTGGGTCCAGCTCTGCACATGCTGTGTCTCACCTAAAAAAATCCCTTGTGTAGGCTCGAGGGTGCTATCTGCTATCCTCTTTTTATCAGCGCGCTTGGAAAAGGCGCTGAGGAGGAGCGTGGATGGAGCCCTCCCTGGAGCTTCATCGGTGAAGCCTAGCCACGACGATGATGTCCATTTTATTACAAAACCTGTGTATTTTCCAGTGACCCATAAGACACTTAGGTGTGTTGAAAAACATAGAGCAATTCCAGGCCCTTTCAAGTATAGAAATCCTCACATGAGCCAGTAGTGTGCCCAGGTGTGGCCACCAGGACTAAGGAAGTGATCAACTTCCTGTACTCAGCATGTGAGGACACACCTCAAATACTCTGTTCAGTTTGGGGACCCTCACTACAAGAAAGACATTGAAGTGCTGGAGCATGTCCAAAGAAGGGCAACAAAGCTGGTGAAGGGTCTGGAGCACAAGTCTTATAAGGGGTGGCCGAGGAAAGTGGGGATGTGGTGGAGTCACCATCCCTGGAGGTGTTCAAAAGCCATGTAGAATATGGCACATCACAACATGGTTTAGTGGCATGGTGGTGTTGGGTCAATGGTTGGACTTGATGACCTTAGAGATCTTTTCCAACCTTAATGATTCTGTGATTTTCACTCAGAAAACTCAGGTTTACATTTGACCATTTCACAGAACCATGCACTTTCAACCATGGCTGCAGGCTAGAGCTCCCTTGTGTAAGTCATCCATTTTTAGAACTAAATGTACAATTATACAGTTCAAGTCACACAGAAGATCCATAGAATTTGTTCATATTTCTTACCCAAGGGCTTTTTTGCCACTTTTTTTTTTCTGTTAAAGCATTTATTTGTACATAAATAGATCTGAAATGCAGATAAAGAGCTGTGTTCAAATAATCAAAGGTTGTAGGAGAGGCCATGTCAAAGGATATTTTCATTGGGTGGCTAAGACTCAGTCTGGTACATAAAACTAAATTACAGAAGGCTCTTCTTAATCAGTAAATTGCAGTATTTCTTGTTACCGAAGCACTTGGCAAACATTTGTCACATTAGACAATTAAAAATGCAATTGCACTGTTGTCTGGCAACTTTGGAAGCACTTAACTTCAGAATTAAAACAAAGACTGGAAATAAAACAATTATTTTTGTGTTCCTTTTGACTTCTAGACTTGCAATCAGAAATCAGGGATGCATTGCATCAAGCCTGCCTGAGGGTCACTGAGTAAAGTGATTGCAATTGGCAATTGCACACGAAAAGCTTCTCCACTGAAATGGAAGAGGATGCTGGAGTAGTTGTTGATGGAGTTGAGGGATCTAAACATTTTAATAAACATTGCAGTCCCAACAACTCCTCTTTCATGATATCTGAAGGAATAAAGCTGTGCTCTACTCTCTGTCTAGCAAAGATCACCCTGGCAATATCCAAACCAAAGCAGATTTTCAAACGTAATGTGGATTCTTCCCAATATAAGTAAGAGGAATCCTGTATTAATAATGCCCTTGTTAATTATTGATACTAAGAATATGCTAAATAGAATCAGACAGATGAATGCAGGAAAATATTGTATAGCCTCTCAGTTAAACAGGGTTTGAAGATCTGGCAAGTCCTGCTTCCCTAAGAGAGCCTTTGAAGGACCTTTGCTCTAAGAAATTTGCTTACAGAGCCCCTCATCAAGTATCACATTCATTCCCTTAGGATGATACCCCAGAGTTTGTCCTGGAATTCCCATATATAGTGACAATGTAGTTTCAGAGGAGTTGAAAAATGGCTTCAACTCATGCAGGGAGCACAAATCTTTTGCATATTAATTGGCACTTACTTCAAGTCCTGCTTAAAATTGGTGCAGAAACACTGAAAAATGGCACAACTCCATGGCTTTTGCCAATCCTGCCTTCTGAAGACATGCTGGCCTGGCAGGAAAAACTGTGCCCCATCTAGAGAAGGTTATACCCAGGTCATGCCTGGGAACAAGTCCACTCAGTTTGTCTTTGGAGTGGGTGATGTGGCTCAGCCCCCTCTGCTCTGATCCCTGCTAAACAGGGAATTCACTAAGAATTCTTGACACATGCATCTCTGTCCTGAAACTACCCACAATAGGGATTAGGGAGATGTACAATTTAACCTCAATTCATAATCCCCCTTAAATCAGGAGGAAAATAAATCACCAAGAGCAGTCACTGCTCGTGACCGTGGCAGATCCCTTGGGAAGTACAGGGAAGCTTTCCATGCTTCCAGGATGCAAACCATGGTGTGGTTAGCAATCATTGATGTATGGAGTTGGCTTTCTCAAAGAAAACAATGGCTGCTAGACCAAGCCAACTGCATCCCAGGCACATCCCCATTTCCTAGACAGGGCATGTCTCTGGAGATACCCTCAGCAGTTCACAAGCCTATCCCTCTCCTTTTTCATCACTAGCATTAGCAGATTTGTCATTCCCCAGTTCTGCGTGCAAACTGTGTCAGGATGCTCCATTTACTGGGCAAATTTACAGACAGAGTGTGGCAGTCATTTGACAGCTGAGATCACTGGAAAGATGAACTTCAGGACTTCTATCCTTTTGGTGGCATCTTAACATTTGCAGGTTACTGGGTACTTGTGGTTAATTTATGTCCTGATTCCTGTCACAGCTGCCAAAGCATAGGATTCACTTGATTTTCAGACAGTGAATTCCTGCTTCCGTGGAGACAGGATTTCTGTCACATTTAGGCAGGCCATGAAGTTATTCCAGAAGGAGCATTTGGATCTAACCAGCATGAGGCTGAGCCTGCTGTGCAATGCAGACACTGGGTACCACTCTTCATCATGCTGAAATGAGTTAACAGCCTGACTCAGTCTCTCTAGGTGCCCCCTCTTTGCCTTTACTGAAGGGCACCATCTCTTGGGGGGAGATAACTGGAATAGTATAACTGGAATACTATTCCCTGCCAGAAACCTATGGCTCTGGAAAAAAAAAGGAAGAGACTAATCCCATTACAAGGTCTGATCCAGCTGCAGGAGAGATAAACTGGAGAGCCATTTAAAAAATGGAGGTTGGTTATAATAGCCTAAGCTAATCTATTTCTTACTCCCTGTATTTCCTAATTCCTTCCCTAACATGTTGCCTACAGAATTTCATGGCAAATTAGTGTTTTTTAAACAACATGATATGCTAGCAAGAACTGGAATGTTCAGATCTGCACTTTCCAGAAGGTTTGAAGGCATGTTCAGAGATGAGCTTTTTCACCAAGTGTGCTGGATGGGGGCTGGAAGCAAAGTTTATATTGATCAGATTTATTCACAGAAATAATTCCTCGGAAATTTACATTTAAGTGATTTTTGTACAGTCTTTTGGAATTATTAAAACCAAAACAAAGCAACAAACCCTACCCAAACTCACAAAATCTCCCTCATTCCCTAAACATATATGTTGTCCGTGTATCAGTTAAAAGACCACAGAACAAGAAGAATTCTTGAATGTATTTTGTAAAAGCAGAGAGAGAACTTTTTTTTCCCCCTTCTTTCATTTCCGAATCGTTTCAGATTTATAAAGCATTTACAAGGAAGTTTGCCAGAAAATGCAACTCTTTCTGCTCAAAAATGAGAGGTTTGGGGTTTTTAAACATTTTTTTACACCGTGTTATTTTGATGTAGCTGTTTGCTACTTCATTTCCAAGCAGAAACAGAACAACAGTTACAATTAGAAGAAAAGTCTACTTTTACCAGACAAAACTTCTGTTTTTCATTTAAACTGCAACTATAACAGCTAAAAGTTTTCAGGCAAAAACATTCCAGACAGCTTGAAATTGGAAGATAATTGGAGAATTAAAAACATGATGACCTACCACATCTGTAAAAGCTGCCTGGTTCTAACTTTTAACATGTGAATGCCTAGCCATGCAAGTAATGGAGTTGCTCAGGGGTGGACTTCTTTTCATCCTACATATCATCACCAAAAGCTTCTGAAGGGACAGATCCTGGGCTCTCACCAGCCCTCTTTGTGATCTTGATAGAGGACTTTATGGTTGGACTTGATGATCTTAGAAGCCTCTTTCAACCTTAATGATTTTGTGATTTCTCTGCAGGAAAGCTGGAGTCAGCCTTGCACGTCAAAGTTTTATTGCGTGTGAGCAGAAGCCTGGAAGAGCAGAAAGTCACTGTCCCTTGGCTCTAAGGCTTTTCCTCATCTTTGTGCTGGCCTTTTAATGCAGTCTGCCCACTCAAAAGAAGCAGGTCAACCTTCTGTAAACACCAACCATGCAATGCTGGATTTGAAATCAAAATACGTGATGCAACTTTAAAATGCAATTTAACAAACCCCTGCAGTCTTGCATTTTAGTCTTCAAAACCATGGAAAATAATTGCCAATGTCCATCTGAGGGCAGATGCACTGAGGTGGCTTACAGTACACTACATTTCTTTCATTTCTTTGCTCTGCCCTAGTGCCATTTATTTGTCTCCTTCTTTACACACATCCACAGTGCTTTCCTCTATCCTTCATCTCACAAAGCCTGCCTCCCCAACAGGCTAAGTAAACATTTACAGTGTTCTGTAACGCTTACTGACAGCGTCAAGCCAAATAGACTCTGATCCAAGAGCAGCCTTCATTTCCCTCACTCTGCTCTCCTCAGGCAAAAGCTTGAGTGAATAGATGAGCCCTCTTCTGCACCTTGAAGGTCAAAAGAGTAGCTTTGACAAACCAACAGGGAAACAAATTCTAGGGCTGACAGACTTCCTCCAAGAACTGTCTGCCTCCAGCATCCCAACAACCAAACTTAAAGATCGCTAGGAAAATCACCCCTTTATTGTGTATTATCACAGCACAGAATGAGAGGAAATCACTAATATCCAGGATAATAGGGATGCAAACCTCTCATAAACAGCATCTCCAGTTAGGCTAGTTGCAGGTTTGGCATAGAAGAGCAGCTCCTTCTTGCTGTTACAAGGTTTTCATTCAATGGTACAAGCCTGAAAGCTCTGACCAGTATGTTTTTTGACCTCTTCAATACTTTCAAGATATTTAAATATCATCTTGAATTAGCAAGTTGCAATCAATCAATCCATTTTTCTTGGTTTAACACCCATTTTAACTCTTCTTCAGAGCCCTCCTTCCCTCAATAAACATCAAAGTCTCTCTCAGCCTGCCTCTGTCTCTACTCCCCACCTCTTCATGTATTCACCACACTCTGTGTCTTGGGACATCTTGCAATTCTGAACATACCACGTGCCTGCTGTTGATCCCAACCACAAACAGCCTGAGCATGGGTATTCCAAAGCTCAGAGAAAATTCCAAGGTACCAAACTACAAAGGATTAGCCTTGCTCCTGGTTCAGGCAGTGTTTCCACAGCTATCCCCACACAACACCAGCAGAAGGATGAGAACCATCTGCAGTTGCTGGGGACATCCCCAACCAGGAGGCACTGAGTGGCTGCCAGGGTAGAGAAAAGGACACAAACACTTCTCTCTTCTTATTGCAATTTTTTGTTAATGAGAGGAAATGATATAGTCCTGTACCTAAGTCAAAGAGAATTCATTTCAAGTATTGTCCTATTTTCACTCACTGCTTAAAGCACCGAAGACTAGACTAAGACTTTTCTACTATATAAATAAAAATGCATGTATTTTGTGCAATTTATGTCTAGTCTTTGATTTACTTTATTTCTGTGTGCTACATTTCAGTGATTTTCCCTAAGGTTCTAGAAGAAAGGTAAATGCTTTCAGTATAAAAGATGCTACCCACACTTCTATAAATTATTTCCACATTGCCAGCTAGTCAAAGCATTAGAGATGTCTGCTGTAAATTTGATGTAGCTGATTATTTTCAAGCAGATGGAGAGAGCAACAAGCACTGTGACAGACTGCACCTAACTTGCCTGTTGCAGGTATTGCATTTCTGCAACTCCCTTTTATTTAAATATTAGCTAGTTTTGGTGTCCTTGTATCTTTGTCAATGAATCCTGCAGCTTTGTATCTGCTATGGTCTTAGAAATCTATATTCAGACGCTTCTGAGGATCATAATTTCTCTTCTTTCTTAGCAAAACCATCTTTATCTTCTCCAATGCCTTGGATATTTCTCTCTCCATAACCTCTCTGGGAGAAAATACCTCTGATATGCACTTGGGACATTACATAAGTGATGCTACCTAAATAACTGACCCACTTCTTAAAGCCTTTGCTTTTAAAGGCAGTTAGGAAAACTTCTGAAGAGGTTTCAAGATAGCATCTAAAACTGTCTGGGTTACTTTGAAAGTCTAATTGCAAGTTGCTTTGTCAGTCTTGGATTATTTGTCATGACAGACAGGCAATTTTTCATAGTCCTAGCATACTGCAGGGTTAAGAGGAACTAACTTTGTACCCTGCAATCTATTCTGGGTTGAATGCATGGAGGCATCACTGATGTTTCCTTCAACTTCACTTCCATGAAGCTCAGCAAGGTGGATTTACTTTGTCCTTACCATGCTAGCAAGAGGAATACAAAGGTACAGGACAGACTGGTTATAGTACATCTCACCCTCCTTGTAAGGCACATGCAGGAAGATTCCACTAACTCTTTGGCCATCTCTGCACTCTAAAATTATTCATGAAACTACACAGCATCTGCTTTTTCATGGTATTTACTCTACTGTTTATAATGATATTAAACAAAGAAAATTGTTCTCAGGTCTCTCCATAGCAAAGATAATGGAAACAAGATCTAAGTCAAACTTGTGGGTTTTAAAGTTGTCTTTAAAATGCCATCTCCAACACACAAACTGTTCTGGCTTCATTTTGAAGTACTATAGACTATCAGTCTGTACTATAAACAAACCACATTCAGGGGTTTGAAATATCTCTGTGACTTTTTCCACTAAGTAAAATAAATGAAAAATGATTTTTGGTGCCTCATTCTTCTGTTTACCTTTGCAGACTAGATGGACCTTCTAGAGCTCAAGAGTTAACATGATATTGTGTTCACTCCAGTAACCCACCTACTAAACCCTGCATGAGCTACCAAGTTCAGCTGTAAACAACTGTAAGCTGTCTGAAGTTGCAGCCTCCTCAGTTCTGCATTGGTACATATAGCTGTGCCTTTCTGGAAGATGATAGATCTGGTCTGTGGTTACCTGGCAGCTGGGCTAACATGAAGCTGTAGCAAACCAGCAGCAGCACATCTGTCCCTGAAGGTGTCTAGTTCTTATGTGTGTACTTAAAAACCTAACTAGAGGTCTGTATGCATCCCTCAGTTTTAATTCGCTTCCTCAGTGCTGTTTTCAGACAGCTTCACACACACACCTCCATGGGGGAAGAGAGTCCTTGCCCCCTCTGAGAGGCTACCAGCCATCAGGAAGGATTAGCCTCACTCCCCTGTGCTGCAGTATCACAGAATGTTAGGGNGGAGGCCTCACCAAGATCCAAAGCAAGGCCTTACTTGCTCTTGGAGAGCAGTTGTCCCTCTCACCTCCCTCCACACAGCCTCACCTTCTCAACCAGCTCCTTTTTGGAATGACAGGTTTCTTGCTGCTGTTGTGCTGACTCTCGAGCACAGCAGCAATGGTGCCAGCAGAGCAGGCAAGGTTTGACAGATGCAGTGATGGGCCTGGAGTCACTTGGCTTTTGTGGAAGGTTGCTGCTGCTGCTGCTTGCACACTGGTGTGAAAGCTGTGCAACCCCCTGCTGCCACAGATGTCTAGTGGAGAAGAGAGACTGTGTTTTCTATTTTGGCTAAGAATAGCCTAAAAAATACTTAGAAGTTAATCATGGTGTCAAGTGCTGAGACTTGGAAAAAACCAAAATCACAGACACTGAGATATAAAGCAGTCAGCAGTGTAGCATTTCTTATTCTTCTGACTCCCAAGCTCTGTCTCTTTATATTGTCTAGTTCATTTCATTACCTTAGCACTATCCACACACTACCTAGCTTTTTTCTTAATCAAATTACTGATAAAATACAACACACTGATATTTTTAATCATCGTTTGGACCTGTTTTAAGTATTTGGAAATAAATTATGTGAGAAAGGAAAGAATTCAGCTTTATATTATCATAAAATTGCTACATGTTGGAGGCTTTGCAGGTCAGTTTCCCAATGTAAGAAAAAGACACCTAGCTTATTTTTGTACCTTACCCCCCCTTCTCCCATATTTTAGGCCATACACAGAAGAAGATGTCTGAAAAAAGGGATAAATATAAGATTGTTTTAAAAGTCAAAACAAGAAGTCAAAACATGACCTATGTAATATAAACACAAACCATACACGCTTATGATTTAAAAGAGGTAGAATTGTGATTTATTTTTATGAGCTCTGCAGTGCAATAATGTCACTGACACAGAGCATGGAAACTTCCTACATGAGTTCCTATATTTGGACCAGCTATGTCCTACCAGTGTTTTATATCATCATACTTCCCCCTGTTGTCACTTTTTCAATTATTTTTAATCCTGTCATTTAAAAACTGCTCTGAGTAATTGAACACATCTTAAAATTATCTTCAGTTTATTACAAAGAAAATAAAGATAGATCAAGGTCACAGCTTCCTAATATATATAATTTTAATTTTTTCAGTAAAGAAGCTGCAAGAACTTCTACCCATCTCTTTGAGCCATTTATCCTTCCAGGCTATAAAACATGTATGAAGCTTCTTTCTACTAATAGCAGCGGCAATATAATTTTAGCAGTCCTTAGGGATCCCTGAGGTTTGGAAGGTGGAAGGTCCTTCTCCCACATCCCACAGGCTCCACGGAACACCTGGACTGGTGTTCATATGCAGGTAACAGCAGTACTAGTGATATTATGCTTAATTTTCCCTTTCAAGCTCAGGTTGTAGTCAGCTCAGGAGAAATCAAAGATAAAGGTGTCTCAATAATAGTGTTACATCTTCTGAGGCTTTGTAATTGCCATGAATCAGGGAGAGGTAATGTGACAGAAGAAAATCAGAAGTATTGTAACTGGGGTGAAACTCCTCCATCAGTTATGAGACTGCTGGCTTGCACTAATTCATTTTGTTGAGCACTACTCATACTAGTAGCACCCAAACTCCCATGATTTCAACTTACAAAAGACCATGCTGAAGAATTTAACATTCAAGATGTGCAAACCCAGAAGCTGCAGTTCTAAATCAAGGTAAGAACTAACCTCAGCAGCTGTTCAGGTTGAGTAAGTTCCAGGTTGGGATCTGCAAACTTGTGTGGAGGTGAACCCTAAAGTTAGGTGCTGCAGCTAACTGAGATGTTGAAGTATTATTTTGGCTACTAAAAAACAACAACACACACATGCAACCCCAAACTTCAAAGAAAAAAACAACCAAAACCCAAAAAAAACAAAGTAAAAGAGAAAAACCTATAGTCAAAGGTGTGTTTCACCTCCTTTGGCTTGACAAATAGGAACTACTGAGAAAAAAGAGATTTTCAAAAGCAGGAAAACTACTTCATTTATTTCTAATCTGTAGCTTTTCCAGGGGAGCAAAGCAGAGGCAAAATACTCAGGGTAACAGATGACAAGTGATTGTGAAGAGCTGTGAAAAGGAATCTGAGATGATGGAAAGAGCTAAGGAGGAAAGGAATCAGAGGTCAGGGGAAGCACTTTGAGTAAGGTGGTGCCTTTCCTTCAAGGACAAAGTAAATGTTCTTGTGAAAATGAGGAACAGATCAATGAGGCCTTTGACACAGTCCCCACAATATTCTACTGGCCAAGTTAGAGAGCTATGGATTGGATGGGTGGACTGTTCAGTGGATAAGGAACTGACTGGCAGGTCCCATCCAGAGGGTAGTGGTCAATGGCTTGAAGTGCAGCTGGAGATCAGTGCCAAGTGGTGTCCCTCAGGGCTCTGTGCTGGGGCCTGGACTGTTTAATATTTGTATAAAGCTATGGCCAGCAGCACTGAGTGCGCCATCATCAAGTGTGCAGATGACACCAAGCTCTAGGGTGCTGGTGATAAGTTGGAGGGACAGAATGTCATCCAGAAGGACCTGGACAAGCTGGAGAGATGGGCCCAGGTGTATGTATGTATGGCTAGGCTTTGCGAACGAAGCTCCAGGGAGGGCTCCAGCCACGCTCCTCCTCAGCGCCTTTTCCAAGAGTGCTGATAAAAAGAGGATAGCAGATAGCACCCTCGAGCCTGCACAAGGGATTTTTTTTAGGTGAGACACAGCATGCGCAGAGCTGGACTCACCCTTTAGTCCTAAGGTTCATCTGCCAGGGCCTAGCAAGCTTG
>VWZO01011300.1:8376-18844 GCA_013396975.1 Bucco capensis | reverse complement strand
ACAGAAAGGACATGGAGCTGATGGAGCAGGTCCAGAGGAGGCCACGAGAATGATCAGGGGCTGGAACAGCTCTGCTCTGAGGACAGGCTGAGGGAGCTGGGATTGTTCAGCCTGCAGAAGAGAAGGCTTCAGGAGGACCTACTAGTGACCTTCCAATACCTAAAGGGAACTTCCAAGCAGGCTGCAGAGGGCCTGTTTGCAAAGGCCTGCAGTGAAAGGACAAGGGACAATGGTTTTAAATTAGAGAAGAGTAGATTTAGATTGGATATTAGGAAAATGTTCCTTAGCATGAGGGGAGTGGAATACTGGCACAGGTTGCCCAGGGAGGTGGTTGAGTTCCCATCCCTGGAGGCATTCCAGGTGAGGCTTGCCAGTGCTCTGGGCAAGCTGATGTAGTTGGGGATGTCCCTGCCCACTGCAGGGGAGTTGGACTAGATGAGCTCCAGTGGTCCCTTTCAACCCAAATGATTCTATGATTCTATATGTTAATTTGTCCTCTCAATGGCAGAAAATGTCTTGTCCTCTGCAAATCATTGATCTTTGATAGATTCTTCTCTGACTTCCATGAGGAGGGTGCTGAATGCTTTGCAAAAGATGATTTACCTCAGAAAATTTTGGTGAAATAGGACATTTATGCTCACTTTACAGATGGATGAGACAGAGACACTAAATCACTAACTAAATGTGACACAAGTCATCCCTGATAGAACACAGAATGGAGCCCACAGCCTCGCCTGTGTCACTACCCACTGCAAGCCATCCTTCGAGCTGAGTTGTGCCACCAATTCAATAAAACCAGAATGAGAACTACATTGCCTATGCAGTTTGGAGGTTACTTGACTCTGCCTTTGCTTATTTAATATACCAACCACCTCATTAATATGTAGGAGAGTGTGGTGAGGTTTCGGGAACTGGCAGAAGAAAACCCTGGCTTGCTGCTTGACAGCTGAGGATTGCAACATACATCTTCATATCACGGAAATAGGATTGCAACATACATCTTCGTATCATGGAAATGATGTACAGCTTTGGTAATACAGTCTCAAAAAGAAAACACCAAGTGGCAAATAAATTCTTCCCAAAATGCACAAGCAGGTTGTATTCTTGTGCATGAAACCAAGAGTTAAGATGCTTGCCTAAAATATTTCACGCATCGCCTTGTCAGGAGGTGCCAAGAGTGTTTAATCCAACAGACAACCAACCAAGAGCTCTGTAAGGTGTAAGGGCAGCCAGGAAGCCAACTGAAGAACATATTTGTCCCACTATTCCTTAAAAATGAAATGTGGTTATCTTTTAAATTCGACACCCAACTTTCTAAACTCTTAACTTAAAAAATTCTAGGCAGAAACAATGCACTAGATCTATCTGAAAATACCATAATAATAATAAAAACAATAAAATCACTGCCATAAAACAAGTGTATCATCTAGTCAGCAAATAAATACACAAAACAAATCAGAAAGCATGAACAGACAACTGTGCCTACTGACAACAAAAAAATCTTGACAAACCACAGATAAATCCTCAGTATTTTGAAGACACATTTGACAAAGGCTCCGTAGCCAAATGAAACAGAACAAATGTATAATGCATGAGGGATGGCTTTTTAACACACCAGAGCTTTTGGATGTCTAAAAATATACTTGTGAAACATAAGCAACAGTAGTATTGTGTCTAAAACTACAATTGAGTTTTATTTTCCCAATATTGTCCTCATTAAAACCTGTGATTTGGGATTGGGAGCTCATCCCTGTGTTTTGCAGAGCCTTTTTCTCCTGCTCATATATGTATCTCTGCTGGGAGGCATAACCTTATTCTTACCTTTGTATTGCCATATGTAAATGCTTTAGAAAGGAGTGTATTTACTAGTTGGTTTAAAACATTCCTTTGAGTTGTTTATTATTATTATTATTATATGGCACATATTTGACTTAGGATCTCAAAATGGATGGAAACATTTCAGGTAGTCAAACCTTTCTCCCTTGGTACACCATGGATATAAAATAAGACAACAGTTGAGAAGTAATGCAACATAAATATTTTCCACTCTGATCTTCAGTTGTCTTTTGGATTCCCTTTTCCACTTTCCCTCTGCTTTTGTCCTCTCACCCCCCTCTCCCCCCCATTTATTGTAAACCTCTGTTATAGAGTTGAATTGCAAAGTTACTAACAGAAGAAACCCATCTTCTTATGTTTGGGGAAAAATTAGAGGGCTAAAGAAATGGACAAAGCTGGACAACAGTAATAAAGAAGATCAGAAATGGAACATCTATAAACACAGAGTCTGCTCAAAAAATGTAGTACTTGCAAGAACAATCATAAATTCTCCTTTTTTAAAGAAATATAGTTGGCAGGTAGATTTGAAAATGAAACCACATCTCACCTAGCTGAAAAGAAAGCATCTCTTCTAGGAAATTAGGCACAAGTACACAATTAATCTTAAACAGTGGAGACTGCCAGCTCTGTGTTAACACACAGGCTCCAAAGCTGCAGCAACCCAATGGACATACAGTAGCTCAACCCCAAAACTGTCAGCCTATATTACTTTCAGTGCAGCAATTATTTCAGTGACCTACTTTTCCCCTGACCACTTTCCTACTCTAGGCAAGAATGAAAGCATAAAGCAGGAAAGTTTGCATTAATATTAGCAAAGATTCCCTCTCCGGTCTAGGCTCTGGATTTGAGTCAATAGGAAAGGAATTTTATGTGGACCTTTTTTTTGGTGGAATTCTATTGCAAATCAAAGCAGATAACAGTCAGGGGTTCCCCTTGTCAGAAAGGTATTTTTTCTGTGGATTACTCCTCTAGCTTTTCCAGGGATTACATGATGAGTGGAGAGGGCAGAGTGTGGAGCAGTGCAGAGTTCGGACCGTTGAGGACCCATAGCAGAGGAGACATTGCTGTGTGACTTAATAGACCTCATTACTACCATTTTAAGGTGTACTTTCAAGTTTGAGGAGGAAAACAATGAACAACACTCCCACCATTTAAATGCAATGTCCTTTTTAACATAAGTTTGCATTTCCCTGTTATTCTCTGTTTTCTTCCTTGCTTTGGGAATTAAAAATAATATATTATTGATGTCAAATAAGTAGCAGCTTGTGTCCCATTTGTGCAGGACCACTTGCATTAGGGATGTGTTTGGGGATGTGTTTGGGAAAGGCTCTATCCTTTTGCATCATATAAGTGGTGAGATTCACTTCTGGGGCCCTGCTTCCTACCACTTGCTGCTGAGCAACAGCTGTAACAGTCAAACCATCACTGCTCAGGGTATGAAAACTAAGGACCAAGCTCATCCTTAATTAAATCTTTTGCATGTATCATCATCAACAGAAGTTTTAGTTCATTATTTATCTTTCTATGTGGAAAGAAGTCTTCCTCACAGCTGCCTGGAAGCATTTCAACATCAAAACTGTCACTGCTTTTCAACTTGCCAAGGGCTACTTCTCTGAGCTCTGTTGTCACTGACTCATCAGATCTGAGATGATGTCCCTGACCTTTAAATCAGTTGTCTTATTTGTCTTTTGACACCAATGACAACTAGAGGAAAAATGTAGATGAAAGAGTCAGGAAGTAACAGTGAGAGCAAGCTGACAGTGCCAAAGCATCCAGGAAAGCATCAGCTTTTAAAGATCTTGAAATCAGGATGCTCTCAGCAGTTGCTGCTTCTCTGGAATTTAGTTGTTAACCAATAAATATTTGGAATAAAAAGATTTAAATTGTAGAGGAATACCTGCAGCCTTCCCCAGTGAATAGAGAAAAGTCCAAGTCCTTGCTTAAGGCCCAGTTTTAGCTAAAGCTCAAATCTCTCTTACACAGTAAGGCCAGGGAAGGAAACCTTATGGAGCCCCTGGGAAAAGCCAGCCCCTCTCAGCTCTCTCATTACTCATCACTGTACCTAGATAACTGCAAAAATTAGACTAAGATGTTGCCTCCTCAGGCAAAATGATTTGATCTGTCCATGTCCAATACACCCCCCCTTTTTGATCAGTTAAAATGCACCCAATGTGATACAAGTTCTATAACATAGAGGATGATATAATTAGCTCTGCACAAAGTCCAACCTTTGAAATTTGAATGCTAATCAATGCTAAGCTGGTAAACCAGCCTGAAATACTGTGCTGAGCTTTAAATACAGCCAAAATTTACCCAAGCTATTGATGTGTATGATGAACCTCACTTAGAAATGGTGGTTCCCTTTATTAATCCCTTTGAGCTGTTCAATGCCAATGGAAGACTTGACTTCCCTACTTTTAATGGCTAGTATTTATCCAGGAAGGAAAGTAGCTTGCAAATCACCTCTGAAAAAATCCTCACTCCAGTGTCTATCCTTCTAATCTTTGGTCCTCTTGCAGTGTTCCTGAAACAAGGAAATCACCCGTGCCTCTTTTTGTTCTGTTCTCCCTGGCAGAGATGATCAGAACAAGGTAGTAAACATTTCAACAGAGAAGAAAATGCAGATCTGATGGGACAGGACTGCACTCAGCTGTCAATTACAATAAAGCTTGCCTATACAACAAATCTCTGCAAGATGAATGCTTTTTAGCATACTGGCAAAATTTGAGGGCTGGAAAAAGAAATACACACTGGTAATACTAAGTGCATGAAGGAAAAAAAAAAGGAGAAATGCCAGAGGAGGAAAGAATTTCTCCTACCGCTGTAATAAATGACTTATTTCTAATTTGGAGCTGAATTCTCCCTAAGAACACTCATCCTTCCTAATTGGCAGCACAAAATTCAGGCTGCAGATGAAACTGAGATTATTCACAGTATCAGATAGAGAAATTTCTGTTAAAATAACCAAATATATTGATTCATTGATAACTGAATTTAGAAAATCAAGGTGAAGTGATAAAACAATGTAGTAAAAACATTCTCATTGCATGAGGTTGTCTTAGAATACAATTAATATACAGAAGAGTTTAGTAATTAATGAAGGTAGAATATGTAATAAATACACAGAAACAGAGTTTAGCAATGAGTGAAGGACTTGTGCTCCAGGCTAGATTGGAATCAGTGCATTCATACAACATGGGGTACAATCCTAAAAGAGAATTATTTGCTCCAAACAGAATTTTTTCTTGCTTCCTTCTCTAGCCAGCCTCAGATTTGTCTTTTGAAGTTTCATGTCTGTATTTGCTCTGGGAATTATTTTAATTTCTGTTCCAGCCACAGGGTTCTTCCTCCTAAGCATCCATTTTCAATAAATATTTTTGAATAAAGGTATTTTGTAATTCCCCTCCACCTGCTTACAGGCACTGAATCCTGTTTCACCTGATTTATTACTTGTGCTGCCCTTTTAGTAAAGTGGATCTGTAGAGTCATTTCTAACAGAAGCTTTAGGATAGGCTTTGATGGAAACAGAAAGTTAATTATAACTCTCATTTTCAGTGCAATAAACTACCTAAAGATAATATTTTCACCTCATACAGTATAAGGGAAGAGGAGTGAGCATAGTTTTGCACACAGCCTAAATTAGCCTGTAGTTCAGAAAGAAAACAAAGCCCTGAATTTGAGTATTCCACTTGATTTAACTCTCCTCCAAATCAATTGTGATACTCAAGAATGTTTTGTCCAAGGTGGAACCATATATTGTTACACAGATAGGATGGGATTGTCAAATCTGTGGTGAGGATGTACATAGAGCAAGGCATTCAAACAGCCTGAGCATTAAAAAGTCATTTACTTCATGAGGAATTAGGGCAAACACTGGCAACCATTGCTAAAATTGTGACACTTCTGAATGTCAGTAAGAAAAACTATTATAGGGATGTTATACCAGATAATTTCAATTAAAAAAAATATTCAATGTATTCTTACTGAACTATGACAAAAAATTGATATCTACTTACCAAATCAGTTTCTTGGGATATGAATCACATATTTCCAGTTCAAATATTTTTGGTAAAGGAGGTTTCCAATGCATTCAGAGATTCTGAATTCTATGGAGACAACAGAGAGGGTCTGTTGTGTCGAAGTGTTACAAGATCTCACAGTGTATAAGAGATATTAGTACTAACAATATGTTGGAAAATCTTTTATTTAAAAAAAAATGGGCATTTCAGTATGTTTGCTATTTCCTATAAAGTCTGCCATGTATCCTGGAAAATGTGCAATTTGTAATTTATGTATTTTAAGCAAGGGAACAAGAATTTTCTATTCAGTGACAATAATGGCTTTCCAGCCAGCACATTCATCAAACAATGAGCAGTTCACTAGGCTAACATACACAGGAGCTGGCTTGTATGTATTCATATTGTCCTCTGCCTGAAAAGAGTTAAATAGAGCATATAAATGAATACAGAGCATCTTGGGATACAAAACAACTCAAATGGGTTAATTAGTGAAAAACATTCATCAGGGTATAAGGCTTAACTGTAAATGTGATTTTTTTTTTAAACCTGCTGATAGTTTTTGGGACTATGGATAATACCAAATAAGAAGTTAATTTTCAAACAGTTTTGAGTGGAACATATTAAGGAGTAAAAAAAAATTCATTGTTTGAACAATAGTTGAGATGCATTCCCATTAAACATACATCAGTGAATACATTTCTCTGACATGCTCATGTATAAGCATAACAGGATGTAAGTGACCTAGAAAATACAGACATTGTATAATCAATGACAAAAATATTGAGGCAGATAAGCCCTGAGATCTTTGATCAAATGTGTTCTTTGGCAAATAAACAGAACATGTTATCCTACCAGGAAAGATTCTGTGGAGTGTGGGAAGGGCACTCTGCAGCAGGCTTAGATATGGGAGAAGATGCTGGTCTGGGGCTGTGGGTACTCCCCTGACTTCCAGTCCCCTTCTGCAGGGCAATATTCTAATTCCTGCCTGATGCCAGCTTCCCAAGTGAGGACCCCTCATCCCTTTGTGCTCTGGCATCTCACAGAGCTGACCCAATCGCTGTTGTTTTAACTAACACGAAACATAATCTCAGGTTAGTAAAAAGATATGCTTTATACAAAGAAGTAATCATCTAGTTCCTCTCTGTTCAAGTGCTGCCAAGGTGGTTTAGTATTTTAAGGACATTTTCTTTATCTAAAAGGGTCTTCCCAGTGCTGTTCCTCCTAAATTTGTCTGCACTCTTCTTTCCACCAAATTAGTTCCAGCTGAAATGAATACCAATGTGTCACNTCTGCTGTGGGCACAGTTATGGCACCAGGGGCCACAGGAGACCACAAGGGATTTTCAGACTGTGCCTGGTGTCACAGGTATTGAATTCAGAACTACTCTGAGTTCTCTCCTGTGCCTCTCTGCTTGTTTTTCTGTATACATCTCTCTGTGGGCTTCCACAGGAATAAACATCAGAATGTTTCTTTAGAGGGGATAAATCTTCTCGAGGTTCTGTGGTTGAAGACAAAACCACTCGTGAGAGCCCAAAGTACCCTGGCTCAAGATAATAACAGTCATTTTGGGTAAAATAATATTCTGGCTCAAGATAGTAAAAGTCAAAATAATATCCTGGAATTGGGAAAATTTGCAGTCAGAATATTGTTTCATAAAGTCTTTGGAATAGAAGACATCATAACATAGTTGTGTGTCTACCCATGACCTTTAAATTTATCATTGCTCATACAGAACCCTAAAGAGGAGAGCAGTGTAATGCAGATAAAACATGAACTTGCCAAGAGGAGCAGGAAAGTTTACTGCAGTTGAAAGAACTAATGATCTTTTCAGTATTTAAGGATACTTTAAGTGATATTTTAACACTAAAATAAAACTGTTAAGACTTCTTAACGTATGCATTTTTTAAGTAAAAAAAACCATGTAACAATTCCAAACACATAGACAAAGTCTTTTTTTTATGTGGGTGTTCTCAATTTGTGTTAGGCAATTGACATTTTAAACAGGGTCTGGAAGAGCATATACATCAGGGTATGCAGATAGAAATGTTAAAATACATATTTTATTTTGACAAGCAGAATCTCTGTCAGAAGGTCTTGGATTCACAAAGCTGGAAATACATCCATGGTTTTGAAATATGATCCTTTAACATATTCATTTCTTAGGTTAATGTCTTAAATACAAACAAATGCACATCAGACAGAATCCTAGCCTGATTTGCTTGAAGGGCTGTAAGAATAATAATAATAACAAATATTATTAATTAGATTTAGCATGAAAAGTAGTGATTTTTTCCCCCCCTATTTTTACTTATTTGTCTGGAAAACAAACTCTGCCATTATTGTGCCTAACACATGAGTTATCTAATAATAAACACATTCAAATTAACACTTTTTTTTATTCAAAGGTGCTGTCTAGATATTTCCTATTATCCAAACATCAAATATAACTGAACACTGATATTCCAAACAAACATTTCAGTGAAACTCAAATAAGTTCACCTGACAAAGAAAGTAATTATGGTTTATACTAAAATATTTCTACTGGAGAAATCAGATTGCAGCTGATGCTCAATAAGAGGCTTTTTGAGAGAAGTATTAAATCACTGCATCTTCTGGAAATGTCACCTTTCCAGTATTAAAATACAGTAACTGCAGAAAATTTCATACAGCTGTCAGGTAAATCACTCAATGTTGACATAATAAAAAGGAAGTAGGGCCATTTGCTGATGTAGGAACACATGCCAGCATTATAGTAGCAATCTAAAGAATTATCATTTCAATACGGATCTAAAATATGTATTAAAAATGTAACCAAGTATTTACACTAAAGCTGATTAAAACAGAATAAACCAAAATAAATAGAATAAACCAAAAGGAATCTCAGCAACTGTTGCCATAATCAATACTAAACTGATTATGAATATGATTATGAAATTGAATACTAAATTACTAATTAGAGAGCTTTTGAGAATGAAGAATAAACTCTGACCAGAAGTGTTTGTTAAATATGCTATTCAGGAATAGCTGTACATTCCTGTACAAAACCTGGATCATTATGCATTGCCTCTCTTTCTAGCAGGCAGACAATCTTGCACTGTGATTCTTGTGTTGCACTAGTAATGATCAGAGTAGTATCTAACTGTTCTTTACCCTACAGTTAGTGCAAACTGGGGCACATATATCCCTGGAGATGGGAGCCAGCAGAAACTCAAGCACGTGAGTTACTGCATCCTTCCTGCAGTCTCACTGGCATGGCAAGCAAATTTAAGCCTAAAAGGAAAAGGTATGTTCCTATAATGAGGAGCCACATTTGTACCTGTAAAGCTCTGGCTGGAAGAGGCTTCCAGGGAAAGTGAGTTTCCTCAAAGTGTAAGCTAAGTGACAGAGAAAGAAGGGAAACGGGGGAGCTGTGTTCATGGTGATGCTGTGAATCTAGATGAGAAATGAAGGTTTAGAAATAAAGCAAAATAATGTGCACAAAATCATCTGAAAGTACCATCCCAGATAAGCATGAGTGAAAACAAACAGACAAGATCAGAGGAACAGAAGTGGTCTTTGGGGGGACAACTTTTCAGTAAGAGGTCTTCAGGACACACGATCAGAAATACTAGTACTAAATAAAGATGTTCCTTCTAGCATTGTCTCTAATTTTATGCACTTCAGTAAAAACAGTGGGCATCTAATCCCAAACAATATTTTTTGATGGCAAATCATTGCCAGTTCTTACTTTTCACTAAGTACAAGCTTAATTAGTTTTATATTAAGTGCATACATCTAACTCTGGTTCAAATATGTCTGAATAACACACCCAGAATTTTCTGCTGCCTGGGTGCTATCACGTTCAATTGGATCAAATAATAGCTTCCAAAATACTTCAGTGCCTCAGCATTTCCACACCAATAAGCACTTCATGCTTATTTTCATGCTTAGAAAAAGACAAAAAATGTCACTTGACCATCTGAAATATTATCACAGTAAACTATCAGTAAATAAATCAGCCAATAAATGCATAATCCTTTATTATGGTAAAGAGACCTGCACACAGAAGGGTGAAATAATCAGTTCTGCTGTAAAGTACACCCTGTACTTGATGTTTTTACCTGAGCCTTAGGAGAGAGCATCAGATACTTTCAGAAAGGCTACTGTGTGTGTGTTTTTGTTTGGTTGGTCCTGTGCATAGACAGGAGTTACACAGTATCCCAGTATGTTAGGGGTTGGAAGGGCCCTAGAAAGATCATCTAGTGCAACCCCCCTGCCAGAGCAGGAGCACCTAGACCAGCTCACACAGCAATGTGTCCAGGCAGCTCTGCAATGGCTCCAGACAAGGAGACTCCACAGGCTCCTGGGCAGCCTGGGCCAGTGCTCTGGCACCTGAACTGCAAACAAGTTCCTCCTCAGCTTAATACTAAACCTCCTGTGGTCCAACTTGCTCCCATTCCCTCTTGTCCTAACATTGGATGCCATGGAGCAGAGCCTGGCTCTCTCCTCCTCACACTCACCCTTCACATATTTCTAAGCATTGCTGAGGTCTCCTCTCAGTCTCCTCTTGTCCAGGCTGAAGAGACCCAGCTCTCTCAGCCTGTCCTCCTAGGGCACATGCTCCACTCCTTTCA
>VWZO01011298.1:26836-107530 GCA_013396975.1 Bucco capensis | reverse complement strand
CAACACCCCACAAACGTCACAGGCTTGTTCCGTATGACCCAGGTTTTTNCAGGAGGGAGTCACCTATAACAATGACTCTTCTCTTCTTTTTGATAGAAGATGTTTGGATGCTGGGCTTGGGCTTCCTTAATCCTGGGAATGCCTCCAAGCCAGATGATTCATCTTCCTCATTGGCTGGCTGCACTTGCAGGGCATTGTACCTGTTCTGCAAGGGCACCTGGAAAATTGGGGGTGTAAGTGGGGCAACACACCTGCCACGCTGAGCAGGAACTTGTTGCTGTTCCTTGCTGCCAAGGGGATGTGGGGAGGTAGGCAGGGAAGAAGTTTGCTTGCTGTTTTGACCATGTGTTTTGTAGGGGTTGCAGAAGGCTTTCCAAAGCACGAAGAAGGTTTTATATTGTTTCATTATAAAATTCAAAAGCAAGACAGAAAACATTTTAAACTGTGGTCTTTGACTGCTGTGGTAGGAAGAAATAACATTTTTTTGGTGTAAACTGATATGTATGGAAAAATCATGACAGCTCTTCAGTGGGGCTGGACCAAAGGTGGTAGCTGTACAACTACAGAGAGTTGAGGACAGTTCTCAGCTTTTCTTAGCTATGCTAATACATGTTACAGTTTCTGTGGACCGAGAAATATTAGCAAAGGGAGTGGCAGTAAGTTTGTTAGCATCTGTACGAAAGACAGACATGTAGTTATTGGTAGTGCAACACTGAGGATTGATTGTGTTCCTACATCATCACAGCTGCAGCAGTAATTTATGTTTTTCCCTTCTTTTTGCTGGAAGCTCATTTGCTACTTATAGGTCAGTCAAGATTGTAATTCCAGTGTACCTGTGAGACAGCACCTCAGAAAAACTCACTTGGACATTTACCATTAGCAAAAGTAGCTTGTTAGAAAAATATCTAACCTAAATCTTCAGGATGTATATAGATAATAGAATAACAAGGAGATATGATAGTAACGTAGATGGGTATATTATGTAGAAAAAAGGTTACAAAAAATCCTCAAGTCAATAGGAAAAAAAAACCTAGGCCAATGAAAATATAATTAATGAATTTGGTTTCATATTTCTACTAATCTTTATGAATTTTTTTGAGAAAACTTGCATTATTTGAATTATCTTGTTTATCATATATATTAAAATGTTTTCACGTTAGTAGGAGTTAGTGCATTCTATGCTATTTCTTTACCACAAGATAGTATAAAACATTGTGAAAATTTATCTCTGGCAGATTTCAGCAGATTTTAGCTTTAATATCAACTTATTTCAAAAGATTTTGCATTGCCTCAGCAGCTTGTTCATTATGCCTACTTCTAAGAGGATAAAACTGATTAACAGATTAGTAATAACCTGGTATTTTGGTAAGATTAGTAGCAACATGAAAATGTTTTTTTTTCTTTACATTCAAATAGTATTTTAGGACTGAAAAGGATCTCCTGTGTTATTTCCTGCTGTTGCAGACAATCATATCATTTAACTTGTGTCATGACATTGTCAAATTTAACTTGGAAGAAGAATTGGCTTTCTGCCCCTGGGGCTTTAGCTGCAAAAGCTATTCGAAAGTTAAATGTATTTGAAGCTAAGAAATCCTCTTTAAATATGCAGCCTGACTCTCTTCCTAGTCACTTGATACTCACTTTTGTTAGGCTGTTTCTTGATTTTAGTTTTTCTTTTCCTTCTGTTCTAGAACTTGATTTATCTGTAAGCTGTTATTTTCTCTTTCAGGTTCAGTGAGACACATTAACCAAGCAAAACTAATATGGTAAAGTAAATGGGTACTGTATCTTATGGAATGAGACTAAGTTTTATCTTCCTTCCAAATAATCAATTTGATTATTTATTTATTGACAGTGGACTGTAGGGATTATACCTCATACCCACCTTGATGTCTTACCACTGCTTTTTACTGTCGCACAAACAGATCCTTCTCTAATGAATATGCCTAGAACCTAAGGTAGGAGAGGTTTTTTACTGGCACACCTCCATTTTCATACTTAGTTTTTATTCTTGGTGAAGATTAAATGCAACATTGTACTTCTTGTCAAAGTTTATAAAAGTTACAGTATCGAGTTACCATGAGACCTGATATCCTCCTATAACATGCCTTAAAAAAGGTGCTCCTATCTGGGCTCTGCTTTTCCTCTAAATTAAATACAGTGATTTCAATAGAAATCGTCTTTGTTAATTAACTTCTAAAATCTAGTTCAAAACTTTCTTTTATTGTCCAGTTTCTGCTGAATGTGAGGTCAGCTGGCCATTGTTTAACAATGGTACAGTACATTTCTGCTGCACATGGTGAGGCAGAGTGTTGATGTCTAATTCAGTAAGTAGTTGTGAAGACAAGCTATTTTTGAAGTTTATGGTGTAATCAAAAGAGGATAGAAGAGCTTATTCAACATGATATGCTCCTCTTCTCTGAGTTGCCAGTCTTAATCAGTATTTTACAGCTTCTCTTTGACCTGATAGAGGCGGAAGGGTAATCTCTGGATTGTACTGGTAATGCTTGTTGAAATACATGAGATGACAGCAAGATTGCATTTCATTAAATAAATAAAATTAAAATATCTTCGTAGTAGAGAGAAGAGTTGTAGATGGTTTGTATCAGAAATCAAGGTGCAGCTACTGAAAGTCTTTGGGTTTAGTCCACATGTGTGCCTGTCCAGTTTTCTACCCTAACATTTTCTTTTCCTTGGATCAGTCTGTAAATACCACTAGATTATTTTCCACTTTTCTGTCTCATGAGTTTCTAGGATATTTGCAATACCTTTTAGTTGCCAAAAGCAATATAAAAGATACTGCTACCTAGCCAGATCTAGTGTGCTAGGATTTTATCAGTATATTTAAAAAAAAAGGTATTTTTGTCTTTTAGTGCTGAAAGGACCTATGAGCTGTTATACTAGATAGCAATACATAAAGGAAATCATTGATACTTACAGTAAGCTTGACATGTATGAAACAGTTAAATAAAAGTAGCAACTTAAGAAGTGTTTGAATTTGAATAGCTATCAGTGGTCTTTGATACACTATAATTGTGGATATAATTGTGAAGCACATGCCGTTTTTCACTCTCAGGCTTCACAAAGAACCCTAGTTAGAAGTTGTGAATGTTAAACAATTCAAATCAATTAGTACAAAGAAGCTATGTAGCATGTTTGCTATTTTTTCCATTAGGGGTAAAAAGCCCTCTGACCTGATGATTTACTCAAGCCACTGTGAAGACATATTATATGTTAGTATACAGATATAAACTTGCCTTTTTGAATAAACAATAATTCATTGTTTAAAGATCTAGATTATAAAATATTTTTGTTTAATTTCAGTGATCATTGTGCTGTATACATTTTTGTTTCTAAGTCTCAAGGGAAAGCATTAATGTAAAATGATGCTGATACATGGTGAGTATTTAGCCATTGTGGTTGGTAGGCATGGGACTCTGTGGTTTAGTGGTTTCTTACATCTTTGTGCAGGCACAGGCTTTGAAGGAAGGAGCCGGGGGGTTGGAAGAGGTGCATTTGTTTCCTGATGATTATGTTTTTATTCAAAATACAGTTGGTTTTTTTCATTAATTTGCTTCTTGCTATTTTGAAATTTTCTTGAAGACCCTGTTTCAGAGATGACTGCTGCATTTGAAATACAGGATTGGATGTCTCTTTGAAATGCCGTTCTGTTTGGAAAGAACACCTACCATTTAAACAAAATTATAGTGCTCTGAAAGAAAAAAAATAGTCTTTTGTCACTCTGGTATATTTATGCTTTCATTTTAACCAGAAGGATTTTTTTCCAGTTTGGCAGAAGTAATCATTGACAGAATGATTTCTTAACTTTTTAAAATATCAGTGTGAAGACTTCTCTTTCTGTTTAAAAATTCCTGTAAACAGCATAGTTCATTTGTTGGGTGCTTTGTGTGTTTCAGGTTTTTTGGCTTGGTTGGATTTTTTTTTCCTCCTGTCTGTCTTTTGTCTTTCTGTCTTTCAGCTTTTTCATAAATATTGCTAGTTCCATTCACCGTCAGGTGATTCCATTGTTTTGGTTGTATGGGCTTTTGGGTGAAATCGAGTGGTCTTCTCTCAAAGCCATCTGTAGTTCAGGGGGAAGGGAGGAGGAGGCTGTGATGTGGGTAAGTTGGCGTGGAATCCTGGGTTCTAATAACTAGCAGACAGACAAAGCTACTGGTTACTGGCGATTTGTTCTTGCCCAGATTTTTTTTTTTTTTCTTGAGATGACGACTGCAAAGTGGTCATTTTCCTCCACTTTTGTGGTTGTAAAAGCTTCAGACCATAAAAAGGAACTGGCCTGCATATAACACGAGATTTAACAAAATATATGCAAGTTTGCAATTTTGAATGATTTTGATTGACGCTGAGTAACGACAGATGTACTATCATTGCACTAAAGAGCAAGTTCAACTCTTGCCTTTACAAGAAAATAACAATAAACATTTGCAAAGAAGATTTCTAGGCTACAACTTATTTAACTTCTAAGTGGTTGAAATTAGAAGCTCCACCTTGCATATCTGTATATTGTGCTGTATCATTGCAAATAATTACTTATTATGGCTTTCTCTGAAATGGAACTTCCTCTGAATGCTGATCTTTTTTTTTAGTGGGTTTTTTTTTCATTCTGAAGATTATCTGCACAGACTTCTGTAGACTGTAAAGAAAGCTTGCTACAGCCAGGTTTGTGATTGTGGGCTAAGATGATCTACAGTCTCTAATCAGAGAGGTCCAAAGAAGGACCAGTGGTTGGGAGGGAGGGAATGGTCAGAAACCAACATACACAATGTAAACTTGCATGTAATTTGAATGTACACCTGCCTGTGGATATGAAATCTGCATCTGTGCATGCAAAATTGTTTTTCATCCCACAAATTTGGTCTATAATCAGATTTGACTCTCCATAATATACATACATTTTATTTCTACATTGTTAAGCTATGTTTTTCTATTTTACTGTATTTTTGAATAATAAAAACACCTTTCTCCTCTGTGCATAAATATCAGAGTAGTGGAAATGATGATGCTGGTGAACCATTTGGTGAGGAGAATATAATTGATTGTACCGGACAGAACTTATACTTGCAAGCATCCTCTTAATGCGCAGTTACATATTTGATTCTTTTCTTGACTTTTTTTTTTTTTTAGTTTTCTTACTTCATTGTAGGTTTTAGTATGGTGCAAGTCATAGCAACAAGAAATGAGTGTGAACTAAGAGAACCTAAAAGTCAACTTTAACTTAGCATACATAAAAGCAATTTCTAGATCATTTGTTAAAATCATGGCCTCAGTCATTTTATCCTGCTGAAAATTCCAAATAGTCAGATTGGTCTGTCAATGCATTGTATCCATTTTCAAGTGCTTATTTACCTCGTTGGAGCATAACAATTAATGATCAATGTATGCTTCTAATGATATATTGTGTAAAGTGCATCAGAGGTGACATAGCCCATGAAGTGTTCCATGATGATTGCTTTAGGGTGTTGAAATGTCATTTGCTATTATCAAAGCTGTACATGTTGGCAGTTGAAGTTAGCGTGCTGGATCACTGCTTATTTGAAATGTTTATAGCATTGTTCCCTCACCATTACGTACTCACCAGTTTTAGAGGCAAGAAATTATTGAGTTGTAATTACCTGCTGATAATAAATAATTAGTTGAGTAAAAGTATTAGTTGCTGTGAGGAAGAAGAAGCCACCAATCAAGAAGCACAACATTGCAAGGATAAACCCCTCAATTTTTCACTTTGCAGTTACAGAGGATCCGATGAAAGGGATGTGTTCATAATCTTAATAAGCTTACATTCATTATTTCATGGTTTCGTGATGCACAGTCAGAACACTGCCACTTGTAGAGAATCAACACAGTTGATCATATTGTGCAAAAATACTATGTTTCTAAAAGATCATTAAATGTTTTTATGATCACTGTGACCTTTTTAATGCTTGAGGAGTGGGTAAAAATGTTGGACGGCAGGAAGTGTGAAGGGGAGGCGAGGTGGCATGTGGGTATTGAGCATGTGGCCGTAGATGTTTGTGTGTGGACCACCTTGAATGTTCAATATCGGGCATGTGAAATGTTGGCTATTGTATATAAGGGACGTAGAGCAGAAGCACCCATCTGCAACTGGTCTGGCTTGGTTTGGACTCCGGCATATTGTCTGAATCATGCACTGTCCAGGAGTCTGTTCCTTGTGGAGGGCACTAAGAATTTGTGGCTTGCTGCCACATTCAAGAAAAATGTATGTGGTAAGAACCAAATGGATTAACCACCACTGTTTTTGAATGAAAAAAATGGAATTACTCCTTTTTAGTAACTTACCACTTTAATCGCTGCTTTCGTTTGCCGTGTAAGAGGAAAAAGAATTTGAAAGGTCACTCAATAAAACTCAATTTTTTTTTTCTTGCTAGAGAAGATGACTGTCTTACTTATGAGCCGAAAATTCAAACAGCTTAACTGAGTTACTGCATTTTAAAATGATGATGAATGAGGCTGGCTGTGTTATTCCCTGTTTTCCTTTCATTAGGAGTTAGTCTTCTAACACATTTGTAGGGTCATGCAGCTTACATGACATAAAGATTTCTGCCCCTTTGGCTATCAATCTTATTGCCTATCTTCCTGCTTCTGATCTACTGCAAAAGACCAAGGCAGCCCATGGCAACTTCATTCTGTATGTTCCCGTGTAATGTCTGAGATCTTGTTCTCTCAGCTGCTGGTAATACAATATCTTGCCTTCTGCAGACTACTAGTTGCTAGGAACTGTGTGTATTGAATGTCTGTCTCTTCACCCCCAGTTGGCTGGGTGCCAAATGGCTGAGACGTCAAGCAAATGAGATTACTTTACAATGACTTGTTTGTTATTAGAACTGAGAAGTGTTTCTTTGCATGTTAGATGAAGGTCTGAAAATTTTTCTTAGTTTAATGTATCAGCTGTTTTTCCACTGGCAGGAAAAGAATTTTGACTTTGCTTACAGTGCTCTTCAAAATGTTGTGGTTTGTGCCGAAGACTTCAGTTTCTCTATAAAAGGCAGGAAGCCATAATTTCCTTGCTGTAAGGGATATATTTTAATATGGTATTCTGTATGAAATTATCGTGTGAACCAGTAGCTTCAAGGAGCTGATTTACTTTTTGTTCTCAGTGTAAATTTCTATAGCGTGTAAGAGTTAACAGTTCTGACTTTAAATAAGAAAAACAATCATAATCTTTTATCTTTAATTTATGGTCTTGTTTAAGCCATTGTTAAGAAGACTCTAAAAAAAACCCACAAAAATGTTTTCTTAGTATTCCAGCATCAATTGTGCAACACATTTCTGTAACTGAAAATTGTAGCACTGCACAATGAATAAAACTTACATTAAAAAAGATTTTTTAATAATAAATTGAGTGATGCTGTTTTTGCAAGGAGATGGGAGAGAGCACTTGAAATTAAATATTCAGAGACATGATTAAGTCAATATTTGCAGAAGCATTAAGCATTTACAATTTATTTATTTGTTTTTTTGCTCCAGGAGAGTTCCAATACCATTAAAACCAATAGGGGGCCTATTTAAAGTCCAACATCAGAGAGGCTGAACCATGAGAAAAGTTCCAGTCACTTGCTGACCCTGAGAACAGTACTGTCAAATATTGATCCCATTGTATGAGAAGAGATGAGCTTTACTGAGTGTGAAATTCTGCACTGGAGAAATTAAAGACTTAAGTACTGCAAGATGAGAGTGGATTGTTGAAGATGGGCAAACCCATGCAGGAATTTAGGATTGACTGGTAAATTCATCTGTAATTTCTAAGATGCACATCTCAGACATATTAAACTCTAAGGCAACTTCTGTCTTGATATTTAAAAATATTCTTGAGGCAGATAGGTCTGACTGAAATTAAACTGTCAAATACACTGTCAGTAGTAGTTGGATGGGGGTGGACATGTATTCACCCACACTGAGATGCAAAAACTGTCCTTGTGAAATGTGGCAGCTGCATAATGTTGCAAAGGAGCTCTACACAACAGTTCAGGATAAAATTGGGGAAGTGTTTCTCCACTTGAACTTACAATGGGTATTTTAGATAATTGTAAAGTCGCAGAAATGCAACTTGCAGAAAGGAACATTAAATTGCAGTAATGTGCCTTATATTTATTTTTTTTTACTATGATTCCAAAAGGCTTTCCTCCTGTTTCGAGTCAGGATCAGCTATAGCTGCACCCTTCTTCTCTGGCTAAACTGTTCTAAGTGCATCCAGTGACAGAGAAGCCACCCCCAGAAGTTATTACCAGTTTTTAAAACTATCCTTATTTCTTAATATTTAACTTAAATCCCCTTTATATAAACTCTTTACTGCCTAAGTCAACGAAATGAAGGCTCATCATCAGATTTTCTTTGAGCTATCTTCTTTCATTGCTTAGGTCTTTATATTTTTCCCTTTATATCACATTTTACAGAACTCTTTATTTTGTTGCTGTCCTTAGACTGCCGCTGGGCACCCAGAACTAGAGAGAGTATTACATTAAAGCTTTTCTCAATGCCAAAATGAGTGGCAGGGCAATGTCAGATACCTGATGTATTAAATACGTGGTTTGTCATCCTGAGACTAAAACCAAAACCAAGCCAAGTACCACCACCATCCCCCACTCCAAAATTAAAAAAAAACAACAAAAAAAAATTCTGAGAAGAGTCCAAACAAAGCTGTTAGCATTCTCCAGTTAGCCTGACTGAGTGGTGATGTCAAGTATGACATTATGGTTTTGTATTAGAAAGGCCATACAGTCTGAAAGNCGTTCGCGAAGCCTAGCCATACATACACACAGAAAGGCCATAGGAGTTGTCTGAATTAATTCCTTTTCAAGCAGTGTCTCTTTTAGCAACAAAAATCTGATAATGTAGAAATAGCACTACCATATTTGTTTTATATTGAGCACTTGTTGTAGCTGCTTATATAAGCAAAATAAAGAAATTGGACCAGCAAAATAATTATTCTGTAGTCTAATACTATACAGCATCAGCTGTCAGAAATTGGAACTTGCTGTTTCTTTGTCTGCAAGGCAGATGAATCAATAGATAATCAGATTTCACTTTCTCATACTGATGCTTATCAAAAATGATCAAATCACATCCAGACCTTCCATTAGAAATTAACAGTTTAATCCCCTGCTGCCATGTACAGGAGAGCCTGTCTTTCAGTCCCTTAATTGTTCTATCATTCTTCCCTGAATCCTTCCTCTGGTGTCCTAGTTTTTTAATTCTAAATCCTAGGTATGAGCAGACTTCCAGTTGCAGTTGCATCAATGCCAAAAGCAGAGGTAATAAATCCATGTGCTTCTTGGTTGTTCCCCAATTTAAATCCATGTGCTTCTTTGTTGTTCCCCAATTTATGGCAAAAACAATTCACTAAGAGTGCGTGGTCATCTAATTGTCCACCACATTAGCTAAATTTCATCACTGTTTTTCAGAATACTCCCTGTTCCATCAGAGCAGCTTCCATTGCATGTTTCCAAGAGCCTGACATAGTATTTTTGCAAGGTCTGACTTTGTGTTGCTGTTAAGTGATGCTTGTGCAGTCTCCTGATGACACTACCAAGTCATCTAGTTTCTTGGTAAGCCAAGGTGGTAGTTAAATAGTTAAGCAGGTAGCTCTATTTCCCCTTTTAAAAAAGGAGCATGTTAGTTTTTCTCCTCTCTGTTGCTCCAAAACCCAACCGTTGACTTCACAGATCAATGAGTTTTGCTTTAAAGTTGTTTGTACTTACTGAAGCTGCACACTTGTATTGGCAAGTCCCCTTCAACACCCATTATCAACTGGTGTTAGAATACAAAGTGTTGCATCAATAATACATTTTCACAAAATGTAGAGGGGAAACAAGTGATTGATAAATATTTATGAATGATAGAATTGTTATAGTCCTTTTTGTTCCTAAAATATTAGCAAAAGCTTTTCTGTTCCTGAAGTATACTGACAGTGATATTTTTGACTTTTAGTTGTTTTCTAAAACTCTTTCATTTCTATTTATATCTGATGCTCTCAACTTTGTTTTGAACATTACATTTCTGTATGTATAGACATACACTTTAAAGCTGCTTTTGTCACGTAGCACTTTCTGTGTTTGGTGCATTTTTTATTATTTTTTTTCGTCAGTTTAATTAACTTTAAGGTTTATTCATGTGCTTCGCTTTAATTGATTTTCCTAGTTCTGTAAAAGTGTTCTTGGATTCAGAGAAGACTTAACTATATATTTAATCTTTATGCCTGAGTGTGACAGGAGTTTTTCCTTCCGTTCATGTGTTATTAAATAATGTACCGGACTGAAATGGGTACACAGAAGCTACAAGCATCCCTTAGCTAACAAACAATATTGCTGATGATGTTTAGGGAGAAGAATCTTAGTTTAGGCCTTTGTTCTTAGGTGGATTTTTTGGTTTTTAATCTCTTAACTGTCTAGTTTCTGTTGATTCTGTGACTGTAATGGGTACTCTTTGTGGTGATCCGTGATTCCAAACATCTTCCAGTCATAGCCTAATGATTAGGACTATGTTCAAAAGTCATACAATCCAGCTTTGAAACTTTCAGGTAGGAAGATCTAGAAACCCAAATGGCCTCTTCATGAGTGTCTCACTCCCTTTTGGGTGTCATGGACAATGAACCCAAACCTCTGACATGCCTTACTCAGAGCTGCAGAGTTCCTAAATGTACATAAAACAATCTTTTGCAGACATTTCTGTCCTGATGTTCTTTACTGGCTGTTCCAGACAGTTTCCTGTTGGAAATTTTGGCTTTTCTAAGGGAATTAATATGTATAACATCATATTATGAGTTCTTATTTGTTAGTCATCTGACTCCCTATAGAGACCTGATTCTAGCATTATGTTCTCGCTAAACTGGTGTCCAGTATTTCTTCTGCTATAAACCCCTCTAGATTATTTTCCTTATAGGATTAGGGAGCCCATTAGTCCTGTTATTTTGTGTTGTCTCTTTATCCTTTATTAGTAAGGATCCTAGTTATTAATAAATGGAAGTAAAACAGGTAACTGACCAAGGAGCAATCTAGTTATCAGTACTTAAAGGTGAAACAACATTTATACTTAAAAAAAAATAAATCACATTTCTATCGAATTCAGTAGAAGAGAGCCCTTTACAAGTACTTTAACAAGTACTGGCTTTTACTGTATTATCTGATAATGCTGTGAGCCAGTGGAAGAGTAAGCAGTTTTCAAAATATATCTTCAGACTTTACTCAAAATATAAGGGAGTTCTGCTTTTTTGGGAGGAAACCACATATTTGGGAATGTTTTAATTAAAATAGTAGTCTTCATCAGAACTGTTTCCTGTTTCTTTGAAAAAAAAAACTTTTAAAATTATCTTTAAGCAATTACCTAAACTGATACCTGTCTTGAAAGAAATGAAGTGTAATTTGGAAGCAGAGTAGAGATATGAACAAGTGTGAATGATCTCTGAATCTCTTACTTCATACACAGAAACTTTGTATGTAAGTAGTTTGTGTTGTGCAATCTGTAGAAAGATCAAAGACATTTGTTCTATGGCTATGCAGTCTATTGAGTTATGTGACTGAATCTCCTGAATTGCTGTAATGTTTCTTCAGAGATAGCTAAAATACATCTAGTGGTAGATGCTCACATAAATGGGAGGGCTGGGACTTTTTTGTTTGTTTATATTTTTAAAAATGTTTAGAAATGACTCTTGGGTAGGCTTCTTTTTATCTTTCTTAAATTTTGTTTTGGCATAGAATACTAAGACTACGGGTTCAGAATCAGTAAATGCTTCTGAGCAGGGGTCTCTTTAGTCACTGTCTTAAATCTTTTTTGATTAAAGGCACTAAAAAAGATACTAGATTCTGTTAGTGATTCAACACCCTTTTTCTGCCTGTTCCCTGAAGGGTATGAAAGTTTCTGCTCCAGTTCTCAACCTCCTTGGTGAGAACTGCAGTCTGTTCATGAAGCATCTACACAAGTGGATGCCTGTCAACATTATGACACTGTTGTTGTCACATTCTTCTCCTAAACATTTCGCAGGGAGCTCCATAATTCTGTACTGGAGTGAACAATGTTGGGCTGCACAGAGAATGTATACAGGAACTGCAGGAGCTTTGTCTCCTATATTGCCTTAGAGAAATATGGTATTAATGGACCAGTGCTAGTAGAACAGTGTTCTCAAACTCTCAGTAAGAAATAACCAGGAAGATACAAACACCGCTCTCCCTAAGTGCTTTTGCCAGTTAAAATTTTCCAGGAAATTATGCAGCATATGCAGATGTGGTATATAATACTACTTTGGGCTCCAACAGGATGTGAAAACCAGTTTCTCTTTGGAGTTTCATTGTTGTGCATTTGTTATTTACTTTTCTAAATATTTCTATTGAATTAACCTCTTAATCTACATGATAGAGCAGTCAGCTACACAAGTCTGTTTTATTTGCATGGCACGTAACCTTTAATGTGACAAAATAAGTTATGGGACTTCCTCTTCTTTACATCTACTTTGACTCTGCATCATCTTTAGTGCATTGAAAGCAGTAATAGAATTTTCACAAGATGCTGCAAAAGTAACAGTAGAAAAGAACTCTTGGAGAAGATAAATTATGTTTAAGAGTTCAAGGTTATTTTAAATTTAGATGGTCTTTGCATGGTATTGGTGAAAAGCAGTTTCTGAGACTTAATCAACAGATATTTATTTGGTAAGCCATTACATGCAGTAGTTCAGAATGAAGTCATTCCTCAGAAGTCTCGATGAAAAATAAACCCAATCGTTTTAATGGAAATGGAGAAAGTTTTAATAATGTCTTGTGGTAGCACAAATGTTACACTAATAATGCTCAACTTCTCTTTGAGAAAGAAGTGTTGTAATTTAAGATTTTTCATCTTTAATTGCATTGGGCTGAGGTGGGTTGACCCCCAAAGATTATGATAAAAAAAGTAAAGAAGAATACTTTAAATATGGAGTGACACTGCCTATATTAAACAATTAAGAAGCTTAACTGATGTTAGGAATGTACCAAATGATGATGGTTCTCTGAAGTTGTATCTAAAATATATATCTGTAATAAACCAAAATGAGAATGCAGGCTCAGGCACTGGCCCAAAACAGTGTAAACTTTTGAGTTGTTTAATTGCATGCTTCCTTACATATTTTGAACGATGTCAAATCACACTCTTTCGGACTATGCCCAGATAGTTTGGGTCCTAGCATATGTAAGGGGCTGTTTAAAATAATCCCCTGCGTCTGGGGAAAGAGGTCATCTATATAGCAGCAAGCCACTTCCATGCCACTTGGTCTATGATCCAGAGAATGGTTTAGTGGGTAGAATTGTAGAAACTTCTCTGCCTCACTTAGCGATTGGGTCAGAAGCAAGACTTATTTTTTGGGAACAGAAAGGCAAAAATGAAGCAGGGATTCCTATCCACTGCTTTAATCCTTGTTAACCTGGTTCTTTGTTGCTATTCTCATGACTCACAAGACATCAAAATCTTTCCTATGTCTCTGTTCTAAGCATATTTTCCTTGTTCTAGTCGTCTCTCTCCCTAACCTTTCAGGGTTTCTTCATTTCCTTCTTTACCTTTCCAACACAAGATACCTGTTCATCAGTCGTTTGTCTTCCTTTCTATACACATGACAAATGGGTTTGACCTAAGTCTATTTTGGGTAGGACTGCAATGTAGGCAGTGTCAAGATGGTCAGTAATATAGATTATACTTATGACACTTTTCTTTCCTGTATAACTGAAAGCTGATTGCCTGAGGAAAATAAGAAAGGAAGGAAAGGAAAGGAAATAGATGTTTATTGCCTATCATTGCTGTTGGCTGCCTGGCAAGTGCAATCACTGGGAAGGTCTAGAGAGAGTCAACATTTTCTGAAACATCCTGGAATGAGCTGGAGATACCACTGTTGCTGGAGCATGTACCAGCTCCTGTTCTTACTCAGATGTTACTACATACATTCTGTATAGCCATAGTGTGAACTTCTGTTAAAACTCCAGAGTTTGTCCTAGTTTGTAGTAACTGTAGTGGTGTATGTGAAGAAAGTCTATGAATAAAAACTAGTATTTTTTACAACAAAACTAAGTCTCGTATTTTCGTTATGCATAAAGGAAAGGATAAACTAATGCTTTTATGATAGACTTGGTAAATAGCGCCCTTTAAAAATCTCTTGAGTTTTGCAAGTGACTGCCACAATTTAGTGAGAATTTAGACAGTCCTCTTGGTCAAAAATTCTCTGCTTTTCGGTATCACTAATTTGTTGTGTTGTAACCTCTGTAGAGGAAGGAAACCCTGAATTCTAAAAATAAAATGCATTGTTATTTTAAGAATACAAAAGAAGAATGTTTCGATTCAATTAATATGATTGTTTTAAAAACTTTGTACATTTTTCTCTTTATTTTAAAACAGTTGTATCAAGGTAAGACTATTTGTTTATTTTTACACAAGCTAGGGTTAGGTCAACAACCTTGTCTAGGTTAGGGCAACCTAACTTGTGTTTTAGCTAGTGAGGTTAGGTAAAGAAACATTCAGCATGACTCAACTTCTCCACATGCCGTGAAGACATTGTTTAGCTCACAGCTAAATGTGTGCTGGATCATTATCTTTTTGCTGTGAGAGACTTTATAATGGTTCTTGTTACTCTTAGGATAATCACTAAAGACTTCTCTAAGAGCAAGGCTTGCAAAAATCTAATTTAGAAGGAAAAATAGCTGCTGTTTAGAAGGAAACAATAGTTATCATAAAAAAAGATGTAATTCAACTTAATGTTAAGAAAAAGGTCAATGAGGACTGAAAAAATTAGAAAGACAGTGGTCATTACTTCCTAGATTAAAGCAACAGAAACTGTCCCTTACAAGAAATGTGCAAAATGATAGCAACATACAAAAAGAAATGAGATTATTTTTTCCTTTTGTATCTTTTGCACCATATCTACCTGTTCTGTTACAAAAATGTGAGTTTTAATATGTTGAAAGAAGTATTTTTGCAAAATGATCACAGCAACGCACTATTTCGACTGTTGGATTACATTAGTAATTACATTGAAAACAGCACCAATATTTAGAGCATTCCAATATTCCAGCTCTTCCAGATAAAGTTCTTCATGTGGAAGAAATTTTTCTCATCAGTTTTTCATTTGAGATACCTACTATGCTAATCTTCCAAATACACAATTATTAAACCGAAGTGGTGACAGAGTTGCCTCACCTTAGACAGGCTCACCTTTCCTTTTAGGTTTATTTCTAGAAAAGTTGTTCTTTACTACAGAAAGAAGAAGATTGAATATTGTCTCTGTTCAAATAAGTCTGTATATGATTAATTATTATTAATTATTGAAAGCTTCCAATTCAGTTTTAAATATATCAACATTTGTCTTTGATCCTTGCATAGAGAATATTTGTTAATAAGACAGCAGAATTACAGACATACTACCTCAGTGTCAGTCTGCATGTGGATGGATGTATGCCATTGATATTGTTAACTGAAACAATGGATAATGCATTAAATGAATTATTGAATTCTTAGAATCAAGAGGTTCTGGTTATTGAAATTTAATGATTCTGTAATTTTTTGGTAGCATCTCCTGAAGTCTTTTCAAATGATAATCCAGAATTTGCATAATCATTTGGCTTCTGTATAGTTACTGGTGAAATATTCTTGGATTTTCTTGAGATGTGTACAGTTGCTAAGGGAAAAAATGCTTCAGTGATTACTTCCACTTTGGTATCTGCTGAGGAAAGGTTAGTACTTAACCTCCTTTTGCCCTGTGTTTTATGGATACTCTGCTGCCATTGTATCCACCAAATTATTACTTGAGATCCTGATCAGTAATTTTTTAATCTAATTTTTAATTTTTTTAATTATTTTTTTTTTTAAGTTTTACGGGTAGATAACGGTTGTGTGGTATTTTCAGGAAATGAAAGCAGCACATAACTTCAGACTGCTTACAGGTGACTTCAAATGCTAGTAGTGTTTCCTGTTTTTTACCATGAAAGCTGCTACAGTACAGCTTAAACTGTATTGTGTATGAATGTTAAGGTACCAGTTTTTTAAGGCTCAGTGTTTGGAATAAAAGTCTGTTACGTTTTTCCCAAATAATCACTTTTATCGTACTAACATTACAGTACATATAAGGAGAAACTATTGGCATAATATGAGACAAGTATGATTGAACAGGCAGGAGTGGTGCCCAGGGAGGTCATTGAGGCCCCATCCCTAGAGGCATTCAAGGTGAGGCTTGACAGGGCTCTGGGCAACCTGATCTAGTTGGGGATGTCCCTGCCCAGTGCAGGGGGGTTGGACTAGATGAGCTCCAGAGGTCCCTTCCAACCCAAACCATTCTATGATTCTATGATTCTATGAGTGGGAATGCTGAAAACTTACATTTAAGTGTTTGTTGTTGAAATATTTAGAAGTAAACCTTAGGGTATTCACACCTCTTGAGAGGTATGTATATACATTTTATTTCTTGTGGAGATGTAACTGATGGAAGTAGTACTAAAGCAGTATTTGCAGTCTGTGAATGATTGCAGCATCTACACTGAGTAAATATTAATAGTTTAAAAGTAATAGAATAAATATAAATCACCATTATCCAACAATAATTGGGATTTTATTCAGAATTATAATGCATTTGTAATCATTACAAGCAATAGTAATGAACATTATCTTAACAGAATATTTCATTTTCCTTTGATCCAGACTATCACCTTACTAAAACTTCAGTGACATAATTGTGTACATGAATGCAATTTTCCACTAGTGACTGAAACCTTTTATCCTGCAAACTTATATATGTGTACTTCATAAATAGTTACCTTGATCAGTAGTAGTCAAATTGTAAGTCAGTTCGGTGCAGCCCTGTAAAGGGCACAGAATTCATATCTTCCTTGAAGTTTTAACCTGGTAAAATGTCAGTTTATTTACTGCTAGAATGTTGTTTCTTCATGGGAGTGATTAACGTTTTTAAATGTTATTGTCAGTGTGATGAGAAATAGTATATTGTATTTCCTTTCTTGCAGAAGGCCATGCTATAGTTTAGATAATAGTGTGAGAGTAGTGGTTGTTTATATATGATATTACCTTTACAGTGGTTTTCCCATAGTGTACTATCTCTCTGGTACATTACAGGCTGCTTACCAGTAATATAGAGTGAGGGATCAATACAGTGCTATTGCACTAATATAATAATGAATGGCATCTGCATAGCAAGGCTGGACAACATTAACAGGCCTCTTACAGCAAAGCTAGTACCTGTACATCTTCTTAGGATAGTTTATTTGTAAAAATATTTTCTTGTATTAAATGACATTTGATCTACTAAATTAAGGAACAAAACCTATGCATGTGTAATACAGAGTTTCCTATATATCATAATGACAGTTTTATTGAGAACAGTCATGCTAAGTTTAGCAATTTTTTGACCTAGTATCACTGTGGATAAGCATAAGCAAGATTTACCATTGCTTGTGGACAGGAAGAGTTGTACTTAATAAATAAGTAAATAAATTCTATAAAAATTAGTAATACACATTTGGCCATTTAGTTTGTCAGTAGCATCATAATAGTTAGGTCATGTAGGGTTATCTACTTGTTTTATTAAAAAACTGACCAGTAATAGAGAGTCCCTTTCTTAGGCAAATAATAAGACTTTAAAAAAATTCTTATCCATGCAAAGCTTTCCTTGTCTCCAGTCTAATTCTCTGTGTTGTATTCCTTCATGTGTAGATTTGCTTATCCTTAATGTTCCATGCAGAGGAGAAACAGATTATTTCCTTCCTATCAATGCCAGTCTTTCATCTATTTGAAAACTGTAATCATTTGTGTGGACAGAGACTGCTTTTCCAGTACTTTGGTATCTATGACAAACCAGATTTTCCATTTATCTTCAGATGTGCTGAACCTTTCATTCATTGTCTGAACCCCATCTAAACAATTTTGTATCTCCTGATTCTTACAGAAATACTGTATTTCGCTCATTATAGAAGTAGCAATGAGCATTTTACTCCTGGTAATTCCACTTTAAGTAGCTATTATACCAAAAAAACAAGAGGTTTTGTTAGTTTGGGGAATTTAGGTCCAGTACCATTGGTTTTAGTTAGCTCTTAGCTCATATTTAGTTAGCTTTTAGGTAGCTTGGCCTACTAGTAACTTTCCAGTACCTAAAGGGAACTTACAAGAAGGCTGGAGAGGGCCTGTTTAAAAAGGCCTGTAGTGAAAGGACAAGGGGCTATGGTTTTAAATTGGAGATGAGTAGATTTAGACTGGATATTAGGAAAAAGTTCCTTACCACGAGGGTGGTGGAACACTGGAACAGGTTACCCAGGGAGGTGGTTGAGGCCCCATCCCTGGAGGCATTCAAGGTGAGGCTTGACAGGGCTCTGGGCAACCTGATCTAGTTGGGGATGTCCCTGCCCCCTGCAGGGGGGTTGGACTAGATGAGCTCCAGAGGTCCCTTCCAACCCAAGGCATTCTATGATTCTATGATATGCATTTCCTATTTTGCCCTGTATTTGGCAAAAATATATGCTATTTATAGTGCTGTAATACCAAGTGATGTGGCTGCTTGTTGTTTACTTTTGTTTGTGAGTCTCAATACTGTTGGCAGCAATGAGCTTAGCTGAGGGAATATTTTTGTCTCTATTTCAACAGTTGGTCCTTACATGATGTTTTATTTGGGGAATCACACCATCAAAATGGCTTTCTTGGCATGAGAGTAGTTTATCTGAGGAAAACTAACTCAAACCCAGAAGATAATTCTTGTATATAATTTGCCAAAAAATATTGTGATTGAATTTATTTTTCTCTACAGAATATAGTAAATGATATCTCAAAATACACATTTTTATACACATATATATAATATATATAATACTATAGCAAATACTTTATAGAGCTAATTTGAAAAGAGCAAATGGAATGGGAATATAAAGAAAGAACAAACAGTTTAAGACATAATGAGTATAGAGGGAAATGCCTGTAATATCTCTGAAATCCAGTGAAATGAGAAGATTCTTTCAGTATTTGAAAAGGATCAGCAGTGCCCATTTTGAAATATATTTTTTATTTTTCACTGCCTCTGTAAGAGAAAATTCTTATTAATGTGACATGACATCAGGCTTGTATATTGTAGCAAGGTAGGAATCTATTTTAATTAAAATTATAATCCCACCAAGATTGAATTCTCATGAATGTTCTAAATTTAAAACATTTAGGAGAAGAGTTATTCTGTGTGCTGCCAGCTGAAGTGCTTGAGTAAAGGAGAAAAAAGCTTCTCTAACCCTGGAGCATCATGACACAGACATCTGAGTGGCTCTAGCAGGCATTTAGGTTCAGCTCAGTGCTACTAGGTCAGATGTTGAATGGCTCTATGAACACTTGGGTGTCTCTTAGTGCCTGTGTCATCTGCTTTTCTATTATCTAGGCTACAGTAGCACTTGTATGGATGAAGAGAGTAATTGCAGTTCAGATTACATCTCCTTTCCAAAGTTTTGATTCACTTCCAGTTACACTTAATGTAAAGCAAATTTCTTTAAAAGCTGGAGTAAGTATTTCACATATAAGACACAAATTTAGTTCGTTCTTGGACTAGAAAAATGTTTTTGGAACTAGGTTGGATAATTTATTATTTTAATGAGATTTGGAAATGATACCTTGAGAATAAAAGTCCTTCATGATTATTTCTTTTGTTCCTACTGTTTTAGTCCCTGATATTTACTACATCTTAAATACATGATACTTGAAATATTTCATCTTCGCATCTGGGACTGTCTGAGAAAATGACATCTAGTTTATATTGTCTTTATGCAACATTAGGCATAATCCATTAAGAGAACTTTTTTTAGGATAATTACTTTGTTTCTTAGAAATTCCTCCCTTAAGTGAAAATTAATGTTACTATATTTAGGAGTTTATTTAAATTATACTGAAACTTTCTCTCTACTGCCACTTCTCCTTCAGTTAGGATGATAGAGGATATTATTTTGTCATTAAAATACAGCTATAGGGTAACAAAAAGACACAAAGATGCACAGATTCATGGTCTTGCATAATGAAAGTTGGTTTTGTCTATATTGTGTTTCCAAACCTCTGTTTTACAAAATAACTTCAAGTTAATATGGTTCATTACGATTACTGTGGTTCATTACTATTACTATAATTACTACTACTTTTCTGATTATTGAATAAAAATTGAAAGTTTTTGGAATGTAGATACCAGTAATAATGCCTGTGTACAGTTAATAGTTTCAGGCTTTCCAGGAAAAGGAACTTTCATGAGTGTATGTGGCATGTAGAAGCTTGCCTGCACTGTAGAATCATCCAGATATGGCAGCATTTCGTTACTTTACTGTTTGAATATGGTAATGCATATCTTTTACAGAACTAGGTTATTTAATATTCATTATTTTACAAAGGAATATGAAAATAGAAAATACTATTTTTACTCCTCTTAACAAGAATAAACCTATGCATAACGCTTTTGGAAGGCAACAGACCAAACTTTTAGAGTGCAAGGTTTTGATCCGCATAGAGATGGTAATCATCCATGAGGAATGTTTTGGAAATGTGAATTGAACATCACATAGCAAGCCATTTTCAGCTTTATGAACAGTACACCTTGCTTATTACTGTGACTGTTCATTCAACTGAGAATCTGTGTAGGATTTTTACTGTGCATATATACATGAACAAAAATTCTACCTCTTTTAGCACATGCACTGTAACAGAATTTTGCAGATACCCTGTGAGAATGTCTTACGTTTCAGAGTCTGGAAATTACTTCTGTTCAGTATAAAACCTGTATAAATAACTATATACAGCAACAGGGTTTTTTTCAGGCAGGTAATCTGCTCAACCAAGTATTAGCAGTGGACTGGTACTTTTGATATAATCTGGAATAAGATGGAAAAATTTCAGAGATTTAGATACATTTCATTCAAACCAAGAATCTGACCTTTTTGTCTCTCTCTCTTCAGTGCATGCTTTAAGGCTTAAAAAAAATAAAAGCACAACTCTCTTAGGATGCTTAGATAGGTTCCAAAGCTTTCAGTAATCAGAAGTTAATACATTTTTTTGAAGTACTTTTTGTTGGGTTACTTCTATTTTGCATTCTTTTCAAAGTAATTATAACCTCAAAACCTGCCAATTTATCTCTTGAGCCATGCTTATCATTGTATTTCTTTCACTGCATGTTGACAAAACTCCCAAATAATACATGGATTAGTTCAGCGATACAAAATCAGTTTCAGTCTTTTGTATCAGAAGGGTTTCTTGGCTGTGTTTTCAAAACAGAATCTCAGTTCTTTAAGCTGAGAACCTGAAAAAAAAATTACACTTTTTTTGTGCTGCAGAAAAAACCCAACAAACCAAAAATAATCAAAACAAAAACCCCCAAACCCAACACCAAACACCAGAAAAAAGAGCTGCTTAGATAATAATGTCAAGTTTAGTTTAGTTTATAACCTCTGAGTTTTTAAGTATTTTTTTGCTTAGGTTTAATCTGGTTTTCAAACTCCAGCTTCTTTGCATCAAAATAAATAATTAAGTTTTATCTGTCCAGTAACTTTAATCTTAATAAATAGGTATTTCCTAATGAGCTATCATTTAGGCATTGCATGTTAGGCAGAGCTGAAAACATCCAGCTTAAGACATCCTTTTGGCACTAATGTGAGGAGAGATCATATAGACTGGAAGGGAGTTTCATAGGACATCTAGTCCAAAAACCTGTGAAGTAAATCACCTTGCTCAGGAGCTTATCTTTAAAAAAGGTACTAGCAATGGCTAAGAGATCCACTTATTTCTCTTATTTCCTAGTGGATACTGCACTGCACAGAGGGAGAGCAAGGCAAATGAGCTTACTTGCTTGGAAGACAATTATTGTAATATATGAACAAATATATATCCTCTTTGGTACTAGTCTGAGAAATGATCTAGCCTGCCCTCACAATTTAGTTATATATTAGTTGTATTTTACAGTGATGTATACTAAAGTGTAGTAAATTCTTATGGATTTGTATTTGCAGTTTCCTGAATGTGGTTTCTACGGAATGTATGACAAAATTCTACTCTTCCGCCATGACCCTACTTCTGAAAACATTCTCCAGTTGGTGAAATCAGCTGCAGATATCCAGGAAGGAGACCTAGTTGAAGTTGTCTTGTCAGGTAATTAAAAACCATTGAAAATTACAGTATTTTTTCCCAGTTAGGATTCAAGAAAAAAGAAATTCTGTTTGTATGGACTTTTATCTCCACTGAGTCAAAATCTTTCTCAGATATATATAAGCATATTATGCATAGTATTTTTTTCTGTTGCACTGTGTATTTTTTAACAATCTTATTTTGTCCATATTACTAGTTAATTAGCAGGTTAATTTTAATAAGCAATTTGAAAGATGTATATTCTACATTTTTTGAGGGAAAAATCATCCTGTGTGGCAGCATAACCTTTTTCAAAGAAGCACAGCAGAAACAAAATGTGACAAGTAATAACAAATAAAATAGATATTTTAACATTTAGTTAATTAACAGAGTAGCTTGAAAATTAGAATTGGTCTTTACATATCTTACATGACAAATCAACAGTTTAATATTTAATTGGATAGAGAGTTTTTTCCTATTGGTTGATGCAATCACTTCATAATTACCTGAGGAAGTGTCAAGGCTATTCTGGCTAACAGTGACCTGCCTCCTTTTAAAGTAAGGATTTTTAGGTTTTGCCTTATATGAAGTGCCATGAAAATGACCACTGGGAATAGGGTAACTGCTTTTTCAAATCCCTAAATAACAATGCCTGCCAGGACTGCTCTGACTCCTTAGATTTATGTTTAAAATTAGTAAAGGAAGAGAAGAAGAAAATTTAAATTCTAGGTGGGTAAACAAGTAATATTATAGAAATATATATTATTTATGGATGGCTATTCAAACGAAGTTCTGGATGCTTCTTGTACAGGATTATTTATTGTGTGACAGGTATGGAAGGTATGGAAGAAAAGGTGAAAAGTAAGGACAAAAAAGAACTATTCAGAGCCTAGGAAATACAAAAGTCAGATGAGACAAGATGATAACCTAAGTCTGTGAAAATCCAGAGAATGGAAGTTAATCATAGAATCATAGAACAGTTACAGCTGGAAGACACCTTGAAGATCATCAAGTCCAGCCTTTGTCCTAGCCCTATCAACCTGCTAAATAATGCCCCCCAATGCAACATACACCTGGCTCTTAAACACCTCCAGGGATGGTGACTCAACCACCTTCCTGGGCAGCCTGTTCCAAAGGCTGACAATCCTTTCAGTAAAGAAATTCCTGCTAATATCTAACCTGAACCTCCCCTGGCGCAATTTACATCCATTTCCCCTCATCCTATCATTCTCCACTAGGGAGAACAGATCAAAGTTGTAGGTGACTAGCAGTTGAAGGGATGTAAAAAGAGATGTAGTATGAGTGAATGATGAGATGAAAGGCCAAATTTTGGAGACAGTGAAATGACAAATGGATTTAAGGAGCATATTTGGCCAAAAGACTGGCCATCAAGAGTGGATTACTCGATAATTGAAGTAGGAAATAAGCACAAATTATGTGACTGGAATATAGAGGAAGTCTGGGGATGCTGTTAGGTGTCAATAGGACTTTTCAAAAGCTTGGATGTAAGAAGAGATGAGGTCTGTAACAAGGAGTAGTGCAGAGTTTACAAGGGTATGCAAAAGAGTGAATGCTGGAATTCTAAAGATGTGAAGGTAGTATTTCATAGAATCAGAGAATTGTCAGGGTTGAAAGGGGCCCTAAAGATCATCTAGTTCCAACCCCCCTGCCATGGGCAGGGACACTTCCCACTAGATCAGGTTGCTCAGAGCCCCATCCAGCTTGGCCTTCAGAACTTCCAGGGATGGGGCTTCCACCACCTCTTTGAGCAACTTGTTCCAGTGTCTTACCACCCTCATGGTGAAGAACTTCCTCCTAATATCCAACCTAAATCTCCCCTCCTCAAGCTTGTGTCCATTCCCCCTAGTCCTATTGTTGCCTGCCATCCTAAAAAGTCCTTCACCAGCCCTCTTGTAGGCCCTCTGCAGATACTGGAAGGCCACAATAAGATCTCCTCAGAGTCTTCTCTTCTCCAGACTGAATAATCCCAACTGTCTCAGCCTGTCCTCATAGGAGAGGTGCTCCAGCCCTCTGGTCATCCTTATGGCCCTTCTCTGGACATGCTCCAGCACATCTATATCCTTCCTATACTGGGGACTCCAGAACTGGACGCAGTACTCCAGGTGGGGTCTCACGAGAGTGGAGTAGAGGGGGAGAATCACCTCCCTCGACCTGCTGGCCAAGCTTCTCTTGATGCAGCCCAGGACACGGTTGGCTTTCTGGGCTGCAAGTGCACACTGGCAACTCATGTTGAGCTTCTCATCCACCAGCACCCCCAAGACCTTTTCCTCAAATAAATATTTTCTTTGATATTTTATTTATCAAATATTTTATTTCATAAATAAAACTTAGAAAGAAGATGGCTGAAGGGCTTCATTTTTGCCATTGGAACATGCAGTTAGAGCATCTGGAAAGACACTTAAAATAGGGAGATCTGTGTATGCTATGAAAGTAGAAATTGAATCTGTAGAAGAGCATAAGATTAATGAAAACTAAAGTTCTAATGGATGCTCAAAAGAGTAGAGATAAGAGTTAGGTTACATAATCTAAGCCAAATGAGCTTTTAAATAGTTTTTTTCTTATATAGGACCCTATTCCATACTCTTCCATCAGAACAGGAAGAAGTACAATAAGGAATAATGCAAGTCATTTCAGTAGTTTACCATATTTTTCCATATCAGAAAACAATTTTTTTCCCTTTTGAAAAGATGCCACTAATCTCCTTTTCATGTTTCCTACAGAAATTAATCACTCCAGATCAGTAAATCAGATGTAAAAAAAATAAAAACCTGCAAGGAATTTAGTGCTTTGTTTGACGTACTGATTATATACATCTGAAATGGAGACCACATGTCTTCCAATTTGTAAAAATTAGGCAGGTAGCTCTTTAAATCTTTATGCAGTACTTGCAAGTGGTAAAGGAGAACTATACTGTTTAAGAGCATTAGAGGATTTATGGTTTTATTTTTCAGAGGAAGCATTTCTCCACAAAAATGGTCAAGCATAAGCAACTCTGGAATATTTAGAGGAAGGAAGGCTATTAAACCAGCACTACACTGATGGTGTGGTACCTTCAATTGCCCAGGATTCCGTATTTTTTTTTCCTCTCACCCCCCATCTTAGAATATGGGCCGCTCCCTCTATATTGCTGGCTGAAAGCCTGAAATTTTTAATATAACAAAATACTCATGTACTGTTTTCTGGTACCAAATTTTAACTGCAGTTAAATCCCTAAAGAGCACTTCCTAATAATTGCACTTCCTAATAATTCTGATATATAGCTGTTGACAGTATCATTTTATCTGGTTTTATTTCTGATGAACTCATGAAAGAAATTTATCTTTGTTTATTACTTTCTTGCTGATTTATGTCATTTCTTTGATGGGCCATTTCCCTTTTGCTATTCACCGTGTTTATTGACTACATTAAAAGATGTGCAACTCTTGCAGTGTGTCATGGTGGGCTGAAAAAAGAAAAACAGAGCTTAGAGGATTCAGATCTCTCAGAAGGTCACTGTAATTGAAGAAATTCGTAGAATATGAATGTTTTATCTTTACTAAACTAAAACACAAATGTAAGGTTATGAAATATTGAGAACTAAGTAATTATAATTTTTTGCATGTTTCATAGTTTTACAGGAAATAGGGTGTGATCATACCTGCATAGTTACAGCATTTCCGAATCTTTAATTGTTAATTTCATTAACTTGTTTTCACTGAAGGCAATTAATAGTTCTAATCCCTGAAAGTAGTTCTTGTTTCAGTTTTATCATCTTGTTAGCAGGAGTTAGTAATAGAATTAGTTTCTTTCTGTCTATGTTCTTGTTTTGTTTGTTTTGGATTTTATGTCCTCTCTGTCCCATCCCTCTGAGCTCTGCTATATCTAAAGCTATATGTAGGAAATAGAAGGGAGAAGTATTGCTGTCTCTGAGCAAAAGAAGCACAATACAGAGTACTTAAATTATTCCCTAAGTAATGATATTGCTGTCGTGTGTTTCTGGAATTGAGGACTTTGTGTCCCTTCCTAATTACAGTGCTATGTGTTCAGCAAGAAAGATCATTCTGTTCTTCATACCTCTTCATGCAGCTTGTCTTTGTAGGTTGCACACACATAAATGCCTTTCTCTAGTACATATGAGGTTTTAAAGTGATGTATTTAATTTATGCAAGCTGTTTCTTAGACCAGTGGTTGTGACTTTTCAGCAGAACATTGAAATCAGCTTTAAAAAAGACAACCAATCAAAACCCAAACCAAAAACCCCACAAACAAAAAAACCCCAAACCCAAACAAAACCAATTGCTACCCACCTAGCTATGTAAAGAGATCTTACTATGAAACCTTGGCAACAACATGAGGTCTACCAGAGTAGGAGTGGACCACTCAGTCAGCAGTTGGTGATAACTCAAGAGGTTTAACAGCTGAAACCCCAGAAAAGGTGTGGATCAATTGTTTGCACTTTTTGAGTTACATTGTCATAGCAGATTCCTCAGTGTGATTTCCTGAAGCTGGGATCCCAGCTTTCATCAGCTTGTGTCTGCTTTCAAGCTTATCCTGTCCTACTGCAGGAGTTTCCCCGTGCAGAGTAATTGCTAAGACATTTTCTGTTGTGACACACTAATACCAGCTCCTAAACACTACAGTAAGAGTATGTAAAAGATCAACCCTGCATTGCCTGTTTCAATATTAAAATTGGGAATGGTTTACTCCTGAAATTGCACATGAATGTTAACATTGCAGAAATTGGTGGATTTAGTCAGAATCATCTGTTAACAGTTCAGTATTTTTCTCTGGACGACAGCATGCTCAGAAGATGTTCTCTCTAATGCAAATTAAACTTGTAATATGTCGTGGTCTGACTGATGATTACACTATTAAAAATGAAAGCCTTCAGTCAGTTGTCTCAAGTTGTACAAGAACTATGCCAAATGCACTTTTTTCAGTATTCATTTCCTCCTCAAGAACATCCGTGTCCTCCCATAGATGAGCCTTAACAAAATTCTTTTGTCATGGAGGGGAGGAAAGTATTCCCAGTTCTGCAAGACTGGAGAAAAGAACGAACTATATTAATAGTCTGTAATGTTTGAGGAAGTAGTCAAATTAATGCAGCTGGGTTTTTTTGAAATATATTCAGACAGTTTCAAATTATTACAGATTTTGACAGTAGTACATTGCAAATTATCTGAAGACGGGTTATCTCTCCTTTTTAATTAAAAAAAAAAGTCTACCTAAATACAGGACCATAAGAATTTTTTTCATGATACTTAATTTGGATATGCCTTAAAAATTATTTTGAAGAGAGGAAAACAGGAGAGATTGGCCTTGAGTACTATAGTGGATTATACTGAGCACTTAAGCAGTGGGAAGGAAAAAAAGTGCAATATATGTTCAGGTGCTTATGTTGAACTGACTGAACTGTTTTATTTGTAGCCTACATTATAAATATCTAAACAGAATATATATTCTGAAGTTCTAAAAATTCAAGGTATATTATGGCAATTATTTTTGAATTGCATGTCTGAAAGAGGCAGTAGAACAGAGTGTTGCTGCTACAGCTTTGCTGCTGAAAACTCTGTGTGCTGTGAGTAAACATCCCCTGAGGCACTGATAATATGGTGTCAAAAGCTGTACTGATCCACTGCATTCATTTTTTATTGGACTTGTCGATACTGGTCAGGGTAGAGAAAGCCGAACTGTGTCAAAAGCTGTACTGATGCACTGTATTCATTTTGTTATTGGACTTGATACCAGTCAGGGTAGAGAAAGCTGAACTGTCAGTCTTACTACTGTCGGGTTACACAGTTAATTTGTATCCTAATACTATGCATTTTCTAATTTTCATTGCAGTTTCCTTACGTACAAGGTCTTCTATATAGGCTGGACAACCTGTGATTGTTCTTGAGTTTTGTTTTTTTTTAGTGCTTATATTACAGGCTCTGGAAAGATATGAAAAATTTAGGAAAATTTATAATTGAGAGGAGTTGCTCATTGTAGCTGAAGCACTTTAAGTCCATTTTAGTTAAGAAAATTCTACCTGTGGATGTCATAGAATATAACTGAAACAGTTTTTGAGTAGAGCTAAAGTTTTCTGGTGAAGCACAAGAAATTTAGTCAGCTCAGAATACAGCATCTGCTGTGCTTTTATATTCGGAATGAACATTATTGCTTGCATTTTGCATTGGTGTATTATGCAGTAGGATTTCAATGGAGTGTGAGAATCACATAACTCACTGAACAAATGTTATGTGTCTGTCTGCAGGCTGGTCCAGAGGAGACAAGCATAGGCTATTGCAGTTAGTCAGATGAATTGTTGTTCAGTGCCAATATGGATTCTGGCATTTTGGAAACGAAAGGTCAGGCATTATGATGAGAGTCGAAGCAAAAGGGTATGTTCAGTTACAGATTCAGTCAGCTGCACATTAAAAGAGGAAAAGGGAACTTTCATTATGAACATTAGTAGGCCTTATAAATACAGTTTTATTTTTACCTCTTACATTGTTTTCTTCCTTTTATGTATTTTTAAAGTATTATCTGTTTTAGCACTTTCAGTTGACTACATGGGATTCTAACAGTGTTTCTATAGGAGATATAGGGACACTTCAAAAATTTATTAAATCATAGAGTGTTAGGGGTTGGAAGGGACCTAGAAAGATCATCTAGTCCAACCCCCCTGCCAGAGCAGGATCACCTAGACAAGGTCACATAGGAATGCGTCCAGGCGGCTCTTGAATATCTCCAGAGAAGGAGACTCCACAGCCCTCCTGGGCAGTCTGTTCCAGTGCTCCATCACCCCTACTGTAAAGAAGTTTTTCCTCATGTTAATACTAAACCTCCTGTGGTCCAATTTGCTCCCATTCCCTCTTGTCCTAACATTGGATGACACTGAGAAGAGCCAGGCTTTCTCCTCCTGACACTTGCCCTTAACATATTTTTAAACATTAATGAGGTTCCCCTCTCAGTCTCCTCTTCTCCAGGCTGAAGAGACCCAGCTCTCTCAGCCTGTCCTCANACACCACTAGTCACAGGCCTCCAGTTAGACTCTGCTCCACCGACCACAACTCTCTGGGCTCTGTCTTTCAACTAGTTGCCAATCCATCTCACATCTCATAGCACAGTCTCCCAATCCATACTTCTCAAGTTTGCACAAATTTGTATGTTGAACTTGGTTTATGAGGCTTACTCTTGAGTATTCACTGGACAGTATAACTAGTATCATTCTGTTAGTAACATATTGCTTGCTATGTTGCTGTTTTCTTAGCTGTGTATTTTCCATTTCGTGTCATCTTCAAAATGTTGTAAAAGTTCATGTGATCTCTTGATGAGCAAAAGAGGAAAGTCCTTTACTAGCGCTGTGGATATCTCCACTAGTGTGTCCATTGAATCCAACATTTACTCAGTTAAATTGCATTTCAAACTTAAAAAGGATCCAAAACTCTGCGGAAGGATATTACCAACTTATATTTGTAGAAAGAGTTCCTTTTGTTTAGAATACTCTCCAAAATTAGTAGGCAGCCCAAATCAGGAAGCCAGGTACAGAAGTTACAATCAAAGTTTTAATCAAAAATGCCTGTACATGAGTAGTCAAGTCATTCATAAATACTGGAAGGAAGAGAAACCAAAAGTTGCATCTTTGTATGTCTCTCTGAAATGGAGTCTTACTGTTTGCTTTGGAAGAAAGTAAATTTATGTTATGTAAGTATGTATGTATGGCTAGGCTTCGTGAACGAAGGTCCAGGGAGGGCTCCATCCATGCTTTTCATCAGTGCTTTTTACAAGCGCGCTGATAAAAAGAGGATAGCAGATAGCACCCTCGAGCCTGTGCAATGGATTTTTTTTAGGTGAGACACAGCATGCGCAGAGCTGGACCCACCCTTTAGTCCTAAGGTTCATCTGCCAGGGCCTAGCAAGCTTGGACGCTGGCAGCGAAGTCCTTAGGACGTAGGTTTTATTAGAGTGTCCTTCTCTTAGATGGAAGGCCTTACAGGGCTAAACGAGCTCCATCTGCCTGGGTTTGGAATCAGAGTTGTCCCTCTCCTAGGATGACTGCCAGAAGGCTAATGAGCTCATCCTACCCATCCAAGGATTATAGGAACATGGGTTGCACTCCCCACACTTTACCGTAGGTAATGAGTTTAATGCTCCCACTTCTGTTGGCACAGTTATCGTACCAGGGGCCACAGAAGACCCCAAGTGATTTTCAGACTGTGCCTGAAATTTATGTAATGTGAGCTTAAGTTAAAAAGTGTTCTTCATTATTAATGTGATTTTAAGTAGTATTTGCTACAAGCTTCAACTGGACCCATGAAAAGGTAACTTTCATCTCCTACTCATGAAATAAAAGATGCAAATCACCAAAATAACATGATACGAAATTCACAGTGGATTTGAACAGAATGGAATATTCTTGCTCTGATAAACTTACTTCTTAAGCTTAACTGGATTTTGAAGCTGTTTGGTATTATTTTGAATAGCCTTTAAAAATTATTTCAATTGCCATTTCTTAATGCTAATAGAGGTATATTAATGACTGAGGTACAATTCTTCATTTCTTTCTGGAGAAGTTAAATAGTTAAGAAGTTTTTATATTGAATTATTGCATGAGATCTGGATTGTAGATCAGTTAACCTCTTTTAAAGTGAAGTTGAAGTTACTACTTCAAGCTGTCTGTAGATGCAACCACCACCATTTCATTTGTGTATTTGTGGCCTTTTTTGAATGAACTATATTTGCTGGTTTTCTCTTAAATGCAAGCACAGACTTTATAGAATAAGCTGAAAAATAAGAGCTCCTGTGGCTCTGTACTTCTATATTCTGAGTTCTATTTTATGAGGGCTTCAAGGCAACAATTGCTTTAGATGGCTACAGGCTTATGTTCTTGCCAGCATAGTTTATGTCCTATGCTATACCTTATTCATGAAAGTTTATTAAAAACTGCTGTGTAAATTTGCCAAGACTTTTCATGTTATATAGAGCAAAAACCAATTTTACATTTACAGTTTTAATATGAGTTTGCTTCTAAAAATTCTATCTATTTTTACTGGAGCAAAATGACATTGGGATGTAAGAGATTTTTGCCTGCTGCTGGAAGGCAGATGAAACGTTAGCATCTTGTGCGAATTAGTGGAATGTACTTCATCTGCTTGCTGTGAGCAGTTGTGCTCAACTTGGCAGGATTCCTGAAGTGAGAAAGTCAAATAGGAGCTATTTTATGTTCCCTTGCTGAGCTGATGATGCAGAAATTGATCCATTGCTTTTGTTACAAAACTGTTTCTGTTTCAATATCACACAGACGGTACACCACCTGCTCATTAGATGTGGACATTTTATTTGTGTTCAGTGCAGTTTATACTGTCTTGTATGTGATAAAATATATTGAACTGTACAAGAGATGTGGAAAACTATACAATTGTTAAGTGCCGTACATCAACATGTAACAGGATTGTAATGTTAGTTCGACTGCCAGCTCCTTGAGATAAACATCTTACATCTTTGAACATCATTTTACAATACTTACCTAGCTGGTCACAGTTTTGATTTTGCTTTCTTGGGTTTGAAAAGCATCCTTTTCATGGCTCTGTTAAAGCACTCTTTTCACAGTGTCTTTGAGAAATACAACCAGCTTTTCTCTGTCATAAGAAGCCATCTTTTACAATTATTCTCCCTCTATGTCCTTTTAACTGTCTCTAGCTTTTCTTTTACAGAAATTGTCTTTCTGTAGAGGTAAAACTCATTAATGATCAAGTTAAAGGGGATTGATTTTGTATCCCCCACTGTTCATTAGCCTACAGTGTTCTTGGATCATGAATTTCAGATAGATGACTTCATGTTTGAAGTTCTTAGGACTAAAAGATTATATCCTTCTTTGTTTTGTTTCATTGTCTTTTCTTCATCTTGTGTTATAATTGTTACTTTGTTGATACAGACTTTAAGACCCCTAGGGGGGTTGTGTTGTGCACACCCAGGGGTGTGCCCACCCCACTTTGGAAACCAGTGCCATAGGTTCACTTGAAATAGTATATTAAACAAAAATTTGTTCAACTCTAAAAAATCTAAATCATCCTTGAGTAAGAAAACAAATTTTCTTTGTCCATTCCTCAGTTCTTCATATTCTTTCAGTTGTTGCTGCTGCTAACACAGATTCTAACCATAACACTGCCAAATCTTGAAGATTTCTCTTTTCCTAACCAGGCTCCATTCCATTCTACCTAATAACTGCCTCTCCCACTTCATTTTCACTAGCTACCACCTGTAATGGAGAACAAGCCTCAATGAGGCTAAGTAGAAAACTCTCGGGTTTGTCGTAGGGGTTTTTATTTGATATATTTGTTTGACATTTTCTTTAACCAATACATGCTTGACCAAACATTTGTATCAGTGTACTAGTTAGTTGAGAGTAGCGTGTCTTGAATGGAGAGTAGCTGTTAAAGATTAAGATAGGAGCATAATGAAAAATGTAAGATAACCTTCTTGGAATAACTTGTCCAACAGATGAGTTGTGTTGTTAACCTGTCAACAGTGTATCTACTCTACTGTTTGGAGAATCTCTACTTTTTCAATCTGTCTGAAATCACAGTCTCAGTAACTCAGTGCCCCTCCAGGTTTGAAATTAAATATGGCTTATGTAAAAAAAAAAACAGTATCACTGTTAAACTCATTGAATTTATTATTTTCATTGTCTGACTGCTGGCTTTGGTAGTTTGAAAGAGCAAACTACAATACACGATTTCATCGTTATTTCCAATAAATGATGTTCGCAAACCTTTGTGGTAAGATACACATCTTCTTTTGTAAGTGCTTGAGGTTTTTTTGTAGCTAAAGCAGATCTGAGCACAAACAAGCAAACTTCTTTTCCTTCGGGAATATAACAATTTGAAACGGAAGCTAAGGAGGAAGAGACTCAGGAACTGCCATTGGTTGCAGTCTGATGGTTTTTATGTCTGGATGGTAGTGTGACATTGTCATTTCAACTGAAATCTGGCTCATTTCGACTGTTAAAGAGGCCCCAAGAATGTTTCTGTTAATTTAGTTAACGTGTAACTTGTTACCAAAAAGAAGCTTGGACAGCTTGCCTGCTTGTGAGGGTATGAGGACTCCTATCACTATGGTTTGTTGCTGCAGAAAGATACAATACAGGGTTTATATTTGTTTCCTGGTTTGTTTTTTTGGGTTCCTCCCCTTCTTGAATCCGGTAAACTCTTACTCATTTCCTCTCCAAATTAAACAATTCCAGTCTTTTAGTCTGTCCTTATATGGAAGTCTCTTCCATGCCTCCAGTGACTTTTCTCTTTCGTCTGTTCTTGCCACACCTTTTTTTGGGTCTGTCTCACAGAAGCTGAACACAGAATATCAAGTGAGAAATACTGGTATCACTATTTCCCAGTGTTAATTTCAATCTTGTGTACCACGTTGGGGGGTGCAGAGTAAAAGGTTGCACCTGTTGGACAAGACAGGTGACCCTAAACTGACCAACTAGGTATTCCATTCCATATATGTTATAGTCAATATAAAGCTGAGGGATCACAAGAGTGATCCTTTTTCAATGGCTAGGTTCCAAGGAGGACTCTGTCCATTCTGCCTTTGATGTGATCCATGAGCTTCTATCTAGTTCCAGAATCCAGCTCATGAATGCCGTTCCCATCTGCCACTGAGTCCAGTCTGGGACTTCCCTAGTTCCTGCCCACAGCAACAGTGGTGACAGTGACACAATTGACATTAGGGTGGTTGGATTCAATATTTGTTTTCTATATGTTTGTATATATTTCATTTTATTGTTATTTTCATTAAAGTAGTTTTTGTTTTTTCTTCCAATCCCTAAGTCTCTCTCCCTTATTCCCTTTCCCTTTCCCTTTGGGAAGGGAAAGGTGTTAATAGAGAGCATCTGTCACTCATTTAGTGGCCAGCCCTAACTCTTGACAGCTTCGAAAAGAACTGTGAAGAACTTAACAAAACAAAGTCACAGGTAACAAAGACTTTTTAAGACTTGTAGAGTTTACTTTATGATATTAATTTATATCAGTCTGAGCCTAGAAGAGGAACAAGAGGCTTTATTTTTAATTTGGAGCTACTTCATATTGACAGTAGTAAGAGATAATTTTGAACACTGCATCAATAGCTTCAGTAAACTTGCAGAGTATTTTGTTTTCCTGTGTTAAATCAATACCTGTGTAGTGTGATGTTATGATTAACAGGACCTGAATCCATGAACTACAGTTATTGATGGGTTTCCCACTTGGATGAAAAATACGTAAATTCATGAAGAAAGAATTTTGTGCTAGGAATTCAAGTGAATAAAAAAACCTAGAGTGATGTATAATTTGTAGGTTTGAAACTGTGGAATCTTTCTCGAATGAATAGAAGCACATTAAAATTGAACTTTGAAAATTTGGAAAGCACAGATGAATCAAGTGTGTTGACTCATAGATGTTAATCTTTTACTAAAATTCACCTTAAAATTGTGATCTGATTGCAAATAGTTTATTATCTCCTACAGTTTACAGCTTAAATCTAACATCACAGATGAGGCAATATAAACAACAGCCCATAATGAATCAGGATACTGGGATTTAAGAACCAAGGATATACAAGGTTTTACCTTACTTGGGTGTCTCTAATCCTGGCTCATTTGTTCTCTTTCCAGCCTTAACATTTGCAAGCTCCCCACTGCCCCTAGCTGCTGGCCAGGGAAGGTTGGGCACAACAGTTCTATTTATTCCTGCTGTGCTACTGCTTGCTGTTTATGACATCACCGACCACAATGAATGGACATCTCTTGGCCTTCATCTCCCTCACCTCCGGGATCTTTGCTCACTTCCAGCATGTTACCTCTAAGTAGGATCTTCACTTTTGGCTTTCCAGCCCCCATTCTTTCTGAGAAGACTCCTTTTTGGGGGGACCTTTGTTTTTCCACGTCCTCTTCTTTCTAGACTCCCAAACTCATTGCGTTTCCAATCTAGATAGTCCATGTGCAGAAGCACAGCATTTGATCAGCACTGAAGATGATGGTTCAGTTTCCTGTCTCCCTGTCACTGGAGGATTGAAGGCATGTTCTTTTGTTGCAGTTAGCAAGTAGCAGGCTTCTGCTTGAGAGTTCAAAACTCAACTCCGAAAATTTATTTCCGCCTCCATCCCTGCCTCCTACAGCCAGTTACCTGCCAACTGTTAGCATTTGTGGTTTGAGCTATTTTTCACCTAAAACATTGGAATAAAGCAATAATACATAAGGAAAACAAAACTTACTGGACTAGAAAGATTTTCTTGCATGTAAAAGAGTGCTGAAGTACTCAGAAATCCAGAAAGCACATTAGATCCAAGTTTTCTACATTCCTTCTTTCAGAGCAGAACAAGTAAAGAAATAGATTAGAAATCTGTACATATCTAGGTGTTAGGAAGTTGTAAGTTCTATTATATATTGAAGTCCTGATAATATTAGTGTAATTTTTGAATCACATTTCAAGGTGGAGATCAGAGAACAAATTTTTGGCTTGTATTGACTGTCTTAGATTGCCAGGGGGAGTACTGAAAAGAATAAAATTGTTTCCTTTCTCTTAGTCCAGTGAAATTGTATATACAGTCATTAATTGTTATGTTTTAATCAGTTCTTGAAGTGGAGTAGTGTATAATGATGTATTTATTTTTCAAGTGGGGAGTGCCAGCAGCTCTTTTAGGGAAGGACTTAATCACGAGAGCCTGGGGGAAGTCAATGGGATGTATGGCTAGGCTTCGCGAACGAAGATCCAGGGAGGGCACCACCCACGCTCCTCATCAGCGCCTTTTCCAAGCACGCTGATAAAAAGAGGATAGTGGATAGCACCCTCGAGCCTGTGCAATGGATTTTTTTTTAGGTGAGACACAGCATGCGCAGAGCTGGACCCACCCTTTAGTCCTAAGGTTCATCTGCCAGGGCCTAGCAAGCTTGGACGCTGGCAGCGAAGTCCTTAGGACGTAGGTTTTATTAGAGTGTCCTTCTCTTAGATGGAAGGCCTTACAGGGCTAAATGAGCTCCATCTGCCCAGCTTTGGAATTAGAGTTGTCCTTCTCCTAGGATGACTGCCAGAAGGCTAATGAGCTCATCCTACCCATACAAGGATTATAGGAACATGGGTTTCACTCCCCACACTTTACCGTGGGCAATGAGTTTAATGCTCCCACTTCTGTTGGCACAGTTATTGCACCAGGGGCCACGGAAGACCCCAAGTGATTTTCAGACTGTGCCTGAGTCAATGGGATACATTACTCTCAAAGGCAATCCAGATGGGAGAGGGTAGCAGGAGAATGTCTCCTTTTCATAGCTGCAAGATACTGCTAATCATGTGGTTGATGGTTTCTAATGCTATGACAGGCATGGATGCTAGATGACAGTTCCCATTATGTAGAGCTCTATTGCTGACAATAGCAGGATGTCACCTCTGCTAATAGTTTAGAGCCCTTTTTGACTTAAAACTCAACAGTAAATCATATACTTCTTTCTGAAAGAAGGACCTTGCCTCTATGAGTTGTGATGGCTTCTTGTTCTCATTTCCAGATGTGTTGAATGATAGATCTGCTCCTGAGCCCAGAACAAGGAGTACTAGCCATTAATAGCTGTGTCATTAAAGACTTGATGAAATCATCTTGTCAAAACTGTTGTAGTTTCAATGCCTGGGGTTTGATGATACTAGGAATGCTTAAATAGGTGATGACAAGTTAGCCTGAGAGTTAACAGTGTAACAATATCATATTAAGAACGTAATATTGCAAACTTTTCTGCAGAGTAGTAAGTTTCTCAGGATATGGTTGCATGCATATTTGGGACCCCTTCTTTTTTTGCTGCACAATTTTACATCAGCAGATAGTTACATTCACAATATCAGTGCTCTGTCAAAGCAAAATGATATCTTGACATTACAGAAACTTTTTAATAAAACCCAAACATACCTTTCTCTTCATCAGCAGGGCTTTTATTTTTCAGTCAATTACACAGGAGTATTCTGAAAGTTAAAACTTTGGTTATTTCTATATGAAGACCTTCTAGTCATGTCAATTTTTAAAGTAACAAATTACAAGTTGATGGAAGAAGTTTAAAAGAAGAACCTAATTCATACATAGGATCATAGAATGGATGGGACCTTAAAGGTCATCTAGTTTCAAGCCCCCTGCCATGGGCAGGGATACCTTCCACTAGACCAGATTGCTCAAGGCCTCATCCAACCTGGTTTTGAACACTGTGGAGCATCCACAACTTCTCTGAGCAACCTGTTCTGGTGTCTCACCATCCTCATCATAAAGAACTTCTTAGTATCTAATCTAAACCTAGCCTCCCTCAGTTTAAAACCATTACCCCTCATCCTGACACTACCCTCCCTGGGAAAGAGTTCCATCCTATCTTTCCTGTAGCACTTCTGGAGTTGCATGTCCTGAAAATTTAAGCTGTGCTAGGTTTAGCTATAGAAAGTCAACTGTGGCACATGGGAGGCACAACAAGAAATATGAAATAGCCATGTTTATACAGATTAAAGATTTGTGTAACTTGCTAGTTAACATAGTTCTTCCAGATCAAGTTCTAATGACGCACTAGTTTTAGTGAATACTGCTCTGAAATAGCATCAGTTCATGAGACAAGAAAATAGAATGCTGTTTTCAGAGCCTGATGGGAATATGTAAATCTGAAGCCTAGAAAAACACTATTTTTACCTCAGTAATTAAAACTCAAAACACTTCCATGCCTTTCAACAGCATGGAACATTGCCAAAACAGCTTCAAAAGAAGGAGAAAGAATGATGTTTGGTTTTCCTCTTACTACCATATACTTGCCAAATTTAAAGCTTTCTTAACATAAAATGAATTTCATTTTCTAATATTTATCATATCATTATAAAATCATACGGCTTTTAAACGATATTGTTACGTGAAATTATATGATAGGTTCCAGTTTTTCCAGCCATGAGGGCTGAAATGTAGAGGAAGAATAGTATTTACCACTGCATATCTTTACCATATGTATCTTTTTTTTGATAATGCTGGAAGCATCCTAGAACTTGCCTCAGTTACCTTTTCAACCAACCAAGATTGGTGTTCCTTATGTAGTAGTTTGTTGTTAAGTTCAGTTTCTTGCTGACCTCTGTGAGTGCTGCCTAATAGTATCTTTAAGCTGTAGAGTAAGTCCTCTAGTACTGATTTGTTGGGATGCTGGTCCACCCACCTTTGTATTCCAGTCCCAAAACCTAGTACAAAAGTAAGGTCTAACAATCTTTCACTAATTCCTATTTCCTGCCTTTCCATGCTTTGTCTTCGGTTTCTGGAGCTTCTAAGCATAACTTTCAGGACCCTTCACTACTAGTTCCGGCTCACTTGTTACAGAAGTACAGTTCAGGCATTTTCACAATTCATGGTAGGTGAGCAGTCTTCCAGTCAACTCATCTCTGCTGAGTTTTAACTCCGAACACGTACATAGTGTTGTAGCAGATACAGGAGGGTGAGTTCATCATTAAAACAACAGCCTAACCTGCTGCAGAGCTATTTAAGTCCAGCACAGACAATTTGCTTTTCTGTCAAGGAAAAGTGTCAATCTAGTAATCAATTAGGCAGAATTTAAGCTTCCATTGAAAGGCATTTTTTGGGAAGCTTTATCATTTCTGGTTTGCAACATGTACTGTACAAGAAATTTTAAGGACGTTTAAATGAAAAAAAACCAACCCTGTGTATTTATAATAACTGGTACAATAACTTCAAGTTCAGTATTTTGGGAGGTTTCTTTATGTTTGATTTCTGCCTCTCTAAAACTATGCTAACATTGTTACTGCTAAGTGTGCTATTCGTTTGTAACACAAACTAAACAAAAGATATTATAAAGTCATTTCTAAATTGCTTTTTTTGCCTTGGGAGTTAGAAACATTTTTTTGTTACAAGACCCTGACATACTGTGATACTGTGATATGTGCCATGATAACCCATTAATTAATTTTCAGAGAGAATGGAAGCTTCACTTGATGGAAGGAGTATAAATTATTTCTTCACTATTAGTGAAGGTGACAGAGAGAGACCAATACAACAAAAATGGAGCTGAGAGAATGACATTCAAAAACGAAATACTTTCCATCCACGTAACAGCTTCAGGTGGAACTGAATTCAGGACACAGGAAGAGAGCCAAATGATCAAATCTCTAAGGCAAAACTGCTTGTGGAAGGTTTCTATGTCAGATTTCTTTCTACAGACATACCGATATTTACTTTTCACAAAAACTAGTGTTTTAATGTAAAGATGTATTAAAATATTTTAATTATCTACATTATAAGATCAAATGAAGTTACTGCGTTTTCAGGGCTTAATTGCATTTTTACTGCACTTTTCATACTATTTGAAAAACCACTCAGTAAATCCATGTAGAACTCCTCTCCAGTCTTCCAATTTAGCATGCATCATTTACTTAAAATTTAAATATATGTATAACTTTAGATAGGTATGCAAGGAAATGGGCATAAACTGACATACATACTCTAATCCTTTGCTAGATTGTGACTTACGCTGTTTTTATTTTACACATCACTGTTGTTTTAATAGTGCTTTAATTATTATTTGTATGCTTTTAGAAACAACCTCAAGAAAGCCATTTTTATAAACAAAAAGTTTGCATTGCTGAAGTTCACAAAAATCAAAATTCATTGATATCATGTCTGTGGGTCTTATAGTAGGGTCTTCCTTGTCTTCTTCCTTGAGGAGAAATGCATGCTCACTTGTTTTAATAAGCTGTTTGGTTTTACGTTTGATACGTACAAATTTAAACTAGAGAGACAATAGCAAAGAAGTGTACATTGCAGTTCTCTTGGAAGCTGATAGGGAAGCATGATGTTCCAGTTTTGGTGCTTGTCTTTGAGAAGGCTCCCAGATAGCTTTTCTGTGATTGTTTTGTTATGTGAAGAAGTGGAGATGTTAATATTCTTCATAAAGCTGTAGGCAGATATGTTGTGCAAAAGCCCGAATCAAGCATCCTGAAAAGAATGGCTGAGGCACTGAACTTAGTTGAAGCTCCAAAAGAAACAAGTAGAGATATTTGAAGGCTTGCTGATGTGTTTACATTGGTCTGCATTAATGAGGAGGTTAAGTTCTAGCATGCCATATTATTGGAGTTTCCAAAATGCCGAAGACTATGTCTTTACGTGTACATCACACTTTCATATACGAGGAGAGGATAGTGTGAATTATCCAGGCCCAAAGTGACTCCTTGGTAGTCTGTAGGAGAATAGATGACAGCAGTGATGGCAGTCAGCTGCTTCCATTTGAGACAACAGTGTAGAATACAACCTCCTAACATGTAGGCTGACCAGCACAGATGCCAATGTGTATTTTCTAGGTAGAGAGGTTACAGCATAGCTGTGAATGCCTAAAAGTTCTTTCCTTACTCCTCGTTCTCCAGTCCAACTTTTCTTTAGGTTCAGCATGATTTTAATTTATAGTTTGATGTCATTCAGCTGATCTCTTTCTATCATAGCTCAACTGGTATCCATATGTCCTAGGACCGTAGAGGCGTCCTTTGCCTGACTGTGGCACCTTTTCCTCCTGGTGGCTACATGCTGGTGATACAGAGGCCCAGAAAAATGAGTCCTTCTCAATCTCCAGAAACCAATGATCTGCAGGGGAGGTGTTGTCCTAGTTCCTATGATATATCTTCTATATGAAATTAAATAGGGAATTTAATATGCCTATATTTTGTTCTGTTTCCACAAGTGAAGAATACGTATTTTTATGTTTCAAATAACATGAAAATGTATTTTAAAGTGCCTGATCCTTCCAATGTATTTGATCAGAATTGCAGAAAAAATCTAGCTACATGCACAAAAAAGGTTGTTGACTTAAAGTCCTAGACAAAGTAAAATCACAAGAATTCTGTTCAACATCCAGAATATGTTCTCATGAGTTGTATTTTCTAATATACTAAAGAGAGCATTGATGTTACAGAGTAAGCATTGCCTTAACAGTGAACTTGACTGCTGTAGTCTGGAAAAATAATATACTTGAACAAGTATCCTTATATGTTCAGAAGCCCGAAAAAAATGTCTGGCCTAACATTGTTGAATGCTTATAAAACTATTTTATTTCGGATTTGGGGTGCTCTAGCATGTCGGACTGGTTTATGGAGTCCTAATTTTATGAATTAAATAAGCTTTTTAACATAGCTTGTTATGAAAAGTAAGAACAGAATAATTCTGTGAAAAGAAAATGAAATCCTGATTTAAACAAACTATTAAGAGATTTGGATTATTTTAATAAAAAATAAAAAAAGGTTTTGACATTGGAGTCATTGGATCCTACTTTTGTGATGGTATTCCAAATATCTCTGTTAAAAAAATCCCTAGGCTGCTTGAGACTAGAAACAATTTTTTCCTGGGGGCATTTTTTGAAATTCCTTTCCTAAAAGTAGCAGTTTTGTGCATACAAGGAACTGAGTCTGAAGCACAGGTCTTTATGGGCACCCCATTCTTATTAGTCAAAAACCTTTTCTTGATTAGTATGCAGTTTTTTGGTCCTCTTTTCATTAATACACAAGGAACAAGCCAGAGGCTAAGGATGTTTGAATGTTTTATGAATTCATTTGAACTGAACCGTTTAATTTTTTTTTTCACTCAGTTGCAAATCAGGAATTCTGTTGAAAGACAAAACTTTTTTATTAAGTGACTATATACCAGATTCATTCATACTAATACCTGTGAAGAGTAAACATACACTTAAATCACCTGTTTAAATGGCAGTCTGAATGAGTTCAAATGTTTGCATACGTGCTTAATGTTTAACAACATTTGACAGATATTATTTTTCATTAGACTATCTGATATATGTTCAGCGTATTTAATAGGAAAGAGAAAAGACTTTGTGAAAGTATATTTTTTAAAGTACTGTGGTAGTGGCTGCCTCTTTATATTAAATAGTTCGTAGAACACTGTTTATTTTTATAGTTTACGCTAGTGCCTTTAACTAGCCCTTGTAACTTCTGCAGCTGTTACAGTAGTTGCAGGCTCATGTTGCTTTGAAAGGATTGGTACTTCAGGAAGTGTTACAGCAGTCTTCTAGACTGCTCTGCAAGTTTTTTGTCTTCATTCATGACTGGGTGTATAATTACATGTTTTCCTTTTAATGTCTGATGTATATTTTCAAATTCAGCAATCAGTTCACTGATACCTACATAAGTAGCTGAATCAGATCTAACAAATGGTCATCTGAAATGGCCCATTTTTGATGCATTTTCCTTTACTTGTCTAAAAGAAAAAAATGTTTCTTTACTGGATGTGTTCAGTTTATATTATGCATGTATACCTTAAGATGCAGTGAGACAAGTCTGGAAAAGAGTATTTTGAAAAAAGTTTCAATGCTTATTGAACTTCGTTAATTTCTGTTAAATGCTTGATATGCTACCATCTTCCTGTGTTTTACTGGAAAAATATTTTTAGTTATTGTTAAAGTTATTGCAAACTATTGCTGCAAGTTTGTAAAAGCAGCTTCATTCTTTTTTCCAGTGGTCACTGTAATATGAAGGTATATCATCATTTTATCTTCAAAATGTGGTACAACAGCCAGTACCAGTTCATCATAGAATCACAGAATGTTAGGGGTTGGAAGGGACCTAGAAAGATCATCTAGTCCAATCCCCCTGCCAGAGCAGGAAAAAGGAGTTTTGCTTTGTTCTGTGAAGAAGTACCAAATATATGAAGAATATTAATTATGTTACTAATTGTATCAATTTTTTTAATGGCCTTGTTGTTACAGCTTCTGCTACATTTGAAGACTTTCAAATCCGGCCCCATGCTCTTTTTGTTCATTCATATAGAGCACCAGCTTTTTGTGACCACTGTGGAGAAATGCTGTGGGGACTGGTGCGTCAGGGACTCAAATGTGAAGGTAAGCTGCAGTGAGATGTGATGTTCAGTCTCAGAAGAGACCTGTCCATTCCACTTAACGTGTGTTGTCTCTGATGCTGTGTTTAAGATTGGCTAGGCATCAGAAAGGAGTTGCAGTCAGCAGAGACAGTAACAACTATCAAAACAATTAACTCATAAAAGAACTAATCCTTTTGATGGCTCTGAAGCCTCCTAGATATGGCACTGTAACCAGAAGTGGGGAAAAAAATGGTCTATATGTATTCTTATAGAATCATAGAATCATTTGGGTTGGAAGGGATCTCTGGAGGTCATCTAGTCCAACCCCCCTGCAGTGAGCAGGGCATTCCCAACTAGATGAGGTTGCCCGGAGCCTTGTCAAGCCTCACCTTGAACGCCTCCAGGGCATTAAGAGAAGGTTTTCTGCGTCTTACACACCTTTATGAGCCTCAGCCTGTATCATTCTGTATTGCATTAATTCAGATAATTTAGATGAAATTATTGTCAGTCCATATGACGTTATAATAGCTATCTTTTCTCATTTTGTCACAACTGTTTAACTCCTGGCAGACTAGCCAATGGAATATACCATTTGTAGTGAAAGATTTCCTTACATCCCTAATGCAGACATTTCCTGCACTTTCAGACCACGGATTTTTGAAAAATCAAAGGAAGAATACTGGTTCTAGATAAAACTATTTGTAGTTTATAACATTATTTCTCTAAAAAACTGTAGAATGTAGGAGCTAAATTAGCAGAGTGGAGGAAAGAAGTGTAATCCATAATAAGGGTGGCGGATTTGAATTCTTGTTTTTGAAGTTCTTTTCCAAGAATAGAATATAATCAGATGTTTTTAAACCTCCCTTTTCAGGCTGTGGTCTAAACTACCATAAGAGATGTGCATTTAAAATCCCAAACAACTGCAGTGGCGTACGGAAGAGGCGTCTGTCAAATGTGTCACTCACAGGACTCAGCACCGTTCGGACAGTTTCTGCAGAACCTTCACCTAGCATGCCGGATGAAGCCCTTCTGGTATGGGATTCCCTTGCTATGTTCTGTAGTCATGGCTGTTGCTGATAAGAAATGATGACATTCAGTTCTGTAGGATCTGGTTTTGCCTGTTACAGACTGCAGAGGAGGGTGGCATGTAAATTATAAAGCACTGCTGTGAGAAAACTCATCTTGACATAAAAGGGAGGTCACCAGCTTAAGGTATGTGGATTTGAAGTATGTGTCACTTCTGATACTCCCAGGAGTCTCCTCCCTTTGTCAAGAATTAGGTAATTTTGAAGGTCTAAAGCTTCCACCCATACTAATGTGAGTAGTTGCATCTTGGAGGATGTCTTCTCTGGAACTAGAAGTTGAATTTTTTTCTGTATCAGACTATTATATCCTTTGGGCTATGGTGTAGGAAAGATTCAGCTCAAGACAACAGTGTGACCCAAACACCATGGTATCAAATTGAGTATCTGTCACAGTCAAGGCTGTAGTTAGTTGGAGCCTACATATTTAGCATACTTCTAAGTGTTCAGAAGAAAGTAGGAGAAATCTCTCCTATTTCCTTAAACATTCTTTTTGGTGAATGTGAATGTGGTATATGTATGTATAGGTGTATATATATATACATAAATACGTGGTATACTTCTATATGCATTATGTAGTAGTTTTCTATCATGAAAACAACTACTTGGAGAACAAAGTGTAATGACTGGAGTACATTAGAGTGATACCTATTGTTTTATCTTTGGCATATTTTTCCTTTTAACACTCGTGGTCATAATATACTTGAATAGTTAAGAATTTGTACTGTGTGTAAATGAATCCACTTGTAAGTGAAAATTTTGAAAACGTCAAGATTTAAAAGAGAGAAAAGGGTTTATAAGTACACACAACAATTACCATGTTTTCCTCTCAATTAGAATATTAAACTTATTAAACTTGACATACTAAAAGGACACTATTGCAAATGATGTAGACCTGGTGTTATATTCAGTACCATCTACGAACCATAATTATATACTTATGCTACTAATTATCATTAGCCTAAAAGCTACTTGGAAATTAAGGTTAACATCATGAATCTGTATTTTTAATTGAAAAGCTGCATAAATGAGTAAGGTGCTTAAGTTCTGAAAAAAATGCAGCAACAAATCTTTAAATTAATCATAATTCTCAGTAGGTTGTTTCAGAAATGCTGACTTATTCAGACCAAGATAGAAAATTTTGAGGAAGACTGGTTTTAGTTCTGAATTGATTCTGGAATTTTGGTTAAAAAAAAAAAATTGTATGAGTGAGTGTCCTGGGATACTCTATAAATATATACTTCAGTGTGCAGTTACAAGATAGCAAAAAATTTCAATTTGAAAACATTTTTAATTATATGAATGTGTTGATGGCTGATACGTTCTTATATCAAATACCTGTTTTGCAAAGCTACATATTTAATACCTTTGAAAATAACTGCCAGTGAAGAAATACAGTTAGTTTCATTTGTACTGCAGGCTGTACTTCTCTAAGAAGTTGTAATCATCAGTATACCTGTGCTGATGATTCAGGACATCACACATGTGTACACACACATGCATGCACAAGATGATGATTCAGGACATCACACATGTGTACAGACATATGTATGCACAAAGGAAATATGTTTACAGTAGGTACAGGGATGGACATTAGCCCAGAGAAATGAAATTACTTTCCAGTTTTGCTTTTATTTCAGGAAATCATGGTATTATTTAACAGATTTTCAGAAGTTCTCTCACATAGGGTGTCTATATGTCTTTTGTTTTGTTTTGGGTTGTTTGGGTTTTTTGTTGTGTTGTTTTTTTTTTATTTAATGTGTTTCAATCCCCCCCTTTTTCATTTTTAAGTGTCCATAAGCTTTGTCAGTTCTTATATATCAGATCTGTCCTTTGGACTCCATTCTTCTGCAGTACTTGTGAGATAAGTTTTATGGCAGTTTATACTGTAGTACCAATCAAAGCATGCACTTTGGAATGTGTTTCATTTTTCTACAGTGTGTGTGAATACACTAAGAAACATCATCCTTGTTCACAAAATCATATCATTCGTTATTAGTCTTGATGTGGCACTTGAATCACTTGTAACAAAATATAACCTCTTTGTTGTCCCTCTTTGGGACAACTGAATTCAATCAGATATTTGTCAATTCTTTAAATAGGACTAAAATAAATGTTATTTTTACCCGTATTTACTACATAGAGATGCTGAGAGAGAAGGAGTTCCTGGGGATCTTTCAGAGATGGAATTATTAACCCAAGTTATAATTTCAGAACCTTTTTGTCAATGTTTTATGAACCAGAAAGAAGCCAAATTTAGCTGACTGTTATATTTAACTTGTAGGTCTGTCTTCTGGAAAAATGCCACTTATGAAGTGAATAAATTATGCCATAACTTCCAAAACTGTGGCATTTGAAAAATCTTTGAGACAGGATATGTGGAATTCTGTAAAAGGTACTTTAATTATCCTTTCATAGGGAAACACTGCACTCAGACACAGTTTCCATTTGAGTATAAATGTTTTCATTAGCCAGTAAAGCATTTCATTTGAGCTGAAAATTGACTGGGAACTACTCTTGAGTAGAGCTTTAAAGCAGAGATTTCTTCATTCTGAAGAATGAAATCTGGGCAACATCCTATTTTTGATTCTTTAACTGGTGTAAAACTCATCATCAGAAATGCTACCAGCAGAACTAGGAGAGTGCTATGTAACCCAGATTTTTACTTATTGTAGCCCAAATGCAATTCTTTTGCATTCTATTCTATAACATAGAATGAGAGTATAAAATAATCACATAGTCATGCTTGCTTCTAAAGTGACATTATTTTCTGTCCTTTTTTCCCCTTACTTCTTCGTTCTCTTTTTACTTCTTTCCAACTTCCTGTCTCAGTCTCCTGTCAGCCCTGGCTATGAGGTATGTACTGAATTTACTCCACTCCCTATCATACTGTCAGGAGCATCCTCTTTTATGATTGTCAGTGTCAATGCGAAGAAATGCAGGAATTTAATCAGATTATTATATTATTAGTGTATTATAAACTTCAGAACTTGAGCATTTGTTTTTCTTTTAGAGAGTGTACAACCAGTGTGAAAATCCAAAGTCCACATTCCAAAGTGAAGGCTGTAATTCTTATACTGAACAGTAAAATTAGCTAACTTTAAAATATTTTGATACAAAGTGGCATGATAGAGTTCATTGGGTGAACTGAAGTCCTTTTTACTGGTAGTAACACATGGGAAAAAAATTTTAGCTTTACTTTCAGAAGGCTGGGAAGTATCTGCAGTAATGTAGAAAGTAAACGTTTTATTTTAAGCTGAACAGAATTGACCTTTGAGTGCTCATCAGCAATAAATGTCTAATACCATCATGTAGTGTAGTAGCTTTTTTCCAGAATATGGTTGCATTTCAAAAAAAAAATCAAGGATTCTGAATATCTGTGAATATAAACATCCACAGTGTACAGCTAAGTTACAGCTATATATAAAAGACTAGCAAGTTTAAATGAGAAAACATTTATTTTTTTAAATGGGTTCTTCATGTCAAAGGCTGTTCGCTTTGGCTTCCAGTGTGGATTTTCCAAAGAAGTTTGTTTCTTGTTTAAAAACGTTTCAGAAGTTTCTGAAACTATGAAATGTTGGCATCTTTCCCTTGTAGCATATATTTGAGATGCAGCCAGAGAAGAGCAGGCTTGGCAAATATTTTTCTTTTCAGAAATACTACATAGTTAATCTGAGGAGTATTTTGTTATGCTGAGGTGAAGATTATCACAGCCAAACATCTATCGCCTTGAAAGAAATAACTTTATTTCTTCCTAGAACACACACATTCTTATTGTAGTGTACCACAGAAAAACAACTCCACAGAATACCCATAAAACAAAACAAACAAGCATATATGGAACATGGTTCTTGTGATATCTAAGATAATTTTATTCTATGTATGTGCTAGCTGAAAAATATGGTGATACAATCTGGATGGGGATGGATTGCACTAAATTAACACTAATTGAAAGAAGTAATACAAAAAATGAAGATATTTGGAGAAAAACAATTTTATTTCTTTTGTAAAAAGAAAATACATTAACCTTCTATGGTTTTACTTGAAAATACATTTATATGACACAATAGGGGTTTATTTCTATTTATTTTTATATACGTTTGAATTACTTCAGTAAGTTTTACTCATTCTCCTAGAAACAATAAATGCTAATATTTTAAAGTAATTTTATATGCACATTGGAAGTGATTTCTCAGAAGAAGCCTAGCTGAGCTTTGCATTTAGAACAAGAATGCTGTGTCTCATGGGGCACAGGTAAGTGGAATAATACAGTGTGACTTACATATTGCCTTTACTTTTGATGAAGAATCAGGAATTATTTTTTAATAAATCATTTAAAATATAAACAATTTTAGTTAGGAAGACTATTTACATATCACTGACAGAATACAAAGCACCAGGTGTTGCCTGCCTCTGTAGATTTATTTGTTATAAGCAGAGCTGGCTTGAGGCTTTCTAGCTATATATAGAAGAGTTATTTTACGGAAGTAGGACAGCAGAGTCCTCTGGGAGGGAATTGTCTTGAGTTGCAGGTGGCCATTTTCCCTTTCTTCTCTTGTACCTAGCTCTTAATACAGCTGCTTGTTTCTCTTACTCCACTGAAATAAGGAGTCCTTATTTCCAGTGACTCAAAAATTCCCACTGTATGAAGACTTCCTTCTCCACACGCAGACAGAAAATGCATCTCCTTTTCCCACTGGCAGATCCTGTAGAGCTTCATATGCCTCCCCAGCTCACTGGACTGGAAAAAAAGGAGCCCTTGAAGGAGAGGGTTAAAGAATAGTTAGGGTGTTGCAGCTGTGAGCAGCTTACTGCCTTAAGCCAGCTGTAATTAGTAGGAGTCCTTCTCTAATAGCTAGAGTAGAGTTCATTGGACTGAAGATCCTCAGAGGCAAAATGAATATTTCCTCTTGAAGAAAGACACTCAAGTTAACTGTGAATTAACACCATCCATAGTTATGTTCTATTCTTGTTACACCCAAGTTACCCTTCCATGCTTCAGTGATGTACACTGCATATCCCTCTCTGTCTTATGGGAACTTGTGCTCATAAGTGTCAGCTTGCTCATTTGTTTAATAGAACCCTTACGCTGTTCTGGGGAGTGCTGCTGGATATTTTTTGAGGTCCACATTGTAGCTGTTATTTAAAAATAATAAATGTATGGAATATAGGTTGTGAACTAAAGCAGTCCTAAGTAATGTTTACATTATTTAGTGCCAGATTCAGCAAGTGAATCTAGGGTCATGCACTGAACGGAGCTGAGAATCAAGAACACAGTGAATCTGATACTGAAAGTTAAATATTTAAATAGGAATTTAAGTTAATTCCACTGTCTTTTAGTTACAATTTTTTAGTTTCCTTGCTTTTGTACCATTATTTAAAATATTAAAACATATTAAAAGTACAAAACAACAGAAACTATTTAAAATGTAGTTCACTTTGGTCTTAAGGCATTTGAAGTCTATGACATTCGAAGTCCAACTGAACTCTGAATTAAAATATTGTAGAATACAGAAAGTAAGTTTGAAATGGCTTGCTCTACACACTGTTTTGACACAAAATAATAGTAGTCCCTGTACTAGCTGTCATGCACTAAATACTGTAGGACTGAATTTCTTGTGACTAATTCAAACTACATGAGAGCATTTCTGACCTAATTTGCCCCAACATGATTGTTTCAGAAGTTCATTACAACTAGATGAGATCTGGAAAATGATCAAGCCAATTAAGTTAAAATATGTGTATTTAGGAAAGCATTAAATCTGAAATCTTGCACATATTTTCCAGATTAATAATATTTTCCAATATTTTATCTAGGAAGATAGGTACAAGATAAAATGGTAAACATCTTAAGATGTACATGTTCTGAAATCTTATAAATGCTGATGTTTTGAATGCAACTTGTTTGTGATCCCTCGGAGAGGTTTTATGGGTATTTGACTGTTCAACTTGGAAGAGGAGAGAGGTTCAGGTGGTTGTTGTTCTTAGGTAATTGCCACCTATTCTTAAATCCTCTATTTTGCTTTTAGGAAAGACGTAAAATAATAGTTGTTAGCCTATGATCCTTCACGCAAGTCACCACTGCTTAAACTGAGGACTTGTAGATGCTCTGTGACTGAAGAGCAGCAATTCTTTAGGAGTGTATAGAACATCTAAGCAAGATGTTCAGAGCTAAGTTCTTGTAGTTTCTGAGCTAACACAAAGGCTCATACGTACTGAAAATACAAAAATATGTGGCAAACACAGCAGCACACATTTTATTTTGCTATAGCATCTCTGCTCTGAAGCGTCATTGATGTTAGTGCTGGGTCTTGTGAAATGGTACAAGATCCCAAAGTGTAATCTCTATTTTGGAGAATAGAGGCATTCAGCATAACCTTTTATCTCCACTTACCTGGCCCAAACACGTTCAGTGGTGCTTTCGCTTCTAATATATAAGCTTGTTTTTCTGCATTGCTAGCATCCTACTGCCCCCAGACATCCTCTCCTTAGACAAGCCTTGCCAAGCTGGTTTGTCTAGACCTTCTCTGTCCAATGCCAGAACTTTATCCAAACCAGTGGTTGTGATTAAGCCCAAAGACCCGCTGATTATCCCTGATTCCATAAGAATGGTATGGAGTCAATGTCAGACAGGACACATTTACATAGACCTTTGGAAATAAAAAAAACAACCAAAATCAAAAAACAAAGGCAATATTCATATGTAATAGGGTGAACCAGAATTGTGCAAAGATTCCCTGAAGGATTTTGTCTTGCATTATAACTTGGCTATGACACCTTTGTATCATGATGTGTGTATTTTTTTTTTAACTTACTAGTTTTATGCAGTAGGCACAGCTGAGCTGCTGAGTCTGGCTTATGATGTGGGCATTCCAGTAGTGCAGGAGACTTACATGAAAAGAACTTAAAACTTAAAATTATTATACTTAAAATTATGAAGCACATAATAGAGAATCAATCCAAACCTAATATTTTTGGAGGAACTTGCATCTATAAGATGTAGCAAAAAAAATTGTATTATATAAGCCCTACTATGCCTGCTGGCACTGGCGAATCATTGTCAACAAAGGGCTTTTGTTTTGGGAAATCCTTTACTCTCAGAAGTCACACAATGACTGCTGAAACCCAGTAATCTTCTCTTATTACCTTACAAAATAAGGCAGGTTACAGACAGAGCATTCAAACCACTGTTTGCTGGTATTGATGTCTGAGTGGAGGAACAGGGTACATAATAATTTCCATCTGTGGATAGTTTAATATTAACAGCTTGTACTGAAGTCAGTTCTTTGATATGTTTACACATGTGACACTGAAGTGTTTTTCAGACTAGAGCTGTCTAACTATGGTGCTTGTAGGATTAAATCGTACACTTGACTTAGAGTGCAAGAAGCCTCAAAAGACAACACAGTTGATTGCAGTCTAAGTGTGGTATTTCAGTATGTTTAACTGAAGATTTGTTTCCTTGAATTCACTTAATTGCAGTCACATAGTTTAATTTGTGAAAGAAAGTCAACATTTGCATTGCATTAAAAATATAGTCATTCCTGTGGTTACACAGATATCTAGCACCTCATTTGACAACAGCTTCCTGTGAAGAAATTGTGTATGAACATATTAAGGCTTTATTCTCTGCCTTCAATATAGGAAGGAAATGCATGTTTCAACAAGTATGCTTCAACACTGAAAATGAATCTTAATGTGGACAGTTATTACAGATTTTTTTTAATACATATCGCTTTTCTTGATTATCCAAATAAAAAAAAAAATCCGTAGCTCATGAGAGATTCTTTCTTTTGTTAAACTAAGCATTTCAAAATGATAGAAATAACTGTGCTGTTTCTGATTTAATATCACAAAATCACAGAAAGGTAGGGGTTGGAAGAGAACTGTGGAGATCATCTAGCCCAACCCCCTGCTACTGCAGGTTCACCTAGATCAGGTTGCACGCGTTTACGTCCAAGCAGCTTTTGAAAATCTCCAGAGAAGGAGACTCCACAACCTCTCTGGGCAGCCTGTTCCAATGCTCTGTCACCCTCAAAGGGAAGAAGTGTTTCCTTGTGTTTAGGTGGAACTTCATGTGTTCTAGTTTGTGTCCATTGCCCCATGTCCCATCCTCTGACTGGCCCCATCCTCTTGACACTTGCCTTTTATATATTCATAAGCACTGAGAAGATCCCCTTTCAGTCTTCTTCAGCCTAAACAGCCCCAGCTCTCAGCCTTTCCTCATAAGAGAAATGCTTCTGTACCCTAATCATCTTTGTAGCCCTTCATTGGACTTTTTCCAGTAGTTCCCTGTCCCTCTTGAACTGGGGAGCCCAGATCTGGACACAATACTCTAGATGTGGCCTCAGTAGGGCAGAATTGAAGCATAGAAGAACATCTCTCAACCTGCTCTTCTTAATGTACGCCAGGATACTATTGGCCTTCTTGGCTACAAGAGCACACTGCTGGCTTGTGGTTAACTTGTTGTTCACCAGTATTCCAAGGTCCTTCTCTATAGAGCTGCTTTCCAGCAAGTCAACACCTAATCTCTACTGGTGCATGGGGTTATTCCTCCCCAGGTGCAGGGCTCTACACTTGCCCTTGCTGAACTTCATGAGATTCCTCTCCACCCAACTCTCTAGCCTGTCTAGGTCTCATTGAATGGCAGTGCAGCCTTCAGGTATGTCAGCCACTCCTACCAGTTTTGCTATCATCAGCAAACTTGCTGAGGGTACACTCTCTTCCCTTCATCCAGGTCATTGATGAGTATGCTAAACAGACTGAATATTTGTGAATATCTCAGTGTAAAGTACATGAATATGCTACAATAATATTTAGATACTGAGCCTGCACTCAAGGTTAGCACTTCCTTGTGAACATATTTAGGAGAGTATAAGATGTATAGCCTGTTCTCTTCTGAGTGACCCTTCAATGTGTTTCCACAAGCATGATTTAAAGTAAGATGATCAAATGTCAAAATTGAAGTTTTTCTTTTCTGACTTTTCTAGAACATGAAGCTCTTCAGTGAAGTTTTGTCAGAATCCCTGGGACATTTTTAGGGGGACTCTTAAAACCTTTTAAAAGAAGTCAGACAAACAGCAGTCTGATTTATGTTTTAGGCTAGCCTGTGCAGCTGGATTGGAGAGCTAGTCCTTGTCTTTGATGCCAAGAGACCAACTCTGCATCTAGGAAGTCATCTTTTATTGCTTCCCATTAGTCCCTTCAGCGTCTCCCTAAAGTTTCTTTGATTTCTGTGCCTGGGAGGGGTAAATGTGGTGCTTGAAGACGGTCAAACTCACCTAGCTAATAACAGCTGAATCCATTGGCAGGGAATCAGTATTTATTTTCTTTTCTTAATTGCATCTTGCAATGGACAAGGTAAAAATTATACGAAAGATCTCCTTCTGAGCTGTGTTTACCTTTGGGGTAGCAGTATTTTGGAGGACTGTCTCCTTTCTGTGCTAACAAGGTTCTGTGCAATGACTTCGTGCTTCTGGCTACTGTAGCCAAATTGTTGCATTCGTGAATAGCTTTTGACAAAACCCCACAGGTACTCCGTGAGTAGCTTCAGTATATTCTGAAAATTTGAAGTAATTGAAAAAGAAGGAGGGGCAGCACGTTCAGCTAATAAGAATTGTGCAGAATGCCCCATGCTGGGAAAAAGCTTGGCACTTCTCTGTTCTTGGAATTAAAACAAAACAAAACAAAAATCCCACAAACAAACAAAGAAACAAGGTTTTTTTCAAAATAAAAGAGTAAAAAACACTGAATTCTATTAGATATTTAGTTTAAGGCATAATTGAATTGAAGCCTCTGGATGTGATGTGTTGCTGGTTTGATTAAACATCCATACAGTTAAATATTTTTATCTGTGTGTTGTCACTCATATTCTGAGCTGTTAAAGTATAGATTACCTTACTGAGATGATTGTTCTGAAGAACTGTTTAATGTTTGGAGCCGCACAAGCTGTTAGTTTCCATGGTGTAATCCAGTTAAGCAATCATTTCCTGGGAAGACTCCAGATTTGCTAAGTCAGTAGTCTGGCTGACAACCAGGAAAAACTAATTTATCTTTCTAACAAACCAGGCACACTGGTGAAGAAGAAAGTGTTTTGTGGAAGAAAGTCCTTCTTTTGCAGTGAAAACAGCATAGTTCCTAGTTTTCTTCAAGGGGCTTTAAATTGTGGCATCTGTCTAACGTTGAGAGTGCTAAAAGTTAAGAGTTGAGGGATATTGACAGGAGTTTTTGAAGGGTTTGTTAGGAGAAGCTTGTCATTGACAAGAGGAATGATTTCCGTAAGNGTAAAGTACTGCATCTGGTAAAGAACAACCCCATGTATCAGTACAGACTAGGAACTGATCTGTTGGAGAACAGCCCTAGGGAAAAAGATCTAGGATTCCTGGTGGATGGAAGGATGGCCATGAGCCAGCAATACGCCCTTGCAGCCAAGAGGGCCAGTGACATCCTGGGATGTATTAAGAGGAGCATGGCCAGCAGATCGAGAGAGGTTATTCTCCCCCTCTACTCTGCCCTGGTGAGGCCCCACCTGGAATACTGTGTCCAGTTCTGGACCCCCCAGTTCAAGAAGGATAGTGAGCTGCTGGAGAGAGTCCAGCACAGGGCCACCTTCTGGACCCCCCAGTTCAAGAAGGATAGTGAGCTGCTGGAGAGAGTCCAGCACAGGGCCACCAAGATTATTAAATGAGTGGAGCATCTGCCCTATGAGGACAGGCTGAGAGAGCTGGGTTTCTTCAGCCTGGAGAAGAGGAGACTGAGAGGGGGCCTCATTAATGTTTACAAATATGTTAAAGGTCAGTGTCAGGAGGAGAGAGCCGGGCACTTCTCGATGTCATCCAATGTTAGGACAAGAGGGAATGAGAACAAATTGGACCACAGGAGGTTTAGTATTAACATGAGGAAAAACTTTTTTACAGTAAGGGTGATGGAGCACTGGAACAGGCTGCCCAGGAGGGTTGTGGCTTCTCTTTCTCTGGAGACATTCAAGAGCCGCCTGGACGCATTCCTGTGTGACCTCATCTAGGTGATCCAGCTCTGGCAGGGGGTTGGAACTAGATGATCTAGGACCCTTCCAACCCCTGACATTCTATGATTCTATGATACTCCTCCTAATCAGTCAGTCATCAGAGGAGTGTGTGGTGATGTTCTGGCTGCTGCTGCCATGAATTCTCTGTCACCAGCTTCTCTTCCCTTGCTACCTCTGAGCAGGAGCCTCCAGCTGGAAGAGGGAAGGAGTGCAAGTTTCGTTGTATCAAGCCTAGACATGCAGGAGAGAAACCAGATCCATGACTGCTGATGTCTTTTGTAGTATGAGATAAGATGAAGCAGCTTTACCTCTTACTTGACCTGAAGATGTTGTAGATTAAGAATTGCATTAGAGCCTAGTGCTTGCAGAATGGCAAGGAAAAGCTGAAATTCTTTTTCAGTAAATTGGAGTGCAATTACAAAAAGCTGACAGATATTTCCATAAAAAAGTGTGTTAGAGTGAGTTTAGGCCTACCTATTTAGTTTCACTCATTTTGAGGTGAAGGTGGTGAAATTGTTGTGTTCATTTGTTACTAAGCTTGTTATACACTCTCAGTATTTTATTTTTAACAGAAATAGAAACAGCAGTTTGAATATTAAACTCACATTAAAAAATTAAAGTAAGGACCAGTCTTGAGGACTGATATCCTGTAGTAAGTCTTCCAATGTCTTACCTTTTTGTTTAGTATCCATTACTGCTTGAACTGTAGAGAACACTTCTAAATTACTTGCAAAAATGTTAGATAATCAACTGCTTTCTAACATTATTTGGCAGCCATATGAAGTCAGACTAGAAGTAAATCCTATTGATTGATACAAATGTCAAGAAAAAAGTTTAGTAACCAACAGAACAAAAGCTTTACCAGTGGTAACTTGGTATTTGATGAAAACCGATAGTATGATGAGTGACATTTTCTCAGAAGCACATACTAGCACACTAAAACTAAAAAACTTGCCATCAAACCGAGGAAGTAAAAAATACAGCAAATAAATTGTTCTACACTCATACTGTACCACACCAGAGATTTGCTAAGGCATCATCTAGGCAGCGTATCTCAGTGGTGAGTCAAAGCTGTAGGGAAGCCTGTCTCCTTCTGTTAATCACGTAAATTCCTAAGATTAGTCTCAGTACATTTCAGCAACACTACCAAAGTTTCTAAAACCTGCAATGCAAGGCATTTGGTGAGGAAAACTGGGCTTCTTTGAGCGTAAGATTAACTAGATATAAGTAACGAACTTTTATAAAACTTTAAGAAGTATTTGGTTGCCAAAATAATTTTTGGTTTGGGGAAATGAGGGCTAAGAATGATTGATACAAAGTAGATTTAGGTGATATTACATAGGGTTCTAGGAGAGATCCTAATGATAAGAGATAACTTGGATCATTTGTTTTTCAGATGAGTAAGATTATCAAGAAATAGCTCTAGTGGTAAGAACATTCAAATGAAATACTAGTTTGTTGCAGTGACATAATGAAAACAAGCAACAGAACTCTTTGTGCTTACAAAATTCTTACTCCTTTACAATTAAAGTATATTTTAAAAGAACAGTGTCATTACATGTGGAAAGTCCACCAAATCTTCATATTCAAGACAAAGATAGAAAAATGTTGTAACTAATGCCTTGCAAGTGGTGATTAGAATGAAGGCAAACCATTAATGAACCCCTTCATTCAAAGAGAAAATACTTCTATTAAATCACATATATAACTGTTCTAGTAAGGCACTGCACTAAGACTGAAGGAGCATCAGTCAGGGCCAAAACCATCCTTGTTCTACATACAAGACTGAGAGGATACTTAAGTATTTCTGGCTCTTCCTGTGAGCTTTGTCCTGTCTACAAGTGCTGAGGGTTTTCATTTGCAAGTAGTTTGCACAAGCTGAGCAATGCAGCTTGTGCTGCGTTATGTGAGGTCATTCTTTCCTTCCTGCTGGGCTTCTGCCTTCCCTTCCAAAGTCTTGTTCATGTTGACTTTATAAGACTTAATGCAATCTGCCTTGGAAATTTTAGGCAAACAATATTGCTAACTAACAAATATTAAATAAATTTAATAGTAAACTGAGAGTAGTTTGGTTTGTTTTTTTAATAGATATGCTTTACAGAACATGAAGATCTAAAACTTAGGAAGTAGACACGTAATCTCAAAGTATGTCCTCATACTCTTTCCACTATTATTTGTCATAAGGAAAAGACAGATGCTTTCTTATAAGTGTTTCAATCTAGTTTGATTATGGTGACTATATGAACCTGGCTCATACAGTGCATTTTGCATGTTTTTCCTTGATTAGACAGGACTGCATTTATGGCTAAGCATGTGATGTTGGCATAGTTATCGTTTAGCAGGGTAGCTCTAATCTTCAGCAAATCTATTGGTAAGCTTTTTGGGAAAAACAGATAGTTCTACAGTATAACCAGAAGAATTGATCTTCACAGTAAGAGGCTTATGTAACTTTGAAAGGAAGAATATTTTTGTTTTCCGCATGGAAATACACTATGAAGGAAAACCTTTGGCCACCAGAATGACTTTCAAACACCTCTTTACTTGATGATTCTCAGACAAAAGCATGCAAAAATATTTTTTTTTCTGTTTTGGTGACCTGGGAATAATAAATCAGCCTTCTTAGGTGAAGGATTTCCTGTAACGTTATTAGCATGAAGGAAAACTGTTTTCAAGAAAAGCCAATCTGAAGTTTCAGCTACTACAACTTTTTGAACAGTGCAGGCTCACTGGGAATAACTCATTTCCTAGCCTTGGTCGATTATTTGCAGATGGCAAGAAGATGCTGAATTTTAATCAAGCTGCATCTTACCTTTTTTGTTTTCTTCCTTTCCATGTTAACCGTGGGTGTAGTTTTTTGTTTCTCAATTCTTAGGAGAAGGCAGTTTTCTGGGTCAGTGGTTTCCTGGGGTAATTACTACTTGTTTCTTTCAGGGATTCTTTGGATTCCATACCTTAGACTGTGTGCCTAATTTCATACATATTTATATATGTGCCTTTAAATACCTGTTGTGGTCTGTTGTGTATAATCTAAATATGGTAAAGTTAGTGTTAGCAGAAATTATGAATAAAGGGAATGGAAAACATTAATATGTTTTCTGTCAAAACTTGCATGCACATAGATTAAGGTAATAATTTTCTTAAATTTTATGCAAAAAAAAAAAATTAGTCTAAGTTACCTTTGATAAAAACCAGAAAATAATAGAGGTAAAATGGCTTGTGTTTTTATTGGAACACAAAATTCTTTTCTGAGGAAACTTTAGTGAATACTTTCATTGTGATAAAAAATTACTTTAAAAAAAACCAAACAAACAACAAAACCAACAGAAAACAAAACCAAATCCAGCTATTTCATCCACAATGTGAAATGGATGACAGTAGTGTTGGCAAAAATGTAGTTTGATGCCAATCCAGTTTTTCAAAAGCAGCCTGAGAGAGGTATGTTGCATGTGCTATTAATTTCTAAAAGCACTTACATTACTTTTTATGACATACGACTTACTGTTCTTGAGGTGAGTCTGTAGGAATATGATACTCTTTTAAAAATTAATAAACCATGATTATTTTAAATGTTCTTTTTATGTATTTCACAGCAAAAGACACCTTCAGAATCATTCACTGGACGAGAGAAGAGATCAAATTCTCAGTCCTACATTGGACGACCTATTCAGCTAGACAAGATCTTGTTGTCCAAAGTTAAAGTGCCTCACACTTTTGTCATCCACTCTTACACACGGCCAACAGTTTGCCAGTACTGTAAGAAGCTTCTTAAAGGGCTTTTTAGACAGGGTTTGCAGTGCAAAGGTAAGTAAACACCCTTTAGGAACATAAAAGCTAAGCATAATAAAATCAGAAATTTTCATTTGAGTAGTTACTATGTAGCCTTACTCATGATTTCTTCACTAAACTGTCTAGGTGTAGCACCTGTACAAATACACTGAATCGAGCTGGAAGCAAAATTACAGTCATAGCTGTTCTGCAGGAGCTGGGCTCTTCATTCTTTCCTTGTGGTCTGTCTAGCAGCTCATGTCTTTCTCATTCAAGTGTGAATTATTTTGTGTTTGGCACTGGGTGAGCATGTGCTCACAGGCAGTAACAGCAGAATAGTTCACAAACAGGGCTGTATCCTTATCTTCATTGTTTTGAGTCTGCAGTCTTATGCTTGAATTGAAGCATGTGCCTGACTCCCAGCAATTCAGGATTTTGGGGGAGTTGGAATGGAAATAAAGTAAGATGAGCTTATATAAGAATTTAAAACTACAATGTGGACTCAAGTCTCATGATGTTGTACCTTAGCAGGTGCCAGTGTGAATCAAGGCCCTTGAGTTGTAGCCTAGATTACTGGTCACCTTAGCCAGCTAGAGTGTCCATAAATACAAAGCATTGTGCATGCTGTAGTGTTAGATAATGTTGGCTAAGAAGTCTTAAAATCACCTTCCTTCTCTTAAAATAAACATTAACTATCATAGAATTAATCGGCATACTTTGTGTTGCTTCTTTGAACTAACTTCCTGCAAAAATTCGTAGTTGCATTTATTTAACTGAAGATGTGATTTAACTGAAGCAAAATCTCTATGCAGGCATCACCTCTTTCAATTCATTTTGAATCCCAAAGACATAAGCAAGTATTAGCCTGATTTTTTTTTTAAAGGAAAATTAAAAGTTGCCTACAGATTGTTACTTCTGTATCTCAGTTGGTTTTTTGATCAATCTGAAGTTAAATAATTACAAGGATATAGACATCCTGAGTATATTTCTTCCTTCTTGACTCATTACTTTTCCTGGTGTGTTAATAACTTACACATCTTAGATTAAGTAAACTGTGTTCATAAGCAAAAAGAAAACAGCTAAGATGACATCGAATAAAGTGCTACTTACACATATGAAAAAAATAAAGGTAGAGTGGAATAAAAATAGCTGGCAAATAAGGAAGGTGTTGAAAGATCCCTCCGCTGAAAGCTGTCTAGAAGTTGCTTTGCAAAGAACAAATATTTTCTTGCTTACAGTTGGGGTTCTGCTGTTTCAACTTTCAGTCTTCAGCATTTTATTTGTAGTCAGTCATTTCAGCTGCAGTGGATACACTGCAGCCCAATCTACTTCTTTCTCTGGAAAAGCAGTTTTGGCTTTACAGCCAAGCACTCAAGTCTCTTTATCACTCCCCTAGAAGAGGTTAGCACACACTTACGCTTCAACTGCAGCTCGTGCCTCCACCCAACTGCCCTCAGAAGCACTTTCCTTCCCCCCTAGGGAAGTAGACTTCTACCATTTTCGTCCTGTCCCTTCCACTGATAGGTGGCATGCAGCCAGGCTAAAGAACATTCTCTGGGTACATTAACTTTGTATAAGGAGAATGGTAGGGCTTCACATTTATAGGCTGGATAGCAGGAAAAAATAGAAGGAGAAATAATCTTACTCTCTCTCTTTTTTTCTTAACAGACTGTAGGTTCAACTGCCACAAACGCTGTGCTCCAAAGGTGCCAAATAATTGCCTGGGAGAAGTTGCCATTAATGGAGGCAAGTTTCCTTAGCAATTGTTTCTATCATTGTTTAAACTATCAATTACTTTAAAGAGAAATTTACATTTCTGTGATGTGTACGAAGACCCATTTTTCCGTTGCTTGGGAGTGGCCTTTCCTCAGCAATATTTCTGTAGTACATCAGAGATGAAGTGTGGGAGGAGCCCTATGAGTGGTTCATGCACCATCAGCACAGAGCCTGTGTCTTGCATATAGGTAGCACTGACAGAGAGGCCCAGCTGTGCCGCAGAGGTGGTGTCAGTAGCAAAATGACTGGGTGGTTGTGGCCTGTTGAATGGAGAATGCCAGAGTAAAGCAAAAAACACACGCACATGAGAAGCTGGCATTCACTGATCAGATACAAGCACAAAATTGCTTTCTAATCTGAGGGGGAAAAAAAGGTGGGTTTTTAGGATAATCTTCCTGAGAAGGAAAAGCATACCTGGAAGAACTGAGAAGGCCCTGCAGGAAAAAATGCCACCACTTACTGTTGGCATAGAACTAATCCCATCAGTTAGCAGAAATAAAGGCTTGACTATGTGCCGATTTTCCCATACGGGTGCTGTTGGTTGTGTGTCAAGTAGAGGGATGTATGGGTAGTCTTGACAGACAGTTCTAGAGAAAAAAGGAGTGGTTGTAGATGAGTTGTTGATTGCCTTGAAAATGTCACTTTTCTATGTGATAAGGCAATGAGAAGGGTGGTGAAGTGTGCCGTTTCTAATGTGTGTTGCCATGTTATGTTGTCAGTCTAAACTGCTTCTGAGGTTAAAATGGTATTGCCTTATTAGGTATCCTTTTTCAAACTTTAAATTAGTGATCTACTTTATTGAAGAGATACCAAGAGTTTCCAAAATTAGGAATGTTAACAGATGCTTTTCATAGTATTTCTCATAGTAACACTACGATTTATGTATCGCTGGAATATTTTTCTGTTTAATGGCAATTAATCTAGGTATAAATATTTCTGATGCTGAGTGTTGAAATGAGATAAGGTGCATGATTTTCTGAAAGGTTAATATTGCACTCCTACTGCATGTCCTTGCTGATGCACCTCAAACTGGACTCTTCAGATCACTAGAATTGTTTGTTTGGTTTGTTGTTTTGTTTTTGTTTTTTTTATCTTTACACCATTTATACCTCAATTAACCAGTAACATAACTGGTTAAGTTACCATAGCATTCCATAAAATAACCATTTCTTCAGGAGTGCAAGTAACAATGGTTATGGAAGTTTATGGCTTGATTTTCAAATCCAAGAACTAAACATACACCATTGTATATTAACTCCATTAATAGCAGTATAGAGTTTTCTCTGAGATTTGCAGTGAGAGAAAGTAAATAAATCTGCTTATAAATGATAAATTCTTTCCTGCACAGATGCAGTTTTAGAAGTACAAAACGGGATTTATCAAAAGTGATACAAGACAGGAAGGCAAGCCTTGCTTCTGGACAGCTGGACCAGATGAACAAAATTTACATTCTTTTTCTGAATTAGCCCTTGAATTAACCTTTTTCCATCTGAGGCAACTGTGTTTCATCTCTCCAACACATTGGGTGCGATGCACTCAACTCACTGTTGATTGTGATAAGGTGGAGAGTCTCTGGGTGAGGATCAAAGGACAACCAAATAAAGCTAATGTGGTTGTGGGAGTCTATTACAGATCACCTAGTCAGGGTGAAGATATTGATGAACTATTTTTTGAGGAGCTAAGGGTTGGGAGTAGATCATCTGCCCTTGTCCTTATGGGTGATTTCAATTTACCAGATGTTAATTGGGAATACCATACAGCTGGTACCAATAGGTCTAGAAGGTTTCTGAGACACATTGATGATTGCTTCTTGGAGAAAGTTATAAAAGAACCGACAAGGATGGGTGCTCTCCTGGATCTGTTACTTGTTAACAGAGAGGGCCTTGTGAATGATGTGATCGTAGGAGGCCAACTTGGCCTCAGTGATCATGAGGCAATAGAGTTTTGTATCTCTGGTGATAGGAAGAAAACTTCTAGTAAAACTTCTACTATGAATCTGAGCAGAGCTGATTTTGGGTTGCTCAGAAAACTACTTAATGAGGTCCCCTGAGGAAAAATTTTGGAAGGTTCTGAGGTGCATCAGAGTTGGTCAGCTTTTAAGTTCCATCTCCTAAGAGCCCAGGAACAGCAATCCCTAAATGTTGGAAGTCAGGTAGGTGAAGCAGAAGGCCAGCTTGGCTGAGCAGGGAGCTTCTTCTAGAAATTAGACAAAAAAAGTATGTTTACTACCAATGGAAGCAGAATCTGGTAACATGGGAGGTCTACAGAGAAACTGTTTGACGCTGTAGAGAAAAAATCCGTGCAGCCAAGGCCCGATTAGAGTTAAAGCTGGCCAGAACTGTGGATGATAGCAATAAGAACATTTTTAAATATGTTAATAGTAAGAGGAAGATCAGGAATGATATTGGTCCATTACTAAATAAGTATGGTGGCCTTACAAATAGTTGACAAATTATTTTGACAAATTGACAAAGCAGAGTTATTCAATACTTTCTTTGCTTCTGTCTTCAATGAGGCAGATGGGATATGCAATACCCAGTGTCATGAGACAGAAACTGGAAACATAGAATCTGTCAGTGTTACAGTTAACCACGTACTGGTGCGTGATTTGCTCCTCCAATTAGACCCTTACAAGTCTATGGGGCCTGATGGAATCCACCCAGGAGTCCTTAAAGAGATGGCTGTTGTCTTAGCTGACCCTCTCTCGATGATTTTTCAACGCTTTTGGGAATCTGGAGAGGTCCCAGTGGACTGGAAGCATGCTAATGTAGTTCCCATTTTCAAGAAGGGTAACAGGAACAACCCTGGTAATTATAGGCCTGTTAGTCTTACTTCTATACCGGGCAAAATTATGGAGAGGATTGTTCTGGGAACCGCAGATAAGCACCTCTCAGACAATGCGGTTATTAGTCTTAGCCAGCATGGGTTCATAAAAGGGAAGTCTTGTTTGACAAACTTAATTTCCTTTTACGATGAGATTACCTATTTGGTTGATCAAGGGAGATCAGCTGATGTCATCTTCTTGGACCTCAGTAAAGCTTTCGATACTGTCTCCCATAGTATTCTTTTAGATAAAATGTCAAGCATTAAGCTAGATAAAAAAATCATTAGGTGGGTATACAACTGGCTGAGAGACAGAGCTCAGAGGNGCCTCACCTGGAGTATTGTGTGCAGTTCTGGGCCCCACAATACAAGAAGGACATGGAGTTGCTGGAGAGCGTCCAGAGGAGGGCAACAAAGATAGTTAAGTGCTTGGAGGGGAAGACATACGAAGAAAGGCTGAAATCACTTGACCTGTTCAGTCTGGAGAAGACTGAGGGGGGATCTCGTAGCAGTTTATAAGGGAGGAGTGGGAACTAAGCTCTTCTCTTTAGTGGACAGTGACAGGACACGGGGGAAATTCAGGCTGGATGTTAGAAAAAAGTTTTTCACCCAGAGGTTGGTGGAGCACTGGAACAGGCTCCCCAGGGAGGTGGTCATGGCTCCAAATCTTGTGGAGTTTAAGAGACGCTTGGACAATGTCCTTAGTCACCTCATGTGATCTTGGGGTTTTTGTCCTGTGCCTAATGGGAGTTGGACTTGATGATCCTTGTGGGTCCATTCCAACTCATATTGTTCTATGGTTCTATGGTTCTATCCTCTTTTCCCCCTCCCTGTCTTTGCCCCACAAAAGCCAGGATACTTTTGTTGAATTGCACATGAATCTGATGCCAGGCTGATGGGAAGTAATGGTTTGTCTGAGGAAGAACTGAGTGAGGGAAGCTTATGCAAAGCCACTTGGTGGTGAGAAAATGTACTCCAAGCTTACTCCAAGCATACTCCTTGAAGCTTTCCATCTATAGAGTTTTGCTTTTCTTCACCAGATAGTATCCATAGTGTCAAGGTAGACCTTTTAATTGTGTGTCCTAAATGACTGGTACAGGGTCCTTAGGATTATCAAAGGCAGTTTCATCCTGTGTATCTCATTTCTATTTTTACAGTAACTTGGTTTGCATTATTTTCAAACTTAATAAATACAATATCTGTCACTCTATCCATCTGCTGTGTGATACATCTTCCTCAAAATAGTAAGTGAAGAAGAGCTGAAGCAATAAAATTCTAAGTATGGTCTCATTAATAAACACATTTTATATACTAAATGAAGTTATTTTTAACTGAATGTGGGTTTATTAAAAATAGAGATTAACAAAGTGTTGTAGGAATAACAGAAAGAGCCTTGCACTGTAAAGTGTCATGTGTGACTGGATGACTATTTCTGCTAGAGACAATGTATAATGTGGCTCACTAATCACACATCAGTAACTTATAACCAAATATTTTAAGAATACTGTATGTGGAAACAAACCTTTCAGCTCTGCACTTCCAATCTGAGTGAAATGCCACCGATTCAAAACATCTTGCTGTCAGTCCGTTCAGTGTGCTTTTTCTTTTGGGTTACTGTCTGCATTGACTGTCAAGAACCATCCTCCACACAATCAGGCAGAAGTTTCTTGGTGAGAAACTGGTGTCTTCCATCTGATTTTAACCTTATTTCAAATTTCTGAAGCACTCTGAACATCCCAGAAAAAATAATGCTGTCTTTCCTATCTGACAAGACTGATGATTTTGACATGTTAGATCACAGCCTATATAGCAGCAGGTTGAATTTCAGCAAAACGCCTTTTTCGTTTTTTCTTTTCTTTGGGGGGGGGGGGGGGGGGGGCTAGGGGGAAGGATGTGGTTTTTTGTTTCCCTTTGTAATGTAGGTCCTTAGGTGAATAAGTTGAATTTTTCTTCTTCCTGTCTGTCTTCCAGATAAATCTGTTCTCAAGCAGCAGTACCCTAAAAACTTATGTCTTTCTTTGATCTTGCTTAGGCATAGCTAAGCTTAAAACTGTAAAGCTTAGCATAATTTAAATGTAAGCTGGAAGACACTATTCATACTATGCCATAGTCAAATAAGTTAAATCCTAAATCTCCGTAGTTTTTTCTATGCTATCTTACATTGAACTTTTTGATATTTATTTACTATTTCTTTTTTAAAGGCAGAGAGTATTATTTCAATAGTATGGATTACTGTGCTGTATTGCGCAGCCTTCACTGAGAACATCTTGTGCAAAGGAAATACATTTTTTGCCCAAAAATACAGTTTACATTTTAAGTAATTGTCTTGGGAGTTATTTCAATAGTTCATTATCATTTCATCATCACATTACAAAATTCCTAGTTTTTAAATTACTGCTCCTCTAGCATCAGTTTGCAGCTGTACCTGCCAACAGCCATCAAGCCAATACACAACATTCAAGCTGTATAGAAAATCTGCCAGAAGATCTCAGAAATAAAGGTCATCAGTATAGAGTGTTTGGTAGAAGTACATGGATAAAAAAATCTACCTTGATTTTTGCATTTTTTACTAGAATGATGTATATCTGAAAATATTTTGGTTCGATGCATTTCCAGTTTTCCGTGGTGATTTTCTAGAGGACTAGTTAAAAAGCACACTTCACCAGTACACATAGAGTACTGAGTAGAGATAGGCTCAGGCAACAGAATTCCCAAGAGAACTTGGATTTTTCTGAAGCTCAAAATGTGTCAGGATGCTGTGACTGGTTTTTTTAGATAATAACTTTAGAAATGCTATTCCAGATCTTCTTAGTCCTGGAGCTGAGTCTGATGTGGTCATGGAAGAAGGGAGTGATGACAATGACAGTGAAAGAAACAGTGGTTTTATAGATGACATGGAAGAATCTATAGCTCATGATTCTGAGATGTCAATGACAGAATGCCACAGTGACAATGGGGAAATGCAGGATGCTGATCTGGATCACGATGAGTCTAACAGGATGATCAGGTGAGCTGGGGATTAAATGTACTTTCCATCTTTTTTGGTATTTATTTGTGAGTGTCAAGTCTAGGGCTCAAGGAGGAATCTACGTGGACTCTATTCTCACTCACTGAGAATGGATAGAGCTAGTGATAAATGGTGATTCTGAAATTGTGATGAAATTGTTTCATTGAATGTATGCAGTAGGAGTTGAACAGAGGATTAAAAATGACTGTCAATTTGAAATAGCAACTGAAAACTGATACACAAGTAATAATTACAGGTCTGTTCTCTTACGAATATTATATTGTGAAACTATTTCTCCATAAGCAATAGGGAATAATTATTCTTTTTTTTTTTAAACTTATTTTTCCAAGCATTTTTCCCTAATAGCACAATGCCTGTGGAATGCCTGATTATTTAAATGAACAACAACAACAAAAAATTGTGTAAGTGGCTGTGATATAATCCACTCTAGATGAATTGTTTGCATTTTTAGATACCTTTAGAAAGAAATAAATTTGAAAAACTTGTAGTAATAGTCTGAGGCAAATTACAAAATAGATTAGTGGCTTGAAATGACTAATCAGGAAGGGAAATAGGAATTGAGTTTTGCAACTTACCTCAGAAATGTCTGAAGACAATAACCTTATTCACTTATTAGAATCATAGAATTGTCAGGGTTGGAAGGGACCTTAATGATCATCTAGCCTGGCCTTAAAAACTTCCAGGGATGGGGCTTCCACCACCTCTCAGGGCAACTTGTTCCAGTGTCTTACCACCCTCATGGTGAAGAACTTCCTCCTAATATCCAACCTAAATCTCCCCTCCTCAAGCTTATATCCATTCCCCCTAGTCCTATCACTGCCTGACATCCTGGAACTGTACAGAACAGTAGGGAAAAAAAGTAGACATTACTCATTGTTAGGGAACCTAGAATGAATTAAGATCCTTTCATCTGTAATTTCCTTGATGCAAGGGATCTGTACCTTGAAGAATTACAGAATATTTTTCTTCCCAGGTCCCAATTTGACCTGCAGTTTCCTCTTTTATTTTGCTTACTAGGAGTCTGTTTCACTAGCACATTCCCCTTAGCTCTCTGTTACTACCATATACCTATTGCACTACTAAAAAGCAATCTGTTCCAGCAATATGCAGTTTTACCTCCTGCAGCAGCGAGCTCTTTTTCCTCCTGTCATGGTTATTTGCATAGACATTATAGATACCTTGTATCCCTGGAGTATAAGCCTGGGTTTGTATTACAAAATCACTGTCATAAAACCTTTTGAATGTCAAAATTGTATTAAGTGGACAGCATTGCAGATTTTCAAACTATAAATGCCTAATTATAAGTAATAAAAACATTGATAACCAAGGAACATGTACTACTTAGTTGAGGGGCATCCCTGTATTTCCAGGAATACTTACCCACAGTTATTTCTAAGGGTAGTCTCCACATCCATGGATTATTTTTGAATGATCTGCAAAAGACAAATAAAACAGTAAACCTCTTGTCAGTACGCACAAGAGAAGTTGCATAGGAACCGGAGCTCATTTGAACATTTTTAGGCAAGTAAGAGATGTATGTTACAGTCTTAATGAAACTTCATGACAGCACACTTTTTGCATTGTGATTGGAAATTGCTAATTTGTAAAATATTTCTTATTTCCAGGATGTTTTACAGTGAAGCAGAACCATCTGCAGCCATCCACAGTCATGACTGTGGAAACTTAAGATATTACTGGTTTTCTGGGCAATTTCTGCCCTTCTTTTGTAGGAATTGTTGTACCAATTGCTTTTCCAGCAGGGCATCTCTCTGTGCTGTGTTTTCATGTAAAATAATGCATCTCCATTTAAAGTTCTGTCAGAAATAAGTAAGTATTTAGGTTTAGGATTGAAGCAGTTTATGAGTCCATATTCCATTATGCAGAATCTGCTTTAGGAACAGTTAACTTCTAACAGCAAGGAAAGTGGTTACATACCTCTCCAACTATGCAGTTCAGATGTTATGTGATGGTGCTATCAGGCATCCTGTCAGGTTCCTGTGCCTTCCTGACTTACTCTGTGTTAGCTGAGTGGTGGGAAGTTTCAGTGTGTGTACCCCAGAATGGAAGGCAATGGGACTTTGCTTTTAAGTCTTTCAGGATAAAATGTATTAGCTTAAACCTTTTTCTCTGAGAGGTTCCAGCAGATTCTCTGCTATGCCCTGCCATGGTATGCACAGGTAGGTAGCTGACACATTTTCTACTCTGTAAAACTATCATCACTCCATTGTGTATTTGAACTCAGGAAAGATCACAGGACAGTAATCTGATGGACAGTGTTTACTTGGGTTATGAGAGAATCGAGATGAAGTACTGGTCGGAATCATGCATAGCACAGGCTTGTGGCTCCCACAGCCTAGCTAAGACCCTAGTCATTTGTCAACAAAGCTGTGTCCAGTCCAGGTCTGATGCTAAATATAAATATGGGATTGGAGATACATATATATTCATTATGATTTAAAAGATTTTTTTTCTTTTTGTCCAAAGTTACCTTATTTTTAAAAGCCTTTATTGATTTATTCTTAAGCCCTTCAACCAGCAACAATATTCCATTAATGAGAGTGGTACAATCTGTGAAGCACACAAAAAGGAGGAGTAGCACGGTAATGAAGGAGGGTTGGATGGTTCACTATACAAGCAAGGACACGCTGGTAAGAAATGTTAAAGCCTGTCTTACTGTACATACTGTATGATAGTATAGAATCAAATCCTAACAATACTTTGATAATTTACAGTAGCTCATGCAAGGCATTTTTTTCAGTATTTGTGATTCCTAAAGTCATGACTCTTGTCATAACTGAGGACTAGCACTGCTTGTAAAAAACAGGAGATAGTTAAAACACAAAAAATATCTAAATATGGCAGTTGCATTGTCATAGGAAGCCAAATGTGAAGACATTCCAAAGAAAGTAAAAAATAATGGTAACACCTTAGAAGTTCTAGAAAGTAGCTTTACCTTCCACCTGCAGTCTGCTAGGCATCTTTCTGCGAGGTGAATTGAGGCTTTGTAGATCTAGCGTAGAAAAGTTATTTCCATTCTGACCTACTAAAACGGGAAAAAAGACTTCAGTATGTGGCCTTTAAAATGAACTGAGGTTTTATAACTGATACAAAAAGAAAGTTTAATTATTTTGGCAGTATAACTGTAGCAAATTGTGTTGAGTGTAATCCAGATATCAGTGACATATAAAATTTTTAAAACTTGGACAATTTGAACAGAACTAGGTTACTACTGAAGCAACAGAGGGTAACCCTATAAATCCTAAACTCAAATATAAAGTCCTCATAAAAATTTTGTGATACAAAATGAATCTTTATCATTCAAATTCATCCCTTCAAACTTAAGCAAAACATTTTGGTAGTGATGGTTTTGAGAAATGAGCAATGCATTAATTTATTTGGAAAATGCTAGAAAGATTTTTGTCTTGTTTTCATTGCAGAGGAAAAGACACTACTGGAGACTGGATAGCAAATGCATTACACTTTTTCAAAATGATACTGGAAGCAAATATTACAAGGTAATAAATATTTTCCAATCTCTTTTTGTACCAGAAGAATATGATTACTAAATTGCTGTATTGATAGATACTTACTAAAAGCACACTAGTAGTATAAATTTGGTCCATGTATATTTTTATACATATTCATTATTTTAATTCTGTGCTTTGGACTTTATGTTGTGATTTTTGTTTGTGGAAGTTTGTTTTAATGCTTATATCCTTTTACCTGAGGCAGTTAAACTCCTTAGACCTTCCTGCAGTAAGTTTTAATAATGGAATGTATCTTTTTCATATGGCTTCCTCTCAGGAAAATATGCCAGTCAATGTGCCCTAAGTGTTACTCAAGATGAAACAGTCAAATTTACACCTGTGTGAAAGGTGGATTTGGAATCTTAATGTTGAATAGATTTATTTTGCAAATAATTTATTGAAAATAAATTTTATTAAATAAGTGGAGTTCTGTTAATATATGGATGATCCTGCTCTTTTCTTGATGTCACCTCACTGCTCTCTTTGATAAGTTTAATTAAATAATTAAAGTTCCATTTGGTCTTGGAAAGAAACATTTAGTATTTTACCGTTGACAGTCCTCTGTGTCATGGAGTTTCAGGTTACAAAAGTCTTTTTGTTTGTACAAGAAGCATGTGGTTAAAAGCAGCAGCTAATACAATAAATTAATTAAATAAAGTTCATGCTTTCATTTTATATGTTTATAATACTTATACAGAAAGTAAAACATTTTTTGATTTTAGGAAATCCCATTGTCTGAAATTTTGTCTTTGGAACCTGCAAAAAATTTCACTTTGTTGCCTCAAGGAGCCAATCCTCATTGTTTTGAAATAAGCACAGCAAATATAGTCTACTATGTTGGAGAAAACATAGAAAACATCTCAAGCATTCCACTGAATAACAGTGTTATCACCAGTGGTATTGGCATCGATGTGGCACGGACGTGGGAGATGGCAATACAGCATGCCCTGATGCCTGTCATCCCTAAAGGGGCATCAGCTGGATCAGGACCCAGCCTGCACAGTAAGTTTATTCATTTCCTCCATTTCAGATAAGTAGAGTCAGATCACAAATGACATTGCTACATGTTTTGCACACATTGAAAGGAAGAATTGTGCAGCTGGTAAGGGATTCTGTCATGTATTATCACCTGTTTGCATATTATTTTAAACGCCACAGGTTCTCATCCATGTGTTTCCAGTTTATACTAGGACTTCTTTAGTAATATACAAGTTGCAGATTTGTTAGTGAGCAAATAGTTCATGCATTAGAAAGGCATCTCATCCACAATTGTATTGCTGATGTGTAATAGCTTCCTTGTATAGAGACATGAAGTTTTCTGAGCTCCAGTTGAGAATTGATAGAATTTTCCTGTCATGACTGTTATGTTTCTAGCTTTCTGCAGAAGCATCTCTTCACTCTTTAGGCCACTACAGTATAGATAATATGCTCCCTTTCATCACATTTGGTTGTACAACTGCCACAAACACTGACCCATGCTGAGATGAAATGAGCCCAAGTGTGAAGAACAGCTGTTCTAAGCACAACAAAGCATGGATGTTACTCACAACCAAAAGAACTCAATATATGTTTGCCTCCAATTTACATACCTTTGGGTAATCCTCCAGCGGAGATGATAGCTTATGTAAACCAAACATGAAACTCATTTAAATCTAGCTCAAGTACTGATAACAAAGTAGCACAGAACAAACAATTCCCCACTACTAGACATATGCTGCTGTGGTTGATTTTCTGCTTGTACTTAGTCTAGTCAGTGTAAAGCAAATTTGGATATGTTTACGCAATTTGGATTAGAGATTAGACCTTTTGTTGCGATATACACCACTTTAGCACTTGACATCTGGATGCCATTAATGCAGTGAGAAATGCTAATGAGACAGCAAGCCCTTCAGAAACCAAGTAATACAACAGGCTGTGGCATTACATCTCCAGGCACAACAGCTCACATATCAGATCAGATCTGCTCTGTCCTTTGCTTTCTGAACTAGTTCCTGAATAAGATAGTGTCAAATTCTGGGTGTCAGTTAAATCAGGCTAGTGGCCTAGTGCCCCTGATTTGAGCCCAGCAGAGCTAAACAAATCACATAAACTGCTGGATGGGGAATGACAGCTGTCTTCTCTCCCTCTTGGGAAGTTTGAAAAAATATTTTACAAGTTAGTAGTTGTCTTTGGGTTTTTTGTGCGGAAATTAAGGTCGTCTAAGACCTTTAGAACAAATTCCTTTGGGGAGTGAGAATGATAGCAACCATCTGTCTTCTGCTGAATTGTAAGACTTATCCATGTCTTTGTCCATGCTTTGTCATATGTAGGCAAAGCAGTACGCACATTTGAAAACTAATTGGCAGTGATAAAAAGCCTCTGTGTAACTGAAACATTGCATTCCAAACCCAGTCTATTCTTTAAGGAAAGGATGAGGGAATAAGCCATATGGGGCAGAAATTAGTCACGCTACTTACTGTAACTAGGACAGGTGCTGATGGGTAGTAGTGAGTGTCTCTAGTGTGTAATTACAGGCTGGACACTGGTTTAGATGAGGCTGAAATCCTTAATAAGAAAAGTCAGCATGAATAGGATTCTAGACAGAGGTAGGAGACAGAAGCGACAATGCTCCAAGGAACTATTGTTTTCTCTCCAGTATGACATCTTTGTGTAATACACTTAGCAATAGGCATATTCTCATGTTTTATTGAACCCCTCAGTAGGTTTGCAGTTCAGAATGCTCATGGCAACATCTGAAGCTCTGAATTTGTAGAGGCTGGGGTGATTACTTCTAACAGCATGCAGACCAATTTGAATGCATATTAGCTTTCATCCAAATACCATCAAATACATTGTAGGTGATGCTATAAATAAAAATTGCTATTAAATCTGATAAATAAAACCAGTTTACCCTAGTCCAATTATGTTACTTGCATGAGGTATAATGCTCCAAAAATGAATGGAAAAAAGCAGTAATAAGCTTACAAATGGGAATTATGAGACTCCACTATTTAAAAAATTAATAATGAAATGTGTAATTCTTTTCCCTATACTGCAGAACTGTAGTTTGAGTCATGTGTTTGTGGGCTGGTGTAATTTTATATTGGCTGGTAGATGAACAAATGACCTAATTGGTCCAATTTCTAGAGCTGTCAGTAGATACTGATGTAATGTAAATGTCATTTCCTATTACTACATGTATGGACTAAAAGCACAGCAGTGTAAGGAATATTTTACTTTCTTCCCCAGGGGATATATCCATCAGTATTTCTGTGTCAAACTGCCAAGTTCAAGAAAATGTGGTGAGTGTTCTCTGGATGCTGGTGCTAGACATGCTATGATTAAGCTTGCAAAGTCATTGATCTGTTTTGCAAAGAAGAATGTTAGAGAAGTTCCCATCAGCCATTTGTCGCTTACTTTGTAGAAATTAGCAAACAATTAGCTTTGCTGAATCTGAATTTGAGAAAAAGCATCTTCATGGCACCTTTTCCTGAGACACAAGAATTACACACAGGTAATTTTACTTAAGGTAGAATTTAGCTATAGGTTCTTGCAGGATGTTAATTACCAAAAGGAAAAGAGAGCTGTAGAAGTTATTAGTTCATGGGATTTGAACTGAACTTCATAAAGCTAATCACAAGCTTTGATAAGTGTACAATTTCCTGTCAGCACTGGGAGATCAGATATTCTCTGTTGCACGAAGAAGAAACTCCACCAGAAGGGTGACGTCTTGTTAACACATACAAGAATAAAAAGAAAGTAAAGAATTCTGGGTTTCTTTTGCACTTGGGACTGTTAGACACAGGACATGGTGAAGGCAAACAGTCACAGCACTGGTTTTGTCTCATGGACTGAGGAAATAAACATGACTCCCTGCAGCCACCTAAAGTTTTGGGGCAGTTCTGGCTGAAACTGAGCTTCAAGATTGGAGATTTGACTCTCCCAGATGAATCTATTAATAAACAGCTCATGATTTAGCCTGTGTTTAGGCACTAAGAAATAGTGAGATGTGAGACTCCCTCACTGGCACTGATGGAATATTTTACCTCTCTCAGTGGACAAACACAAAAAGCCAAGGCCCAGAAATGCTGATACTCACAAAACTTTCTATAAACTAAGAAACCACTTGCATTTCCATGACTGACATGAGCTGACATAGGAACTTTTCAAAAAAATTGAAATTTATTTCTCCCTTTTCATAAAGCCCAGCAGTAATTACTAGACCTGGGATCTTGGGACATCTGGATAGAATGTTGCTAACAAGACCCTTTTTATTTCCACGTGTACTTGTATTCAGATTTCACAAAGTTTAAGTGTAATGCTGCATTCTGGGGACCACTTGCCTGGAAGACAGCAGTGGCTGAAACCAGTCACAGATTCTGCAGCTTTTACAGCAATTGCAGTTAATGTGGCTTTTAAGAAAACCGGCAGAAATGTTTTTGCTATATTTTGTAATATTTTTTTTACTCTATTTTGAAATATACTATAATAAATGAATGCTACTTCCCACTAGAAAAAACAAATGAAATACAAATCTTATGTTCGTATCTCAGGGGTTACTATTTGTTATGTTTATATAAACAGGACATTAGCACTGTCTACCAAATCTTCCCGGATGAGGTATTGGGATCAGGACAGTTTGGAATTGTTTATGGAGGTAAGGCTTTGTTGTGTTGTGTAATTATACTTAAGATTAAATTTTCTGGAATGGTTAAAGTACTTGGACTCTGAAATGTTTTGTTATAGAAATCAGTGCCCATTATTTTATATAAGCAGTATTCATTAAACAATGAAACTGGGTTTTGTTGACAAAGTCTTTTTGTAATACAAAGTTTTCTACCCAGTAGCAGGTCAATGTATATTAATAGCTTCTTATTCTCTGTAAGTTCTAATAAAGAAAACTCTGAAGTACAGGAAACTATTCTTTTTGAGAACTATAATGAATGAGAAGGTAAAAAAAATCTTCCTGCTCTTTTTTCTTAGCATGTTTCTGTGAGCTGTTTTTCTTTCTTTTTCAGTATTTTTTTTAAATTGTTTCTAATTTCTATTTTCTTAGCCATTTCCCCCCTCTTCCTCTTTCTTTCAGCAGTTTTTGGGTGTGTATTTAGGTACAGCTGTTCTTTGAGACAGTGTGAAGCGAGAACTAACAACAGATTTCTCACTGAAGAATCTCTGTGGCTCCCTGATAAACGTGGGACATGCACTCACATGCCCAAAGGCGACTTCTTATTTCTTTCTTTACTAGTCTGGAGCTACTATCGAAGGACTAAGCCTATACCTGCTAGTTGCAAAGAGTGTAGCTTAAGTATATGAACAAGCATATATATGTATGAGAAAGCTAATTTTGCATCTGTATTTTTGAAAAGCAGAACTAGCTTTCTTCTATGTGTATTTTTCTTATGTGTTTGAACTGTTTTTTCAGGTGATAATAAGAAAAGTTCTTTTGTCAAAATGTAGAAAGAAGGGAAATAACAGTAAACTTTTAATGACTTAGTGATTTAATTTGCTGCAAACCTGCTCTCAGGATTACTTGGTTGTGGGCATTTGTACCACCCTGTGAAAATAGAACACTTTTCAGAAATAATCTTGTTAACCGATAGAGGCCGTTTGTTTTATTAATGCAGGTAAACACCGCAAAACAGGAAGAGATGTCGCCATTAAAATAATTGACAAACTAAGGTTTCCAACTAAACAGGAAAGTCAACTTCGTAATGAAGTTGCAATTTTACAGGTATTTTTCTGTTATTTTCTTACTGTAGTAACTCCATTTATAAATTTCTATAAATACCAGCTAATATGATAATCATTTTAATTGATAATCTCTAGTATTTTTGCAAAAATAGTAGTATTTTTGCTAGTTAATCTGCTTAAAAGATCACATGTATTGGCAATGTCATGTTAGAAATTACAATTTCTAAACTCCTAAGCACCAGGCACAATAAGGAAAGTGTCTGTTTGTTAGACTAATTTGAAGTTCATCCTTTCTCCTGTACTGTCCCTAGAAATTTCATGTCTGTTGCCTACAGGTTAGGCGCACAGTTTACATTAATGTTTTCTGGTTTAGGGGAGTCTAAAAAGTGACTATGTAGTGATAAAACCTACTGATCATGTTGGGAAATCTAGTGCTTTATTTATCTTTAATAGAATCTTCATCATCCTGGGGTTGTAAATCTCGAGTGTATGTTTGAGACACCGGAAAGCGTGTTTGTTGTTATGGAAAAACTCCATGGAGACATGCTGGAGATGATCTTATCAAGTGAAAAGGGCAGATTGCCAGAGAGAATTACAAAGTTTTTAATTAGTCAGGTAAGAAATTATTTATAGATTGAGAAGGAGATTTGAGGTCAATTATTTTCATTGTTTCTTACGTTTTACTTTTGATTCTCTGATGTATGAAAAATTGAATTGTAATATCAGGTACAGTAAGACAGCTTTGTGTACATTATCTGTCTGACAATTAGTAAACCATTAAGAGGACCTAGAACTAGGCACATGTACAGGTGTCTGGCTGATGGATGGAAGGGTCTTCAAGCTGCAGTTTCTCATATGCTTGAAGAATTAAGCACAGGGAAGGGATGCAAAGCACTAACAGCAAACTGTTGAAGGACTTACATAAAGAAATTTGAGCCTCTTGAGCCTTCCCATACTGAACTATTGCAGTTCATATTAATGGACTTTTATGCATTTTTCTGTGCTGAGATTGGATCTCAGCGCTACCTCTGATTAAATGAGTCTGTTTTCCTGTATGAATCCTGTTAACAATGTGATCTGGATTTTGTGGGGTTTTTTTGTTCTTGCTGTTGACATATTATCATATTGCTTCTTTGACTACCCCTCATACTGGTTTAAATTTAGCTATACGATTGAGTAGTGAGCCACCTCAGAGTCAGAGCAGTCTGTGTTTTAGCAGTTAGGAAAAAGAAAGGAGCAGGAACAATAGTGCCGTGGTAGAAGTTTGTTATTTGGAGGAGAACATAGCAAGTTCCCTAGTTTTTAGGCTTTTATGGGCAAAATTGTCACCAGCTTCCCAGGTTTGTTCAGCCTCCTTGCCATTCCCTGCTCTAATACAGTAGGAAATACTGCCAGTCCCTGACCAGTACACGCAAGGGATGGAGTTAAAGCCAAAGGAATAGGATGGATATCTGTTACACTCTTATGCCATGTTCCTGTGTATGTAATGGAATAAATATATATGCAACGCTCCTTATGTTTCTGTCCCCAAGAAAATGCTTAAATAGGATCACATAATATTTCTGTGAATTTTTTTGAGTGAATTTAGGTCTGGAAGGTCAATTTGCAAATGTGTCTGCATCCAAAGATTTCACATACCAAAAAAGTAAACAAGCACTTACCTAGAAGGCAGTTTTTAAAAAATGTTTAAAGAATAAAGTCTTTGGAGAGAGGAAAAATCATATTTCATATAGTGACACATGAAAAAAACTTGAGGCACAGCAACTAATTGCTGACATTTTTGCTTTTTTGTTTTTTTTTTCCATGGTAGACATTCTTATAAAAGGTACCTTCTTGCTGGATAAGAATCATAGAATCATATAACAGTTACAGCTGGAAGAGACTTTGAAGATCATCAAGTCCAGCCTTTGTCCTAGCCCTATCAACCTGCTAAATGATGCCCCCCAATGCAACATCCACCCGTCTCTTAAACACCTCTAGGGGTGGTGACTCAACCACCTCCCTGGGCAGCCTGTTCCAATGGCTAACAACCCTTTCAGTAAAGAAATTCTTCTTAATATCTAACCTGAACCTCCCCTGGCGCAATTTACATCCATTTCCCCTCATCCTATCACTCTCCACTAGAGAGAACAGACCAATCCCTGCCTCTCTATAACCTTCCGTTGTAGAACAACCTCCCTGGCTCATGTTCAGCCGGCTGTCAGTCAACACCCCCAGGTCCCTCTGTGCCTGGCAGCTCTCCAGCCACTCCTCCCCAAGCCTAGAGCACTGCTGGGGGTTGTTATGGCCAAGGTGCAGCACCTGGCATTTGGCCTTATTGAACTTCATGGCATTGGCCTTGGCCCAGCGATCCAGTCTATCTAGATCCCTCTGTAGAGCCTCCCTACCCTCAAGCAGATCGACACTGCCACCCAGCTTGGTGTCGTCTGCAAACTATTTTATATAAATTGTTTCTCTCTACACCAGTCCTCATTTCTCTGATCATTGATATTGTCCGAACTATATAAAACAAACAGAAAAAGTGCAATATTTTAAACTGAATTTCTTTCTGATTTGTTTCATTACAGATCCTTGTTGCTCTAAGACATCTTCATTTCAAAAATATTGTCCATTGTGACCTCAAACCAGAAAATGTGTTACTGGCATCAGCTGATCCTTTCCCACAGGCAAGTAGAAAACACCCCTTCTTAAGATAATTTTTTCAAATTAATGATTGTTAACAATGATTTATTTTATGAATAAATAAAAAAGTGATTAGTGACCTGTCTACATATCCTCCAGGAGCTATACAGAATTTTTAGATATGAAAAAAATTATCTCTTATTTAGAAAACTTTCCATAGAAGATATGTTTGAAATCCTTCCCTTTTGGCTCTTGCCTAAAATATTCAACTACATTTTCAAGTATGACATAATTACTTGTGCATTTGTTTCTCATTTACTCACCATTACAGCACAAATTACTTATCTGGTTGATTTGATCCAGAGAACTGACGCAGTCACCAGAAAGACAGTTATTTTTCTGGAAGTTAGGGCAGAGCTCATGAAGAACATGGGCTGCTGCTTTAATTTTATGAATTTAAATACCAGGTAGATCACAGAATATTTAAATATATGTTCTGGCTCATTGTATTTCTCATTAAAAGGTATTTTTATCAGCTCCTGTTATCTTTAATCAGCAGAGTTCATCTGTAGTCTTCTTCAACTGCCAATATTCAAAAGGAGCACTGCTGATATTTTGAAAATAATACCAATATCAAGAATTGGAAAGAAATAGTGAGGCATTAAGTGTGAATTTTTAAGCAGCTAAATCTGTCCCTCTGAAGAAATTAGACAAGAAAGTTTGCAGAGGCAGGTTGTAATTAGGTCCACAATAAAATAAAAGTGGAAATTTAAGAACTAAATTTTGTCAATTTTGCTTGATTTGGGGAAAAGCCATAGGTAAAACAATTTTTCTGTTTGGTGTGTCCTTATATGAATGTTTCACTATTACTTTGTATTACTGCTTTCACTGATCTGTTAGGCCCATTCAAAACTGTGCTTCTTTCATTCTGAGCTGCCACATGTTACTGATTTTAATGTGGTTTGTTCGTGAAGTGAAGGAAGAGAGATGTGATGGGTTGGTAATCTGGTCTAATGTCTCAGTGGAATAAGAGCATTTCTTTCAAAGAGGATTTTTTAAAAAAAAAAGTGTCCTTGAAGGAACAGTAGAGCTTCATCTTGCAATTAAAACATGGTAAAAGTTAATCAACTCTGTGTTTGATAATTAAAACATATCTGTCTTGCTATAACATTTTTTGTTAAACAGGTAAAACTTTGTGATTTTGGCTTTGCCCGAATCATTGGAGAGAAATCATTTAGACGTTCAGTTGTCGGAACACCAGCCTACCTTGCTCCAGAAGTGCTGAGAAACAAGGGCTATAACAGATCTCTGGATATGTGGTCTGTGGGTGTCATAATTTATGTAAGCCTCAGTGGTACCTTTCCATTCAATGAAGATGAAGACATACATGACCAAATCCAGAATGCTGCTTTCATGTATCCTCCTAATCCATGGAAAGAAATTTCTCATGAAGGTAATATCTGTTTGTGGCTGATTTTATATAAATGCTAAAAAAGAGTACTTGTATTTTGACTTTCTATTTTTTTTTCTCTGTATATACCAGTGGGGGGAAAAAATCCCACCCAAAAAAAAAGAGATTTGAAATGTCATGGTACCATAATGTAATGTCTCTGTTTTGTGCTATCAGCTGCTTTAAACATTTTCTGCAGAGCATGTACAGACTGCATATGGCATTACCCTTTAGCACAGGATCTCTCCAGGAGGTGTTTGAAGGAGGCACATAGCCACCTACAGATTGGGTTGCTGTAGAATCTCGTGGGTAACCTCAGCTGTTGGAATTGATGTTGCTTATATTTACTTCTGTACCTCTTCTTTTGGCTCTAGTGCCTCTACAGTCTTTTTTTCATTCTACTTGTGCCAGTAGTTTAGTTTCCGTTCAGTAGGATGCTGTACTCTGATATTCTTTCTGTGGAGAAGATAAGGACTGAACAATTCCAAGCAGCTGAGTCTTCAAAAGCAGTGTGAAAAAGTGTCATAGAAGAAACTTTCAGCATGGAGGGGGAGGCTTGGAGATAACCAATGAGACTTTTGAAACTAGAGTTCAGTTCTGGTCAGTGGCATCAAAGACTTTTTGTAGTAAAAGAAAAATGTGAAAAATTCACTATGAACATCTTTAAAGAAGGTCAATGAATTCACTTAAACTCTGTGATATCCAGAACAAATGGTGGATCAATTTAGCTGTAAAAACTCAATTACGTGCAGATTATAAAGGATTTTATGAGGCCTTGAAATTGGCATACGGGCCTACTTACCGGGTTCAAAGCCCCTTATGGTCAGATGCTTCTAACAGATAAAACATCTATTTTAAATCGATGGTCAGAACACTTTCAGACTCTGTTCAGTACTAGCCATGTAGTTCAGGATTCAGCAATTCAGTCTATTTCACAACAGCCGGTGAAGATTGAATTGGATAATGCCCCT